>JAVJGG010000001.1:38492126-38506412 GCA_035590195.1 Aviceda cuculoides | reverse complement strand
AGGTGTCCCTGCCCATGGCAGGGGGGTTGGAACTAGATGATCTTTAAGGTCCCTTCCAACCCAAACCATTCTATGATACAATGCTATTTCATTTTAGATAGCAATTTTTGTGTTATCTATATTGAAAAATACTTTACAAAGCTGAAAAATGCTATTATGCAGGAAGACACAAAGGAAAGGAGATGGAGCAGACATAGATGTATGCAACAAAAGGAGAAAAGAGGTGTTCGCTAAAAAAATTTTGAAAGGAGAAGGGGAAGTTGTGGAATTGGAGATAAAGGGGGACTGCTGTGACAGTGGCAGAGAAGGCTATTATATTAGAACACTGAATCTGTGCAGAAAGGCAGTGAAGGGGAAAAATGGCATAGATAGCAAGGAGATACTTCATACTCTGCAAACACACGCACATACTTGCACATATTAAGCAGAAGTTTGGAGCTGACTGTTGATAAAGTTTCTTACAGATTTGCTGTCAACTGCACATGGAAGGGAGAAGATGGCTTCAGGTGGAAGGGGACCGTGAGCCCTAACCCCAAAGCTGGATCACAAGATAGGAAGCACATCTCTGGTGTCGGACCATGATACCCAAGTCATGCAAGGTACAGAGCAGAGCTTCCCCCACGGAGAGGTGCTCCAGTGTTAGTCCTGCTTCTTGCAGGTGAGAGGGTGCTGTGCGAGGGCCGGAGAGTTGGCAGGAGGCTGAGGATGCATTAGCAATGTGTAATTCTCAGGGGAGCGGGAAAAGTGTTTAACAGAGGTGATGAAGATCCCTTGCATCCCCTTATCTCAGGAAAATTCTTACTTGCATGTGTGAGCTTTTGCTGAACCAGAGGCTTTTCTAATGAAATCTAGAGGAGGGTCACTTAATTGGTTTATAAATCTACAGGAGGGCTGTAAAGATTCCTATTTCCACCCTAGCTGGATAATGATTGTGGAACTGTTTTGGTGAGTTAATTATCGTGAACATAGTTAGAATATTAATCTTCTTGTCAGATTTATAGTTTCGCTAATTTATTCTAAAGCATCTTTTAGCTCCTAGTCCTAATGCCCTCCAAGCAAGGCCAGAGCAAAATTCTACCTGTAGCGATGAGAAGTCCTACATTGTTTGCTTGGATTAGAGAATGAGTTTCTGCTTGTCTTGTTATAATGCTTCCTGCTGTACTAGTATTTAGATATCTTTAATCTCCTCTATGCACTGTAATTATTACCAGGCAAATAGGTGTTAAACAGTAAGTATCCACGGATTATTTCCTTCTTCAGCACCTTTGCTCTAAGAAGCAAAGAAAAAAAGCCAATTGCTACTTTCAAGTAGGAATAAAGGAACCAATTCAATCTTGCTGCAGGGAAGCAAGGTTTTTCAGAGGTCTCCATCACTTTTCCTGTAAGAACTATGTTATTACAGGTTTTGAAGAGGCAACCATTACCCATTTGTTGTACTTAGGACTGTTCTGATTTAAGACCGCTTGATTCTGAGATGCTGTTTGGATGTTACTAATTTGCTCCTAATTCTAGTTTATCTTACTGAGCTTTCCTGCTCAGGAAATCTGTCTTTCTTGATATTGCCAGGGCAGTTCTCCCATTGGGAGGATAATTCAAAGTGTCAGTATATCTGGTTTTGTTAAATGCACTCTGTATGGATTTATGCCTGAATAAAATGGATATACTTAGATTGAAAATTACCCTCTAGTGTTGAGATACTTGAGTTAGCCTTAAGCTAACTGAATTTTGTATGAATTTTCTGTGACCTTACAATGTGCTTTTATAGTTGGTTAACTGCAAGGCGATATTGAGGTGGAGTCTAGAGAATTTAGTGCTGATATTAACATGATATCCATCAGTAATGTCTTCAGTAATTCTCTGTGCTTGGTATTTGGCAGCAGTTCACCCTGACCCAGGAAACTGCAAGAAAAGTGGTTATTTGCAGTCTGTGCCATCGTCACCGACCTCCCAGTCTTAATCCTTTGCAAGTTGCCTGAAACGTGCCTTTTCTGTAACCATTTAACACAGGAAGGCTGTGAAATGTTCCTTGACTTCTCATTCCTACATCCCAGATCTTCTGTACGATCTTGTCTGTCCACTGCTTCACGCTAGGGACTATAGAGGATGACTCCGTAGTGTTGGCCCTAACGGATTGGAGTGGAAAGAGTGGTTGGCATGTTTCTGGTTGGTGAAGTCTGGCCCTAAAATGTATATGTCTTCTGACCATCCCCAGCAGGTTTGTCTGCCACAGCCAGAAAGCTATCTTTGTCCCCTTCCAAGCATCTACTAAGACAGTAAATGTTAGTGGCAGTATGCTAAGATGGCTAATGTGGGAAAGAGTGGACATTTCCTCTCAGATAGGGAGTTTTAGCCAGCAGCTCCTTTGTATCAGTAGACCAAGTTTTATTACTCTTGTTTGCAAATCATGTTCTATGGTATGTGAAGATATAAATAATAATAAATAGGTGCCTTTAGAAATTATAAATAAGTGTGGAACAAATAGTGCTTCAATCCATATGCTTCTAGAGCTCAAGTCTTAGTGAGATTCTTCAAAATTGTTTGGTACATTTTAGAACAACTGAGAATGGCTCTAGCTGTCTTAACAGCCAATGCTTTTGGGGAACTGGCTAACAAGAGTAGTCTTACTGTACTATAATGTACTAAAATAAGACAGGTTTTCCTGCTGCTGAAAAGTGTGTCACTTCTACTAATTCACTCTTAGATTAGATTAATCCAAATAAACAACTAGGTTATCAGCTCTGCTGGTTTGACTTGGAGTGTCCAGGTCTTCAGTAACTGTTATAAGATTGTACCTATTTTGCTCTGAGCTTTTTCTAAACTTTGGGTTATTCTTGTAGTGAGAAGCTCACGAACAGCAGAGTAGAAACCTGTTGCTTGTGGCCAGTGGAAACGGCATGTAAGAAGAAGAGGCAAGCTACAAAGATATCATTGCAAGCCATTCTAGGACTGGGATTTTATTAAGATATTAAACATTGATAGAGTATTGGCTAAGCAAAGGAGCACGATGCTGTATAGACACCAGATTTAGTGATAACATATGCTAGTAAACTGGTGGATACCTTGGAAGAAGAGGAGAAAGGAAAGAATTATCATGATACCTGAAATGGAGATGAGAAGACAGAGGAGAGGAGAGAGAGATGTAGAAAGCTATAGTTAATGAGCTGAGCTTCAATATCCAAGATAGAAATAAAGACCTTTTTCATTACATCTTCAGTCAGCATCAGCAGAAACCAAGGATCTCTTATTTCTGCTCATCCTCTTCTTGTCCCTGTTAGCACATCTGTATCCTACTTTGTGTTAATATACTTGGTGTTTCCTACTACTAGACATCCATCAGCTGTAAAGAGGCTCCTACAAACTACTTCTGAGATACTTTGTTGAAAAATGGTTGTGTTCACAGAAACTTTTCTTCAACATTAAAATTGGATCTTTGCACAGTGGCAATGCAGGGGTGGGGAGATGGAAAATCAGTTATCATGCAAAGGCTTGGATGATTTAGAGGGAGGACCCTGATGTATTATAACTTCAATTTTCTTAGGCTATTTGTCAAAGGTCCCGTGTTCTGTCAGTCTTTTCGGTTATGTGGGTATTCTGCTGCATTTGTCCTTTATGGTATGATTGGGACCCTATAGCTGTTGCTGGGGCCCTTCCTCTTTGGGGATCCCAGAACCGTATGGATAAGGAAGTGTACCAGCTAAAAGTCTCCCCCACAATTCTTCCTTGGATGAACACAGGGACCAATTACTTTTTCACTTTTTCTGTTTAACTGATGTATAAAGTAGAAACTGTTGTTTCTACTTAACTAAGGTGACTTTGTTATATATTAAAAAAAATATATCAAAATAATACAGCCACGCAATTACAATTGTCTGATAAGTAATATTTTCTTGCTTTTGTGCTAACCCAGAAATTCTGTAGCGTCGTCAATGCTACGGTGTTGGAAATATGCTCTTTGTGGACTACCTTCCCTCCCACACTCCCCCAGTAATTTTCACATAATATGGATTTATTTTTCAGAGGCTGAAAAAAAGAAGGCTGCCTTTACCTTGCAGAAAGAACTTTAAAATTATTTGTTCTCATTCTCATTGCGAAGCAAGGTTTATCAGATTTTTTTTATTATTTTTTTTTATTTTTTTTTTTTTAAACCAGTAGTGTCTTTACTGGAATATTCCAAGTCTGCAAATAGTGTTTCTCTAATGCCTAATATAGACAAAATATAAATATTTAATATATTTTATTATATATATGTTGCTGAATTAAAAAAGAAAGAATAATTAGTGAGATTACATTAAAAAAATGAATACAAGTATTAGTATGGAGAACCTCTTTTAATAGATTGCCTTTCCAAATGTGTAGTGCATATTTTATGTTATTTCAGTGGCTTCCGAGTTTTAGTACATGAGAATTTTAAAACCACTTACATAATCATTAATTTTGAAGGTTGTTATACCAATTGTACTTTTGATTCTCAAAGCTGTTTCTCAGGGGAATGGGGAAGGACAGAAATCCCTAGAAGATCCCTTGAGGTACAAAAAAAGTAAGAACAAAAATTGGTATCTGCAGAATAAATAAGCCTGTCTACACCCTTTGAAATTTAACTTAACTGCGAAACTTTTTAATATGCATCTGACACTTTTGGGGAGCTGCATACACCTGTTCTGCAGGGTTCAGCTTATGTTTGTGCAGTTAGTAATTGAAGATAAAGTGCGAGCAAACCAAGATAGAGAGTAAACCCTGAAGTAGTATTACCTGAAGAACTTTTATCCTTCAAGGAATAAGTATTCGTGAGCTGGGGTTAGAAATCCAGTCCTGGAAACGTGATAAAAGTTTCCATATATACACCTTTGCAGCTTGGAGGAGAGATTAGATTCGGCTCAGATAAAAACTAGTCAAGCTGTTGTAATGAGAGAACATTTAATGTGAGTAACTTATTTTTATTTTCAATATGCAAACTCCCACAACAGTGATAAGAATGGACAAATCTTCTCTGGAGAAGATTCTTGCTTTCTGGAGATGAGGTTTAGTAGACTTTGGAGAATTTATATGAAAAGACTGTCTGCCTTGGAGTATTTCATGTTTAGGTTCAGCTCTCAAAAATAATGATTTCATTTACAATAGCTTCCACTTAGAAATTAGACCTATCAGTTTAAAATACATGTCATCGTTGCCTCAGGAGGGTCTATGTCTTGATTGAAAGTCAAGAAAGCATCCAAACTTGTGCCACTTAAATTAAGAAAGCTGTTTTAAGAGAACTTTGCAACTTCCACTTGGGACCTGTTTTGAAGACTAAAGCAATTCTGGCAACGCCTAGCAATTCTATATAATCTCCTTCAATAAATCCCCACAAATCCAAGAGGTGCAGGTTCTTTTGGCACTGCGATGGTAACCGATTTTGGCTGATACTTTCAAATCTTTTCTTTGGGTGCCGCTGAAGGAGAATTGAGATTCTTGAGCTTGTGGTGCAGGAGTTTTATAGTAGTATCAAAAGAAAACTGCAGTGTGAGTTCCGAATCCAGGTTTTCTAGTTATATTTTACACTTTGTTGTCACTGGGAGGCTTCCTAAACATCTACAGTGTGTCCTACATCCTCCGTGTCGGACCCAAACCTGGTAGTCTGGGCACGCGGTCTGTGAGAGCCGGTCCACAGTTGCTCAGCTCTCTTTGGCAAGTCCTTCAGCCCGAGGGTGTTTGTATGCCAGTCATAATATATGTGTGCCCGGTGAACAAAATTTTTCCGTTGGCAGAATGCATTAATGGTAATACCTGCAAGTTGCATATGCTCAGCTGGTGTTTCTTGGTGCTTTCTTGTTTGGACTTCAGTTAAAAAAAAATAAATAGGAGAAGGAAAGAAAAAAATACTGAAAGCATGCCTCCTGAAAAGTCTTCTGTGGCCTATTACTCAGTAAATAAATAAAGACAGAACTTAGTCAGGAGAGCAGATACCAAGATTCATCTTCTTTGAAGGATATCTTTCAGATACTGCCTTCTTTTTGCATCAGCTAATGCTTCAGGGCAAAGATTTTCTCTCTAAGGAAGAGGGCACACTTCAGTATTTTTCCCATAAAGCAGTCTCTGGAAAAAACCCCATTCTTTAGAAATTTAGGAAAAATTTCCGCCTCATGACTTCTAAGTTGTTTTACAATGGAATCATTGTTCAAGCATCTGTCACTGTGTTCATTACATATCTTCACAATAGGTAGTTTTTCTTGGTTTTAATTTGTGTCCCGGTTGCATATATTCAGGCTTCTATGTGCATCCAATAGGTGGCCCTTTATAAGCACTCTAATCTCTCTAAACTTTCTAATTTCAGCTTGTTTCTTGTTACAAGATCGCAAGCACACAAACAAAACCGTAAATGTTTTATAGTGAAGAAGATTTGGAGTTACTGCACTGATATATTAGCCCTTTCTTGGTTTTCTCTGGAAGGAAAATCAAAACTCTTGGTTTTGGTATTGAGAACAGTTTTGTAATGTCTAAGCAGAGTTAGATCGTTTCCCAAGTTTCTTAGTCCTTTACGTCAGTGTAGACAGCTGAAGTGTGAAGCTGACTTCTGTAGAGAGCACATTGTGTTAACAAATTACGCTCAACAAACCATAACAAAATTCAGTCAGCCAAAGCAAAAACTATCCCTGTAGAATGATTTTGAAAATTTTAAGTAGTTGTGAGTTGTATAGCAGTCACGTAGTTCATGATTGACACGTTTACAGGTAGCAGCTTCTTGTTGGCAGTAAATCTCAAGATTAGGTACTCTAGTAAGGAGAGAGCATTCAGATGTGCTCTCCCATCCTGCTATCTGCAGAACCTGTGGGACTCATAAAAATATGCACGAAGAAAGGGAAAGATTGTCACCCTTTGAGAAACTGATTCTTTGAAATGTGATGGCAATGGTGGTCGTGTCTCGTAGCTTCTGGGTGTGCTGCTGAATTTCCTTGTAGGAGGAGGGAATTCTGTGTACTGCAGGAATGAAAAAGGCATCTTCACAGCTTCTCCCTTCAAGCTGTTTCCTCCTCTCGCCTTCCCCCCCCCCCTTTTTTTTTTCTCTCATTTTACTTCTTCCCTTAACAACTCATCTATCCCATTAGACTGGGTCACATTAGACATTAGACTGCTTTTGTTTTTGTTGTTTCTCCAACAAAAGAGAATGTTGAGTGTACATTATAGTGAAAAGGATAGCAAAGATTAATAAAACCTAGATAGCCTTTAATTTCCTATAGAGTTCAGAGGGATGTTTAATTTCTCTGTGGAAATTATCAAGCAGAAAAGGGTCTGAAGACAGCTATTGAGGCTTTGGAACTTCTCAATATTTCCTTTTTAGCAGAACCACTTTCTGTTACCTCCACTCAAAGCAAGTAGTAACTTACTCTGAACAATGCTTTCTAAAATGTATGAGGTTATTCAGGTACAAGTGACTACTCATCTGAATGAGGATTTTAGCCCGTGATCTGGCAAACATATGGGCACTTAACTCATGCATTTACATTTGCAGAATGAGCCATGAAGCATAACAATTTAGAAATGAGGAAATCTAAAATGTTGATTCCAAATAACTCTATAATAAAATTTCCAGCGGTGCCAGGATTTCATCCCACACCTGTAATTAGGTACTGAACATAACATATTGTAGAGTAGGGCTATACCGTTATATACTTGCTGAACTTGAAAGTTACTTAGTTTTCTCATTTGCTGTGAAATTTGTTTTCCTTTTTTTTTTTTTTTTTCCTGGAAAACTGTTTCACTGCCTATTTGTTCATCTCGAGGGGCTTTCTTCTTGCCTACATTTTGCGGCTGGCTAGAGTCATTAGAAGCAAATGCATATCTGCAGTCTGATTTTTAAACAAGCCGCAGCAGCACGTTGCATGAAATAAGGCCTTGACTTCGCACTATCCTTCACCTAACTTTGTTTCTTCTTTTCCCACTACTAAGCTGGAGGTCAGCTTTTAGTGCTTAGCCTTAGTATTTGAAGGCTTATAATGGTACCTGTGTTTATAATCCATGGACATTATTTGGTTATAGCCTTGTAAAATATGTGTGCTATTTCAGCCTGAGAAATATGTGCATGTGGTAACACATACATCATTATAAAGGTTAACAGAAATGGTGAACTGCAAGGAATAATCTTACAAAATTAAAGATTCACAGATATTTAAGGCAGGTTTGAAGAGTTATTGGCAAACATGCAGAGCAGTTGTGTGTGTAATAATAAATTCAGAGGACAGCGAAGAAGCAAATCTGAGACACAGAGGGAGGGTAGAGTTTCAGGTGGCATTCATCCATATCTGCAAGAATGCAACGATGATGATTTATAATTACTGTGATGAAAATAATGGTGATTCTGCTGCCACATTTTTACCATAGCCTCAGGAGTATAAGTAATTATGTGATGATCAGGTGATTCTACATATTCACAAATTTAGCTATTTATCATAATTGGTTTAGTCCCTTGGACTTAGTCCAGGCTCTTATTTCATACAGTTAGTTGTAAAAGGGAAGTTGAAGGAAGCAAATTTCCTCTAGCTGCATACACCAAATCAAGGTTGGTTCTACATTAACAGACTCCTTATTATCAATTGCAATAGTTGTTTATTCTTCCAGGTTTAAAAAAAAAAAAAACAAAAACAAAACCAAACAAAAACCAACAACAAAACAAATCCTCACACAGAAAACACCTACATTTCCTCTTTGGTGATACTTTCAGTGGCTATCTAAAAATAAGCCTATTCATACTTCAGAGCACCTCCTTTCTGCATTTTATCTGTATAGAAGCTGGACGTTCAGTGGTCAAACTACACTGAATTTGGGGGCTCTAGGTTTCATGTTTGGTTCCATGCCCACCAAAGCCTTTCCCTGGTGGTCCCCATCCCAATATTGTCATTCATGGAAAACTCTTGACAATTTCATGGCCTCCAAAGCCCTTGTTACTTATAAAACCATTTTATCCTAGACCATGTTTTTGATAGCTTGGTACCTGCCAGAAAATATTTTGTCCCAGCCCCTCTACCCTCCCCAGAAAGACCCTACAAAAACTGAGAATGCCATTAGCTTTGAGGTGTGAAAAGAAAAAGGCATGCTAAAGGGTAACTGGTGGATGTTCAGGTTTATAGACAAATTCTTGAGTGTTACCACACATTTGCACATCAAGTTGTACACTGATTTTGCTGCTGTTTTCTGTAACATTACAAAGTAACTAGAAGCCTCTTGCTGCCTTTTAGGGACCCTTATGCATTCAGGCACAAAACTTAATGCAGCATAAATGGTCCCAGAGGCTTTCTTTGTCTGGGCAGCAGCAGGCACACTGGTAAACAAAACATCACAATGCCACAGATGAAGTAGCAGTGCAAGCAGTCCTAGATGTCTAGCAGCCCTAGACAGTAAGCTGTGGCCTCTCTTTTATTAATTTGTTTTAAATCCCCTGATTAGACATGTTTCTTTATCATATGTTAATCACTACCTTCCTGGCCCAATTACACCTGCTATCTTCCAGGCACAGGGTTGTGTGTGCCATAAATGGGGTTTGCTGTAATTCAGATTTTGCAAATAGGCTGAAGTTTTCCCATGTTCTTTATAGCTGGCTAAAGGATGAAATCCCAGCATTTGTATCGCTTAAATCACACAGATTTTTCCATCTCTATGCAGCCATATACTTCCCTTGGGCCATTCTTCTAGGTCTTGGTATGTCTTGGACCTCCTTCAGGAATGAAAGCACACCTGATCAACACCAAATGTCTCATCTCCTGAGGTTTTCCCATGATAAGGTGTGTGGCTTTGGCCTAGAGCTGCATTTGGGTTCCCTGTTGTTTTCTGATCTTCTGGCCCAGTGAGCCAGAATGAAATGGCTCTTTTAGTAGTCACAAACAACAGGAGAAATGATGGCTTTATGGTGAGGCTTCCTTTAAATGAGATGCACAGCTGAACCCAGATCCTTCACTTCCAAATGACTACAGGTGTTTCATTCCCAAGGTGCCTGTTTCTCATTATGTCACCTTCTTTTCTTCTGTCTACTTCTGTTTGTAATGACACCAAGAGCACTGCTAGCATTGGAGAACACTGAGCGTTTGGTAGGTCCATCTTCAGCAGGTCTAATGTTAGGCAGAAAAAAAATATCTGACTGCATAGACTTGCAGGTCTGGGCATCCAGAGAAACAGAGCTGTAGGAAATTGGGCAACCTTCATGTCAAATGGTCAAAGAGTTTAGAAATCTCTTGGGTCAACCAGATGCTTTGCTGAGAGATTTAGAATCACAGTTTTGAACTTCAAAGGCTTAAATCTGCTCAAGTCCTTTTGTGAGTCTTTAGATGAATCTAGTTTTATGACTACATAAATTTTGGGGTAGTGGTAGAAGAGACTCTGTTCCATTGCTAAAGAATTGTAATAAAATGGCAGTAGACTTAGGCAGATCAATATCACTCTTCTGTGCAATTTTTAAAAACCAAAGTTGCAGCAGAAAAGCCAGTTATTTCAGTACTACTTAATTTGTTTAGTAATAGAGTGCATTGATTGAGGTTGTCATAAATAACAAACCGCTTCATCTGTACCTCCTCACCACCCTATCATATTATGCATACAGGCTAAGACTAAAAAAATAGCTACAGCCCTTCTGAGCCTCAGGCTAACAAGCCTTATTGATTGTACTTGTCATGAGTAATCTAAAGCTAAAAGATAGCAACCCATAGGATTTGTATATAACCATCGCAGGCTGGGTTTGAACCCACCGTATTTTCTGTGTGGGTAGTGCCTGTAGAAGCTATGCTGATGTCTAGGCAGCTGACATGTTTTACTGGGAACCAAGTGCAAACAGAAGACTAATGTTCTGAGCAGTGATTGGCAAAATCAATCTTAATTAGGCTGCAGATATTCAAGACCACTTCTAAACCTGAGCCTTTTCTTGATCCCCTTCAATTATGTATTCAGATCAAAATGACATCCCGAGCTATTATCCTGCTTGTTAAACCCACTCAGTCACTTGTTGTCTCAGCAAATGCATCTCGGTTTTACTAAGCGGCATAAACGGTTTCCTTCGTCAGCCTCCTCGCTGTGGGAGCTGCAGCTGTGTCCTTCAGCCTCTCGGTTTCCAGAGCTCACTGCAAAACTTCAGAGTTAATTTGTGCAAGTTGCTTTTGCACTCGTACCATCCTGAACTGCCGTTTGGCCTTTTCCTCTGCTGGGTTCCAGAGAAACCTCCTTTCTGGGTGGTAGATCAGAGCGGTTTAAAAGTATGTGTAAGGGAACAAAACCCATTTCTTTTGTTTGCTGGTTTGTTTTTATTTCAAATACGAGCTGCCACTCATGCGACTACTCATTCCCTTGCACTTCCCAGGAAGAGTATGTTAGGGGTGGGTGCTTAATTGCTTGAGTTTACTAGTTAGCAGGGCTGACATTCAGGAGCAGGAGAGGAGTAAAGGCTGCTTAATCAGTGTACGTTTCAGGACTAATTCAGTGCCTTCAGACCTTTTCTTTAAAAATCTGCAGACACTGACTTCTTGGGCCTTCGTGGCATACTGAGGTGTGAGATGGCCAGTGACACTGAGCAAAACACCTAGGCTAGCATAAAATCCCTTCAGCTTGCATATGGTTGAGAGAGCAGGTGGAATGGGAAGGTAAGAAATGTGTTAAAACTGTACTTCTAATATATTGGGGGCTTTTTGTTTGTTTTGGGGGTTTTTTTGTTTGTTTTAAGAGGGATGAGTGGAATATTGTGAGGCAAGGCACCATACTCCTGGGGCTGCTCATTCATTAAAAAGCTAAACCATATATGAAAATGAAAGCTAGAAAAATTGCAAGTGTTAAAATAGGTCCTATTGGGGGGTACAGTGGAGGTTGTGCAGATGAAGGTGTTTGCTTCACGAAGAGATCAGCACAGTTTAGTGTTTATTTAGACCAATGAGCCATCTTCGCTGCTTATAGAGACTGTTTGGCAGAGCTCCTTCTCTAGAACCCCTCCCTCTTTCTTTCACCTTTCTTTCTTTTCTTTTTTTTTTTTTTTTTAAATTTTTTTACAACCTTCAGTGTAGCTCTGCTGCTTCTATTATTTAGTCTTTCTTGCAAAGTTTTGCTGGATATAATTTCCATACATACTATTTGTTGTAGTGTTTTTATTAACTTCTATAACATGGGTTTTGTTGCCGCTTAGCAACTAAACATTAATGTAGTGCAGACAAAAAAATATACTTTGCTACTTACTCTGACAAGTAGCAAAGGGAATACTTTGGTGCGAGTCCTGTAAGAAACAGTATGAACTTAAGTTTTCAGGAATAAAAAAAACTCAAGAAACAAATTCTCAATTTCATCAAGCTTAGTTCTCTGAAAGTCACTATATCCTAATTTTGCTAGAGGACATAGTTATGTTCCTGGAGAGGAATTTTTTTCATCTATCTTCCTTTGACTTTAGGATATAGCTGAAAATTCTGGCCCACTACTGCTCTCAAAAAGAAAGCTGTAAGTAAAGCTCTTATTTGTGTCTGTTATACTGGACCTTGGGATTCATTCTGTGATCCCTAGGGTCGCTTCCAGTGTTCACTAGTCCTCGTGTGCTGCAATTTTCTGGTAATGTTTGAGGCTTTTGTGGACCTGCTACACAGCAAGTAGATCTTTAGAGAACTCTTTGGAAGTACATACAGAATAATGCTATTCATGTGCTAACATGACATAGTTTAGTCTAAATTTGCTTTCTTCGAACTTTGGTAATAGCTTGGTTTCTGGTTGCTCCAGTATCAATCCTGACCCCTGGTAACTTCATCGCTATCAGGATCTAGTGCCAATGTTGTCCAATTTTTAAGCTGCTCTCAGCATCGAAAACATTTGTACAGGAGTGAGACATAGCTTGAATTTCCTTCAGGAAGGTCCTGACAAGTGTTCTGGCCAAAGAGGTAGGACTTGGAGGAAGATGGGAGTTGTACTCTGGACAATGCAGTAGTGGCTGATGAGAATACAGCACCCCAAAGGATCCTATTGTGTGCATGGATGCTTTTGAGATCCTTAAAAGTCGATTGTATATTGTTATTAACTCTTACTCTATTTCATATTTTGATTAAAGAGGAAACCTTTATTATTATTATTATTATTATTTTTTGATACATAATATGGTGGGTTAGTAAGTTTTATGCTTTTGGGCTGCAAACATGGCAGATAAGGTTTTTTCTCTTTTCCATTTTTTTAAATTTAAAATTAAAGGGAGAAGAAAAAGGTTTGCCGACCTGACAAAATGTTAGGGCTACCTAATTGAGAGGATCCTAAGTTACGTGCTGCCTCTTAAATTCATTACTTTATTGATGAATATACCTTATTATCAATTTTCAACATGTAGCCCTGCAGTGCTATTAGTAAATTATGAATCCAGAATTCCAAATAATTCCTTATTATTCACTTTAGAAAATAAACATTGCAAGCTTTACCAGTAGTACAAAAATATCTCTGTCTCTTCTTATCTTTTATTTGTGATCCTTTCTATTTTTTAAGTTTTGACATGTCCTGGAGTTTCCTAAAGACAGAGAGGCTTTTTAATTTTTTTTGGTTTAATTTTTGTTTTTTGCTTTCTGGGCAAAATCTTGACCTTCAACTTTCCTGCATCACCGCTGGCTAATCACCAACTTTCAAATTAATATTATTCTGTATAAGGGATTACTGCAGCATGACTTCACAAAATTTGCTTGAATTTTAGCCCAGGTTCATGTAGGTCTAGTTTTATAATGCATTCTTGCCAGGTGTCCAAGAGGGATTTTTCCTCTTCCTGAGGTTATCAGATACTCTCAGAAGTAACATGCACATAAGCTGTAAAGTTTTTCTTAGTTTTCATTATCTGAGCGGCCTGGAAGCATTAGGAAACATGTAACGATGCTCGGCATCAGGGCTGGATCTGACCTTTTAGTACTCACGACAAAACAGAGGGTAAAAAAAAAAAAAATCCCTTTAGAAAGGAGTTAACATTAATTCCACCCCACCTCCCCAAACCTGCCAAAGGTTACTACTCATCTGGGCTATTAAAATGCTAGTGTTTGCAGACTCAGAGAAAATTACTGTCTCTTGGCAGAACAGTTCTTTCGCTCGCCGTTAGAAATTTGTTTCTAAGGTCTTTTCTACCCACTTTCTCCAGGTTACATTCATGAAAGTCATGTTTTACAACAATAACTTGGTGGGATACCAAATCTTTATTTGAGATAACTAGATACTCTATCTTTGATATGCACTTCATAGAATGATAGAATGACTTGGGTTAGAAGGGACCTTAAAGACCACCTAGTTCCAACCCCCCTGCCATGGGCAGGGACACCTCCCACTAGACCAGGTTGCTCA
>JAVJGG010000001.1:38456860-38478744 GCA_035590195.1 Aviceda cuculoides | reverse complement strand
CCTGGTGGATCTTTGATTTGAGAACAGTGTTTTGTAAGGAATCGGGAAATGGAGTGCTAAAACAAAGATAACAAATGGTACTGTCTCTTCTTTAGAGAGACCCCCAACTCAGTTGGCAAAACTTAAGAGTTTTTCTATTTGTCTAGGAGTCTAGTAATCTCTTATTTTTATGGTAGTTTGGCAGAGGAATAGTTTACCAAAGCTCACAGAACTCATACAAGAGAGTTTAATACATAATGAATGAGATCTCTAGGGCACGGATGAGGTTAGTCTCCAACAGCCAAAGGAATTTGTAACATTTGATAGTCAGTGGGACCCAAAGTCCCTCCAGATCAGTTTCTTTTTGATATGACAGAGCCCACAGGTAGGTGCCCCTGGCTCTGTGGTCTCATTTGCTTTTTCTAGATGGGGACAGGTATCAGCTCACGCATTGTCTTATGTACCAGGCTTGGAACTTGCTGTAGGCAACATCTGAAGATGCTTGAGGAAGTTTTTATTCAGCGGGATCTGATCACGCCTTGGGTGCTTATGATAAGGAAGCATATACTTGGTGATATTTGACCCAATTTTGGTGAAAACTAATGCAAAAGGTGACTTTAGAAATCAGCGATGCCTTTTCTATGTTCCATTATCGTACATAAAAATGAAAGAAGAGTTCATCCATTTCAAATATTCAGTTCTGTTTTTCTTTAGTAGAGAACAGCAGCTTCTGTTAATGTTAAGAGTCTGCCCTGGCCCTCCTAATTTCCTCCAGCCGCTCTCCACGGGCTATGGGAAGGCTGGTAGCTGATGGGACCTGGCGACTGGGGTGTTCTCCACTGTGGCCCTCTCTGTCCTGATTTGGAAGTGGAAACACCGCGTGGGCTGCAGACCTCGGAGAAAGTCGGCTCTGAACAGCACGATCCCAAGAGCTGCCGCACGTGGTACTTCCCCGCGTGCTGTCAGCTCGGCGATGGGGCCACAGCCGGTCTGCGGAAGGTCCGCGTCGAGGCGAAGCTGTGGTTGTAACCACAACCACGCCGTGTCCTGGCGCTGCCGAGGGTACCCGTAGCGGCGGGCTGCGGTGGCGGCTGCCCGGGGGCTCCTGCCCGGGAAGCCCACCCGGGGCCACGGTGGGTGGTGTGTCTGCCGCGTACAGCTCCTTGAGGGAGCATCCTAAAGCCTTTGGAGCTAGTGAAAACACAGGAGTTCTTTGGAAGAGCTGTGTAAAAGCATTCAGGTAATATTTTTCCGTTTGGTTCTTTAATTCTGGATGAGTTTGAGGCAGATATGACCATTGGAAGTAATGAATATATTAAGAGAAACTAGGGTGTCATTAAAATAAGTTGTTTTATTCAGTAGAGCGGATGCCCACATAGCTACTGATGCTTTCTAAGTGTGACACAGTTTGTAAGGATGGTTTGCAAGGAAGGAGTGGAAGGAAACCAATGGGCTTGTGGTACAAAGTCTGTATTTGATTTGCAAATAACTTTGCAGTTACGATCCCAGGTTCTGACTAGTGAAATTTATGGAGAAATTCTCCTTTTGAAAAACGATCAGTGTCAGTACCACCATTTTTTTCAAGGGAAAGGAACATTTTTGGTGACATTTTTCGAAGAGAGACTTTGAAATCAAATTACACTTTTATTGTTTTTCAGATTTCTTTTGTTCAGTATAGCTGTTGGAAAATAAGCTAATGAATAAATTGTCCAGAAATAAAATCAGGTGTTTTTTTTTTTTTTTTTTAAAATGCACTATTCCATATGAAATGTCACTAGCTCCAAATAAAAAATTTTTGTAATCTGTTTCACTGGGGGAAAAGGAGTAGAGGTTTTTGAACTCTTTTGTCAATAAATGCTCTGAGACACTGAATAATTATGAATCTCAGTATACCCATCTTTATCTGAGAGCTTACATGTTTTATTAATTTTGTAGTTTGTGGTGGGTTTTTTTGGGGTGGGTTTTTTTTCTTTTGTTTTGTTTTGTTTTTTCTTCAGAGGGTTGGTGATGAGATCGGCAAAATTTAGCAGTAGATTTGACAATTCAAATAGACAGACCTAAAAATCTGACTAGAAAAAGCGTCCTGAAATCCCTAGTAAAATAAAAGCTGCTGGGTCCACAAGTTGTCTGAAAATGGTGTTAGTTGTTCAGCTTTCATCTGGTAGTAAATATGAATAATACTTCCCCAATCTCCTGCTACATCTGTTATTCATTATTTTATAGCTCTGTCTTGTACTCCAGACATTGGTTTTTCAGGCTGAAGAATCCTGGTCTATTTAAACTTTGCGCATTCCAAAGACGTTTTACACCATTGGCTTACTTTGTTGCTGTATCCTATATTTTTTCCAACTCAACTATATCTTTATCAGATGGAGAGACAAAAGCTTCGCAGTTTTCAATTTGGGGTCACATAGCTCTTTGTTATACAATGTCATTTTGATGCTTTCTGGTTGGCTTGTTCTCTGCTTTTCTAGTAATTCCTGCTAACCTCTTTGGGTTTTTGGCCATGTTTGAGTCCAGAACTGATGCTTGCATCCAACAGATCATTTGGTACCATCAGATCCTTGTGCAACTTTTTCACAGTCAGTCTTCATTTTTACAAGCCACCAAATTTCATGTTATCATAAAGTTGTGTCAGTTCTCTATATTCCATGTTTTCTTCAATACGGCATTTACGAAGTCAAGGAATAGCATAAATCAGACTAGATCGCCCTAGTGTCCACTGATAATTTTCTTGCCAACCTTTCTTTCCCATTCTCTAATGAATTATTAACCTCTAAAGGTACAGTATCTTTTGTCATATATCATCTTGGCTTGTTTGCTTTGGTCTTTCAGTGATTTTCAACAAAAGCTTGATGAAGTGCAAGTGCATAGTGTCAATTACACCATCATTATAAGTACACAAACTGATTCCTTTGAAGACTTCTAATAAATTGTTGAGGTCTATCTTCCCTCTGAAGAAATAAGATGTAGTTTAGTCATTATATAACGATCTGACTGTTTGCTTATTCTGATTTTTAAAATCATTTCTACTGATGTATGGATTTATTTGTATGCAGGTACCCAGGCCTGTCTTAAAGCACTTTAAAAAAGTGATTCTGCATTCACCACCTTCTGTTTCTCTGGTAATGAAGTAAATTTCCTTGATAGGATAGATAGACACCGCAGCTAATAGTTGAGCACTTTTATATTGAATTTCCATGTGGAAGAATATTAACAGAGTTTAGTGGACTGCTGATGGTCATTTTATATGTTAATTTAGTACTTCAATTTAAGATTCTTTTTCTCACCCATTCCCCCAAAAGAAAGAGCTTAGAGTTGGAATTACCCTAAGCTGCATCCTAAGCTCTGGTGCAAAGAATTAATTTAACATCTTGGCTATGGCCTTGTCTTCTTCAAGCCTGTCTTGCAGACTTTTTCTCAGCTTTTCTTCCCATCACGTGTTTCAAAAGGTATTTATTGCTATTTTTTATGCCTTATATAAAATGGTTTATAATTTTTCAAAGTTTTACATTATGCTGGTATTCTGTTTTTACAGAACTGATCCTGATTTCCATTTTCATCATTTAATCATGACTTCTTCTTTACAAGGAGGTCTTCCTACTTAAAATAGCTTCTTTTAGTCTCTTGTTTTACCAGATTGTTTTTATTTCTTTTAACAAACTTGTTTTCAGAATAAGTGGCACGTATTTATTTATTTTGAATCTCAAATGTGATGACTTCAAAATACTTCTATGGTGCTTAAAATAATTGATCCTTTTGTTACTTTTAATTTCTATCTAACAAGTCCTAATTTTTATGTATTTCCTCTTTTTGAAATTAAGCTCTTCTCTAAAGGAATATTTTTGTATTTCTGTGTGTGTAGCTCTTCACTTGGCTATGCTGAATGTGTGGCCAGTGTTGCAGAGCAGCTCCTCAATAACAGTGTTTTCATCCTGAGCGCTGCTTAAGTCTAAAGCAAGCATTGTCTGCCTGTTCGGTACCTTGCCTACCAACTCCAGCAATTGTGCATTTCTGATTTCTGAAATTTGGAGTTTAAATCACTATGTCAGTTACCCTCTCTATTCACAGGTGTTTTCTCTACTCAGGGATCTTTTTTACTTCATCATCTACTGTTATGTTGTCCTGGTTTTGGCTGGGATAGAGTTAATTTCCTTTCTAGTAGCTAGTATAGTGTTATGTTTGGGGTTTAGTATGAGAATAATGTTGATTACACACTGATGCTTTTAGTTGTTGCTAAGCAGTGCTTAGACTAGGTCAAGGGTTTTTCAGCATCTCATGCCCAGCCAGCGAGAAGGCTGGAGGGGCACAAGAAGCTGGGAGGGGACACAGCCAGGACAGCTGGCCCAAACTGGCCAACGGGGTATTCCAGACCATGGGATGTCATGCCCAGTATATAAACTGGGGGGAGTTGGCAGGGGCAGATTGCTGCTCGGGAACTAACTGGGCATAACTTAGTCATGGAGTGGTAAACAATTGCATTGTGCATCACTTGTGTATTTGAATCCTTTTGTTATTATTATTGTCATTTTAGTATTGTTATTATTATGATTATTATCTTCTTTCTTTCTGTCCTATTAAACTGTCTTTACCTCAACCCATGAGTTTTACCTTTTTTTTTTTTTTTTCCCCTCTTGATTCTCTCCCCCATCCCACTGGGTGGGGGGAAGTCAGTGAGCGGCTGCATGGTGATTAGTTGCTGACTGGGGTTAAACCACAACATACATGAAATGGTAACATCACCTGGTCATGTTCTTGATAACCCAGATCTAACACTCTAATGTGGAAGAATTGCAATCCATATAAATACTAGGATGATCAATAATAACTCAGTAGCCCTATGGGGTTCTAACATTTCTTGTACCAGTCCTTCCCACTCCATCCTTATGTCATTCGTACTCTGCAACCGTACAGCCTCTTCTAAGTGTCTTCTTTCCACTAAGCTCCTGATAAGTCCGCTGGGATGTATTTTCAAATAAACAAGGCTTTCACCCAGGTTAGTTAGACTTCCAGAATTAGAACATGTACATTTGACATAACCCTAGAGAACTGTATTGACGTGCTTTGCTCAAATGGGACTTGACTTCCAGAGACCATGCTTTACTGGTTAAGATGTGTGGATTTTGTCTGTTTCTGTCCTGTGCTGTAATCAAGGATAAGAAATTCTCTTTTCATTCCTCAATGACTCATGAACACTGACATAGAGGGAAATCAGACTCTCTGAGAATGCTAATCTGAGACTCTCCAAGGTTGTCATATAGTAAAAGATCTGGAAGCCTGCAGAATTGCTGCATGTTCTTTCAGTTGTAATGTGTTGATTTAGTGGTGTTTTAAATAACTGTTGTCTTAACGCTGCTTTTTCTCAGCGTGGGTACTGGTTCAGGTGTTCGTTAATGCTCTACTGCAGAAACCTGAGGAGTTGAAATGTGTGTGAGACTATCGTATTGATGCCGATGCAGTTGAGGACATACCAGTGTTCTTTATTAGAGTTAAATTTGTATATTTGCACAATCCTCTTCTGTTTGGCGGAAAATGAGCTCATCTTTGCTGAAGACTGCACAGTGAACATAGGTCCTAGCACAGCTTATTATGCAGGCCTCGCAGTATGCAGAAGTTTTGAAAGGAAATCCTGCAATAGGTTAATTTTCCTCTTTGTGGGTTGCATTGTCTAAAGCACTTATTTCTTTCTTCCCTTCTTGGTTACTTTTCAAGGTGTAGCTACTCATACTGCTTTCAGGAAAAAAAAAATCTTAAACACAATGTCTTCATCTTAATATTTTCAAAAAATGTTAGGTGTTTCTATTTCTTGTTCTAAAAGCAAGCTCTTTCATGGCTCTAGCTCCTGGATCCTTTCTTTCACCTACAATCAGGAGATTAAAGAGAGTAAAAGAGCCCCGTGTGCTAGATTTTACACTTCAGGAGAAGGGCTTGTTAAGCAGGTACTGATTTTTATCTATTTATTTATTTATTTATTTTGATTATTCCTCCCCACCCTCAGTCTCAGTTTCCATATTTAAATGGGAAATACTGGTACTATTGGAGAGACTCCCTACACTTTTTAGTTCTTAAGTGTTTGCCTGGCTATGGTTTAGGGAAAAAAAATTGTATGGAAGTGAAAGGAGAAAGGGCAGCTTGCAAGAAGTGTGGTAAAAGAACACTCTGGAAAAGCAAACTATCCAATTAGTATTAAAAGGCATTATATTGAAATTATTGACATGCTATTTTAAAATATAATTCTACTTTTCCCTTCACTTAAACCTTTTCCCTTCACTGAAGCCATGTTTCTGATTTGATTTCTTTTATGATAAATCATTATGGTAAATCTTGGGCTACAGGTCCATACAGAAATCAGCTAATTTTCTTAAAGTTCTTGCATCTCTATAATAAACATGTGAGGCTCCTGAACCTAGTGCCATGGAGTGCAAGGCTTAGGAATATTTCCACACCCTGTTCTTTGTTGTTCCTTTCTTAAATGGAGGTATACAGAAGAGGATGATAACTAGCAGTCTTTGTTTGCCTTCTTATAGGTGATCTGTTACAACTGCTTAAAAACTGGTGATCTTTTTCTGTAAATCAGCATCGCATATCTTGCTGTTAGAAGATGCGAAGACATAGTTACTCCAAGATGATCCTCCCTGGGGAAAGGACAAGAATTCAGCTCTTATTGAAAGTCTTAGGGACAGTCCAGAATAATGCAACCCAGTTTACATATTTACAGAAACCTTTGTTGCATAAAAACTCCGCTTGTTGCAAGAAAATTTCCGGGTTCCTTCCCTTATGTTCAGCAACACAGTGATCATGCTAATTTTGAAATATTTTTTTTACAAGTCCTGAAATTTCCAACTCACTGAGCAGTTCCTATCCTTTCCATTTTCAAGAAAAAAATTATGGAGCACTTTTTATTTACGGCCTTCTGTGATCTTGAACCTGCCGAATGTATCATAACTTCATTTAATGTCTTACCATGACAACAGTTACAGGCCTTTTGTGTACGCAAGCAAAATTTACACTTCAGAGTCAGAATTCCAGGCCATCTCCTCCTTGGATCACCAACAGAAAGTTACTTTTTTCATGTTGTAGTTTAGAGAACATCATGATCTTCAGAACCTACTGCTGAGGAGTTTTTTGTGTGGTTGGCATAATAAAACGTGTAGTTGAAACTCAATGGGCAGACACGCATTTGGAAGATGTAGCACGTATGCCCACGGAGATGTTGCAAGAGCTCATCCTACTCTATTTCAGGGGGAAGAAAAGTGGTTTCTGTGAGTTGCTTTAGTGTCCTGGAGATTAAATTAATGTGGTTCAGTGGCAGACCCCAACGTGGAATGACAAAACTCAAATGTACGATGCAGCAAACGTTACTGTGATGGCTTTGTAGGAGGAAGCTATGTCAATTAGATTTAACCCTCCTGTGGTAAGAAAGAAGTCTATGCAACTCATTAGGCCAAGACTATGGCTCATGTACATGAGCGTGGTTTTACTGCTCTGAAGGGTATGGTAATGATTTATACCAATACAGGGAGTAACTCGTGGTGTATTGACACGGGAGAATTTGCAGTTTAACAAGGCATGGTTGAAAAAGTCTGGAGAAATACACAGGCAAATAGGTTTTTTTTTTTTGTAATTTGCAATTACACGGTGCTTTTGTAAGCTTAGTATAGCAAACCTTAGAAACAGTCACTCTTGTTAGTATTATTTGTAACCTCATATGTGTACTTTATGTTGATGACACTACTGAGAGAAGATGCTGAGTAAGGTAAGCAGCACAGTGGGAGCAGTCTACAGAGCCCTTTCATGATGTTAACTGTATTGGCTATTCTTCTATTCAAAGGAGAAAAAAGAAATACAGAAGGTACTGTATAGCAAAAAACATGTATGTATGCATGTGCATTTCAGTGCATTATAAAACACTGGAGAAAATCAAGCCTACCTATTTATTCTCTAGCACAGGATATTACTTTTGTGATCCAAATGAAAATGCCATCAAACTTCATAACAGGGAAATAATGTAAGATAATGAAGCACAATATTAATCTGAGGTCGCTCTTGCATGGAATAACTAACACCTCTCTGGTGTCATCTTGCTGGATCTGTCTGGCAAATTGCAACCAGAGAGATACCAAGTGTACAGTGCTAGGTATTTAAACGCACTGTGATGAAGCTAAATACAGGGAAGGTTCCCAGAGTTCCCCAACGTTGCCAGACATAAACACATTCACTGCATTGTTAATCCCACTAATTTAATGTAAAGCGTGAAGGTCTCCATGAGATTTATGCAGAAGAACAGCTGAAATCTATGATTAATCTTGGCAGTGGAAAGAGCAGTTTCAGTCTGTTGGCTAAGGTTAATCTAGTCAAGGTACTGGGGAAATATTTATCCTTTGCTGTGATATAGCTTAAAATACTATCTATATGTAGGATTGCCTTTAAGATGAAGTGCAGGAGGCTGAGCAGAAACAGGAATTAGCTGCCGACTTTTAGCTTAGACTTGTAATTTATGTGTTTAATTTTGCTGCTTCTTGCTTCCATTATTATTAATTTATGTAGCAGTGATAATAATAACAGCCATAACAGCTTCACCTCCAAGTGCTTCACAGACAGAGCTGCTTCTAAAAACTAAAGATAGGGATCAATTCTCCATCACTGAAATGCAACTAGATGCGAGATGCAACATCCCATTTGTATGCAAAGGGTGTCTCAGTAGGGCAGAGAAATTGCACTTGGTCCATTGCTGGGAAGAAGGGCAGCCTGCCCAGCTACAGGTTGGATAAGATGCTTGGGCTACATCTGTGTGAGTAAATAGAAGAGGACAGGGAACATTTTCTAGTCCAGGGGTTGAGTGTTGTAGCTCATGTATTATCCATTTGGTAAATTCTCTTTTCTTCAAAAGAAATCACTGTACCCAAGCGGCCTGTGGGGAATGGTCTCTGGTGGACACGATATCTCAGACTTTGCCAGGGTGCAGTCTGGCAGACTCTGGAAACAGATTGACACTAACTAATTCAAACTGTTTGAAGATCAGGCTGTCCATTCCAGTATAGAAATCCAGCATTTTGACAGGTGCTGCTGACCAAAACAAGAAAAGAAATCAGGATTTGCTAGGGGTAAATCAGAACAGGTGAAAAAGAAAAGACAAAAAAGCACAAATAATTCAAAATGTCTGTAATATTTTGTTTCATTTTCTTTGGTATAAATAGAAATGTTTCATTGTCCTGAAAGGGCCCAAGAAGCTTCATGTTTTTAGTGTCACCAACTGATGTTTTCTGGCTTGACACAGACCTGTCTAAAACAAAATATTGCATAGATTGTCTTAATAGATAGTCCTTAAAACACATTTTTAAAACACTTTCTTTTGCGAAATATTTTGATAGTGTAAAAATCTGTGGTTTTTATTGGAAAATCTGTGTATATTTCTGTTAGCAGAAGGATATTAAACAACATCCTTAATATAAATGTGGTTTACGTTGGGCAGTCATCTATCTGAGGTTAATGATGTTGTTAACAGCATTTGTTCCTGTATTTGGAAAGTAACTAACCAGAGAGAAGGGTATGCATTCAGTGTAATGGGGTAGATCAGAGGCCAATAATCTTCCCACTTGAGCAGATTATTCAAGGAGGTGATGAAGTTGTATGAACCTTGCGGCATTATTGTATCTTCTCTCCCCTGGACTGCTCTGCTATGTACAGAAACTGCCAGTAGCTACGAGGTGACTGACTAATGCTTAGAAACCCAGGTGGACATTGCATTGCTGAAGCACAGCAGTCAGCCCCTCAATAAGTAACAAACGCAATGCATATTTCCCGGTTGGACCCCTGCTTGATAACCCATACTGCAGGCATTCATTTTAATTCTTAATGTATAGGGAAGTTAAACTACCTTTTTGTAGAACCAGATTTCTTTTTTTTCTTCTGTGGGGGGTGGAGGACTGGAAAGGGAAACTGTCACTTCCTCAGATAATAGGTTATGGGAGGATAATTTTGACAGATGACTCTTGAATTCTTTTTCCCGCTGCTCCTCCCTAACAGTAGCTCTGACACCGTGCCAGGGGATATTGGTTTTGAGGTTCTTGTCAAGGATGGATGTTTTGAAGAGAAAAACGTATCTGCTTTTAGGAAAGAAGAAAAGAAACACAAGCAGAATTGAGGCTTCTCTTTCTGAAGGTAGGATAGGCTTTAGACTAGCTAGAGTCATGGTGTTCTACCTGGAAACAGGCAACTTAGCTCAGAAGGCTGTTAACCAGAAATGACTGGTTACCTTCTGTCATGAAGACCGTGGTGCATTAACAGGAAAGACAGACGTGAAGTGGGAAGAGATGCTCGGAGGCAAGTGATGTGCTAAGAGGACTCATCCTGCCCTCCAGCTTCCAGTCCCTGGACTAGGCTGGCAGCCATTCCTCCTGGGCTCAGATTGAAACCTGCTTAAATCGGTGGAAAAGGCTCACATTGACTCTCCAAAGCAGGCAAGTTGCTTGTACTTGAAGTAAAAAATGTACTTCATTTTTAGAGATTGGTTGAAATAAAACTGAAAGAAAATTTAACTTGCCTTTTGAGAAAGTGAAGTGAGAAAACACAACGCATAGGTTTGCCGTCCATGCGCCGAATGTGGCTGCACGGTATGTGAAAACAAAGATCTAAACTGCAGCTCTTTAAGGAACCGAGCAGTCCTTGTCGTTCTTTCCTTCTCCCCATGCCCTTTCTAATAGCAAAAGGATTTTTAAGGCCACATGCTGAAAGAGGGCAACTCCCAGGGGCCAGGTCCTGCCATGAACCCCTGTGCTGGAGAGCTGCTCTTAACGCGCCCTCCAAATGAGGTGGAGCTTTTCGCAGCTCCCAGTCTGGATATGGTGATTGAGATGACAGCAAAGCCATTTCACTGTATTTCTTCATGACAAGATACTAACAGTTCTCACTTGATGTCTTGGGCAGGACTTTTTCCATTACATAAGCAAAGCAACGTTTTTCACTGTTGGCATGCACAGTATGTAGGAAAGGTGAAATGTAAAAAGAACATTTAGACTTCGAAGTTGTATTTTTTTTCTTCCACATTTTTCTTTCTCTCCCCCCCTTTTTTTTTTACGTTTTTGTGTATTTTTTATTTATTTATTTTAATCTCTATGTGTTTTATGTCTGGGCCAAGGTGAAGGGGGAAGTTTCTAGAATTGCCTGAACTGACAGTTGCCTTTGTTTTGCAGCAGAAACTAAATGGATTTTTTCATTTTCATTGTTATGAAAAGTCACTGCAAGCCTGTCCAGGCCCAAGGTGTTGCTAGCAGGCATTGATGCGATACAATTGTTCTGTGAAAAAAAACCCTGTAGCATCCCATTAAAATCAGAGGCTGCTGAGTTTCCATATGGTGCGTTTGTGGCTGTATTGTGTCTTTGTCATGGTAGGTTTCAGTCTCTTTCCACACATACAAGCAGAGACAAGGGACCCCTACCATAACTTGGTTTCAGTCACTGGCTTCCCCAAACCCCGGATTTAATTCCCACACTCAATAGCTCCACTGAGTTGCATCCCAGGTAATACAAACTTGAGCAGAACTGAAATCCTGTTGCCTCTGGAGAAGACAAAAGCTGTCCTTGAGTCAGAGTTTATTTCAACCTAGAAAATGTGAAAAGCTAGGCAATGTTTTCTCTTTCCTGTTTCTGATTTTCATGTTGTTTCTTAGCTGGAAATTCATGTTTTCTTCAAAGTGCATGTATGCTCAAATATTTGAAGAGGTCCTAGGAGGCATACATCAGGAAGCATGTTCTGTATCAGAGTGCTACCTCCTTAGCTCCTGATCTTTCTCATCATAGTAAGGAAGTTTAAAAGGGAGAATGACATTGTTTTTCTCTTCGGTACTGCAGATTTGGGATTTAGGACGGGCTTAGTTGCTTTTTATCTCACTTTGGTTCCTTCACTAAGCTTCTGGATAGCTTGTATTAAGTGTGCTCTTGTCCTTCTTTAGGCATTGGAGGCAGCATGCTGCGGTGTCATGGGTGAGATTTTAAGGTGGAGTGCTCTTTTCTGTGCTTGTATTTCTTTTAGTGAAGGTTGAAATGTTGCAAATTGCTCACATCTGTGTTTGTGCCCTCTGCACACTCATAATCTGATTTTTTTTTTTTTTCCCCCTCCCCTCAGCTCAGTTCATCAGAATGACTTTGGCAGAAAGGAGAGTATTTGATATGTCTTAAAATATCTCCCCTAGAAGGTAGTTAACCTCAGGTCTGCCTGCTCACCATTCAGGGCTGATTGTGCCTATGTTGCTGCTTGCATACTCATTTTGAACCCATCCCATTACCTGCCTAACAAAGTGGGAGAGCAAAATATATTCAGCAGAGTCGTTATGGGAACTACCTTCTGCAGCTCTGTAAATAAGCTGCCATTTGCTGTGCAGAGTGTTGGTGCAGGGGAGACTGAGATAAAGTCCTGCGTCTGATGCTATCTTTTGAATTGATTAGGCTTTCATGAGCAGACGCTTTTCTTGCACCCAGTTTCCACTTGTCTGTCTAAAGGTGGAGGTCGGTTTAAGAGTTTGGCCAAAGGGTGATCTAAAGTTTAGCACATCAGAACTCACTGGTCTGATCTGGCATAGAACTGAGTACATGAGGTAGAGAAACAAATGTGTGTCTGCAGGGTTATTAAACAACTGTCATGTTTCACCACAATTGCGTGACATTTTCCTGAACTGCCCTTGAACAACTTTGGGGATCCCTCTGAATGGGAGAGGTGTATAAACAGCCCATTCATTTGAATTGTTATGTTTCCTGAGGGAATCGTACATCCAAATTCCAGGTAACGACAGTGCTTTTGAGATTTAAACTTCTTTTGAAAGTTTTCTTTTTCGTCTAAACTGGAATTCTATTTTGTTCCACTTCAGATTAAGCCATGAACCAGGTGGGTTGATCGTTGGGAAAAGCGTTGTATATGCTTGTCTTGTTCTTACTCTTTCCTACGCGCCGGCAGCCGCGGCCGAAGAGGTAGCACTGGGCTGGTTGGACCCTGCTCCGAACCACTGCAGCTCTTCTTACCTCCCCTCTGCCTGCCAGTGGGACCTGCCTTTGCTGGCTCATAAAAAAAAAAAAAGCCTCATAAAACATTACTGTGGTGCCACGCTCCGTGTCACCGCGGGGCATGACGCAGCCAGGCATGGTGAAACAAGCTGGGTCCGAGAGGCAGCCCTGCCCGTGGCAAGCTGTTAACCTTACAGCCACTAGCACCAGGGAAAAGCTTTTGCCGTCAAGAAGGTGGTGGCGATATTTGGCGCTAATGGAGCTTTTTGATTTACAGGCCCCATAGAATGTCAGAAAGAGAATTTCCCGAGTAAATCATCAGTCCGTTGTGTTTACGGTACTTGTAAGAAACCGCGGATTTCAGCGTTACGCTCCCTCCCAGAGCAACTGCGTTGCATGGGAAATGGCATGTGGGTGCTTTGTTTTCTTTGCTACCTTGTTGTTTTGTTCCTGCGAATTAATCCCTATCAACAACAAGTTGTAATAGAGGCCGTTTCTCAGGAGGAAGTATTTCTGCCTTTCTCACCTATAAGTTTACCGTTAATCAATATTTGAACCTCCAGGGCTATGGAATCCGGTACTGCATCCTTGTTTCACCTTCTTTAATGGATGGATTATTTCTGTGTCAGCTGTGGATCTAAGTTTTCAAGTGACCATCTGTGGCAATTGGTGTTATTCAATCAACGGTCTACAGCCCACAGGTGGTCCATAAAACATTGGAAGGTGATCTGTATAGCAGTGGGAGTTGAAAGCGAAAATCAAAGCAATCCTAAAGGCATACAGTGATGCCCCGCAGTTAGCAGCAAGCAGCGGTGTGCCACCTGCATGCAAAACCATCTCATAGGCGCAGATCGATGGGTACACCATTGCCTGTGGATTTTATTTTATTTTTTTTTTCCCACAAAATGTTTCATTGGCTCTTTGGTTACTAGAGAAGCTTGAGAAACACTGCTGTAAGGGATGCATTGGACTTTTGAAGGGTTTATTTTTACCGACGTGACTGTTTCAACGTGGGAAGGAAATTTTTTACATAGCTGCACGTCAGGCTTGGAATCAACTGATTTGGAGGCTGGGTGTGGGTAATTCTGGCTCTTCCTTGAGGTGTTGTGAAGGAAACTTATCTAGCACAGATGCCTGTGGGTGGGCACCTGGGTCTGCTTGTGGATGATGGGGTACAGCTTTCTCTGTTTTATCTGGCGAAACCACAAAGCTCCTCTGATTGCACAGGCAGCCCCTGAAGTGTGCTGTACACACCATCTGCCGGGAGGCAGAGGACTGCCTCTGCCTGTGCGAGCGGCGGCGACGCGGCCCCGCGTCGTGCTTGGGTGCGCGGTCGGCGTGAGCTTTGCCCAAAAAAAAAATGTCTTTACAGGTTTGCCCCGCGAGAGAAGAGTCGAGACTGCCCTTAGCAACAGTTACGGGTAGTTGTGAACTGCCTCTATGGTTTTCCAGTGGCCACGAGGGCCCACTGACCACAGCGTGCCACGGCACAGGCTGCATTCCCACCTGCTTTCCAAGCAGGAATGCGTGGGCTCTTTCTTCAGCGCACGGTTGTATTTGCAAATCACCTGGTTGCCATCACTTTGTAATTGCAAGGAGATCTTTCGAGAGGCGCTGTGCTTTTCAACTTGGTCTTTCTCCCAGAATGTTGGGGTTTTCTAATATAAGCCAAATAATGATTACCTTGTGGGGCTGTGATGCAATGTACAGTATTGACATCCTTGTGTATGTCAGTATTATGAGAAAAAACCAATGCAGATACTTGTTTCACAGTATTGCTATATTAAAGTGTACTTTTTCTTTTGTCTTTTAATTTTCACCTTTCACTTGCATTCTAGTCACTGCATTTAAGCTTTTCTTCAGAACTGGGAGGACTGGAAACTCTTTGCTCCCCCTCCATTCTTTTTCTTCTTTCTTACTACTTTCTTTCTTACCTTATGAAAGGTGAGATTTTTACATAATCACAGGATATCAAGAGGATGAGCTTTCTAAGCAAACAGACAGAAAACAACACTCCTGTTTATCCTTCTTATGTATCCGTGAGTGTCTTAATAAAAATGTGAGTGCTGCCACAGCTCTGACTGTGAGACTTACTCTCTGCTGACAGTTCCATTACTGAGAACAACAAGATTTTTCACTTGAAATATGAGGAAAAAACCTGAAATACTCTCTGCTGGAATTTGAATTTGGCTCCTATCTGGAAAGCAGTATGCATAAGCCCAGGACATCTTGACGTGCTACTTGTGACACTCCTCAAAACATATCTGATGGGCAGATGTGCTGAACTGCTGTATGCGGTTAACTTTGAATTAAGATCAGCAAGAATCCCCATCCAAAAAAAATTAATTATGTAGTATAGCTGAATTTGTGAGAGATTAGTTAACCATCACAGAATACTTGTAGAAAACAAGAACTTGTGTATAAAAAGTTCTGAAGAAGAGATGCAGCATAAGCAAAGCTTTGGGGACAGCTGGGATAGCTGAATTATATACCCTTTTCAGCCTGATAAGCACCTAATAAAAATAATTTTACAGATCATATGTTCTGAAGGGTGTTTTTTCACTGAGGTAACTGGGGTTGTGAAATCATTTCAGTAAAATTGTTCATCTTCAGAGGCAAGCAGTACCAGCAATGAAATGCACCTGCAAAGCACGTTTTATGAATTGAGATGTGTGCTGTCTTTTGCATTCATGACTGGGTGGAAAACAAGGCTTATTGCATATAAGAGAATTTTCCCAAGTTGGAGTTTTTAAGGTGAAATGAAATAAGCATGGTATGATTTCAAAGTATTGTGCCTTAGAAAAGTTCAAGGATTTTTTTTTTATTGCATATAGTTCTAATAAAACAGTAGCATGCTGGGTTCAGTAAAGCAAGAACACAGTGAATTTGAAGTTTTACAGAATTTCTAACAACATTTGGGAAAAAGTTGGAATGCTTTCATTTGAGCAAAAATTTAAACAGCTGCTGATTAGTCCTTTTTTTCAGAGTGGAGAACCCCCCAATCTCTTTAATTTATCCTTCGGCCACCAGGAATGAATTGTAGGTCTACTTTACTGGGGTTATTCCAATCTGTGCTTGCAGTTGCATTGCATAGGTGAATGGTGCCAGCTTTTGAACTGTAGAAGCATTTAAAAGTGGTACAACTTTTTGTGATGAAATTTTATATTTATAAAGCAAAGGACCTCTTTTCCAAATATGGCCTCCCTGTGAGATTGGTTTTTTAAGTTCTGTCTTTGGTTTTCATGTCTTACAAAATTATTAGTTTCAAATTTAAATCCTAGCTGAGTTACTCAAATATTTTGAAGATTGCGGGAAGTCTATGACATACCTAGCCCGATGTTACAGAGTAAGGGTGTAAAGATGAATTGAAAAATCTTCAGGCAGGATCAGAGCTTGGATGCTTGTCTTCAGGTTTGTCTTTGAAAACCTGCAGTCATTTTTCATTCATGAGAGAATTTCCTCTTGTTAAGTGATAATTCTGAGTAAGGCCATTAATTTTGGCTTGCAGTTGCAGGCAATTAATCAAATAGGCAAGGAAAAAAGTTAAACTAAACTAACTGGGGCCTAAACTGGGCCCCATCCTTCACCGCGCTGAAGGGACTGTGGGTATGTTAGGGGCTGATGGAGTATTGTGGTGCGCAGGAATATCCTGGGTTTGGAGAAATTATGCAGCAGCTTCTCTAACACCCCCATCTACAACCTGCTTTTGTAACTCCCTGTATATGTGCCCTCACCCTGCTGAGGTGCTTTGTGAGCTGCTCTCTCCCTCCTTTCCCTCCATAAGGGACACAGCTCTTAGAATGAAACTTGGCAATCGGTTTCAATAATTTTGAGTAATTTATGAGACTGAGAATCGGGAAGAGGGGTGGCAGTTCACAGCCTTGGTTCAGAGTGCTGCATTCACCTGTCAGTGCTAAATGGCTCACCAAGGCTCTCTGTCCTTCCAGGTTTTCACAGGGAACAGCAATGCTGACAGCGTGGTTCACCACAAATTTCTGCACTCCGTGAAAGCCCGCTTCTTGCGCTTCATCCCTCTCAAGTGGAATGTCGGTGGGCGAGTTGGACTGAGAGTCGAGGTCTTCGGCTGCTCCTATAGTAAGTGGCTACATCTTAATCCACATTTTCTCAGAGTTTTTTGTTGATGCTGTCAGTGCTGCGGGAGGGGTCCAGCACAAGTTTTACGAGTTAAAAGATAATGTGAAATACATAGCCATCCCTTATTTTTTCCAGTAGTTGTTCATGCCTTTTGGCTTAGGGATGTGCTGGTCTATCTAGCTCAGCTGCTGAAGCTTTCTGAGCCCACCAGAGAGCGATTTGCTGCTGCTTGCAAGCGGAGGGCAGTCAGATGTTGCAAAACCTCCTGCCCCACTGGAGGGCACAAAGCTACTTGGGATCTTTTGTAGGGCTTTGTTTAGGAATGGTATCACTGTTTGCTTAAATAGTTAATTTTTGGTTTTAAGGCAAGTTAACTAGTTGTTGAAGGAAGTGCTGCGGATTGTGCAGCTACTACTTCTATTTGAGGCTGATGACTTTACAGCTCCAGAGAGAAGAGAACTTGCCTGCCGCCTTTGCATGAGTGTTTTCTTTGGCACTCTTCTTCATAACACGCGGTGATGATCCTCCAAGATGTGGTCTGCAGTGCTTTGTCACATGGGCTTTGGATCAGCCTACAGACTTTGTTGCCTTAGGGCATTTTGGCCACCTAGTTATCGTACTGCTGCAGGTGTATGACCTGTCACCTCGGAAGAATGCGAATGTAAAGAAAAAGGACCAAGGTTGCTCCCTTGCACAAAACAAGTCCACAAATGAGGAAACACAAGTCCAGTATTTGTTTCTCAGGTGGCTGTGGGCTTGTCTCTGAAATGGTCAAGTGTGACTTGAGACACCGCTTGAGACAGGTGAGATTTTGCTGGGGAGAATTTGGGGGATTAACAGCATTTTACCGGTAAGTTCAACGTGGCATGGCACAAGTCACCATCATGTGACACTACTGTACTTGTACATCTCTCCACTTAGCTTAGGTCCTCATCTGCTCCTGCCGGGTGCAGAAATGGGTTGTAAGATAATAAGTGGAAAAACTCCTATTTGGGAATCAAAGAGCAAATTGTCTTAAACCTTCTGATTCACACACTCTCGTTGAACAGGGACACAGGTCTGGGACTCTTAGTGGCCTCATCACTACACTTGAGTTGTAGGACTGATTCACATGGTTTCACAGGAAGATCCTTGTTATGGTCTGTGTGTAGGCCTATGTGTAGGTCTAGAAGATCCATTCAGCTTTTTTTAAATGCTGCTTCTGCACCTACTTTGATGCTCAGGCACTGTGAACTGCCATTCATTTAAGTACGGAACTGCAACAGCCTGGTCTGAATGGAAAGTCACTAGGGCAAGAGAACTTTTCCAGCCCTACCAGTGGACACGGAAACTGAAAACTATACATTGGAAACAGCTGCCCTTGATGACACCATTCCAAAGCAGCTGTGTCATCTGTTTTCAGAGAGCTTTCTTCTGTTACTGATGACCAAACCTCTGCAAGCGAAGAGTATAGTCTAAACAGATGTGCAACAAATAGAACTTAAACTGAAGGTTGAAACTTTTGTAGCTGAACGGGTTTTGGTGCTGCTCTGTGAAATACTACATGGGCACTACTTTCACACCAGATTGTGATTGTATCTTCTACGACATGAAGAAGACTTCAGAGTCACTTGCAGGCTGAGTTTCCTTGCGCTTCATCTAAGTCTTCATCTTTGTCCTGTACCCTGCAGTTACAGGAAATACAAATGGTTGTGCGGAATCAAGGTATGAGATTGAAGCAAGCCACAAAAGAAATAAAGGGATTCATAAAAGTTTTACAGAGTGTTGAAATATTCATTCCGTTTATATAAATGTGCTGTTCAGATTTCTTCCTGGCAAATTGCATATGCTAAGCAATACCTGTCTACAGGTTTTGCTTATATAGTTTTGCAGTCGTGGCTACTCCTAGCCCAGGTGCTGCAGCACTGTACAAAAGATGTTTGATCATTTATAAAATGTCAGCTTTACTGTTACACTGACAGACTATCTGCAGCAGATCCTAGCTAGTGTATACCTACATAACTGCATTTTGTAATGTTTGACAGCATACAGTCTCATCCACCGTGTTCAATTCTGGCACAAGAAATATATTAATAATTTGACTAGAGTTTTAAAAAACCATCAAAAAAAAAAAAAAAAATCACCAGAGACAGGCTGTTGAACAAGCCAGGAAGGAAATGGAGCTAGAAGAACAAATGTCCCAAATGTGCACCATGTCTAAGAGATGACTCTTCATGCAAGTGTTTGTGTTTATGTGAAAGTAAGGATGTGAGGCTGGGAGTAGGAACAGCATTATAGTCACCCACCTTACCAAAGGCCACAGCTGATATAAATTCACCTGTAAGAGCCTAATTCTCAGTTATGCCCAATCCTCTTTAAGCTGTTGGAATGAGTTAAAGGCTTCTATAGGTAAACAAACCCAAAGTTTTTGATCTTAAGTCCACTGAAGTTGAAGAAAGGATTTCCACCGGCATTTTAGCTTTGGATCCAGTCCTGAAGGGTAAGATAAAAAAAGAATGTGTGCATGGGGAACACATATGAAGCAAATCATGTACAAACATACGTGTGTGACTGGGGGGTTATTCCTACCTGTTAGCCTACTCATAGAAGCATGTTGAAATTCAGATGATGCTGGGCTGCTGGCTGTCCAATCCACTTTTCGGGCAAATGTTGCCCCAGAAGCACAGCACCTGATCTGAAGAGAGAGTTGCTTTATATTGATATTTGGAGCAGAAAACTGCAGAAGTTTTCATTTACAGACAAGCTGGAGATCTTTTTTGTCTGAGTGGCGGCATTTATTGTTTGGCTGACACAAAAGTCTGGGGACACTGACAGCTTAGGCCATCTGAATTTCATGTGCTGCTGCACATCTGTTAAAACCCTGGGACTACTGCCAGACATGCAGCTGAGCACCTCGCTGTGATGCACCAGGGTGTGTAAAATAGCCTGTGGTTCCTTGGATGGCCTCTGCTCACATCAGCTCCTTTTTAACCTTGCATATTTGAGCAGAAGATGACAGCAGTAGGAGAGGTTTGTGGCTTTGCTGCTGCTTAAGCATTTTTTTGTGATGGCAAAGTTAGGTGAATGTGACACTCCTGGGTCAGCGCAAGGCTCTGATCTCTCATTTTTGGAGTTTGAGTGTCCTGTACAGCACACTCTGCTGAAGAGGTTCCAGGAACACAACCTCGTGCTAACTTTTGGCAAATGCAGCTTTCAGTGATGGCTGTTTAGCAGGGAGTGTGTGGAAGGCATCAGGTCTTGTAGGTCACCAGACACTCTGCCAGGACACAGTAACAAAAAATAGTGAAGAATTATATTAGTGATTAACTGCTGCGTGCAGTGGATGCCAAATTGGCTAACTTAACGTGATTGCGCTGTGCTGCTGAATGGCACTCACTGGTGTTTATTGCTCCTGCTAGAAGTAATTTACTACTATGAATTTATCCCCCAAACTTCTCTGTCAAACAAGAGAGCTTTTGTCTTTCTTTTTTGTTTTCCTTCCCCCCAGCTTTTCCTTTTCACCTTCTAATTGGGTGCCAGCTGATGTTGTTTTTTTGGAACATAAACCCATGATTTTTACAGTAAAGCTCCTTCAGACACATGAGTGTGCTTGACCCTGTCCCATACCAATCAAAGTTCCTGTGCAACAAAGCACTCCAAGGCTGTCAAATCAGCTGGAATTCACAGATGACACATGCTAATTGTTGTTTACTTTCTTACACAGAAAGTATGTATTTAAATGAAAGATAATTACATTTATTTTAAATTTGTGTAAAGATTCCATCTCGCATCCTCAAAATAGGTACCAAAATAGGAAGTAGATGATCTTGATCTGAAAACATACGTTGATGTTTCCCTTTCAGAAAAGGATTTATGATGAGTTAAATGGAAATTTCCATGCAGAGGTATGTGTAAGCTCTCACTGTCCTTTTGCAGCATTGTTTCCAGAAGCAGTGTGATTGTAACAGATAACCAGAGCTGCAATAGGCGATGTGTTCAGACAAATGGCAAACCAATTGCTTTTGACGCTGGGGGCGGTGAGCAGGGAATGGGTATATCTACACTTTGGAAAAGTCTTGTTAGCTTAGTGCAGGAAAAAAATGTGCTGACACAATTGCTTTTATAGGATAAGATTTATAGCTGCATTGAAGATGCTGATCATATTCTATAACTGGTTAACAGCTCAAAATGCATCAGCAGAATCAGGTGTATGTGCAGTTAACAGGCTGGGAAACCACAGGAGAAACAATGATAGGGTGTGAGACAGTATCTGCTGCTTTTGAGAGCCGAGTTCTTCATTTGCAGTTCAGGACACTGATTTCTCATCTTTTGCTGTCATTGCTTCAGGGAATATGATCTGGTATTGTGCTTTATGATTAAATGATATTTTTACTGGATCTTTTTTTTTTGTCTCTCTCTTTTTTTTTTTCCTTTTTCTTTTTTTCCTACCTTCCTCCATCCTCTCCTTTGTCTTCCTAAGAGATAGAAAGAACGCACTGCAGAGAACCACTTAATGTCTGATGATCATTGACCAGTAGCGCTTGTAACTAACTGTGTAAAATAAATACCCAAACAATTGCTTACCAAGAGGCAGACATAGATTTGTGTTAGGGATAAAGCTGCACAGCAGAACAGTCACTTCTGAAGTGCTCATCCACGTTTATCCCTTGGATTGCATGTCTGAGAGGAGTAAGTGTCCTGCTTTCAGCTGGGATAGAGTTAATTGTCTTCCCAGTAGCTGGTAGGGTGCTGTGTTTGGAGTTCAGTATGTGAAGAATGTTGATAACACCCTGATGTTTTCAGTTGTTGCTAAGTGGTGTTTAGTCTAAAATCAA
>JAVJGG010000001.1:38442389-38453255 GCA_035590195.1 Aviceda cuculoides | reverse complement strand
AAGGGGAAAATATGTTTCTAATAGGATTTTCAAAGGTGTATAATCATTTTAGACACCCAGTTCCCATGAAATCTCTTCAAAAGCTTTTTGAATTGATGCTCGACTATTCCTGCCAGCCTAGTCAATTTGCATGCAGAAACAGGGTTGATAAATGCCCATCACAAACAAGCAGCCAACCCTCAGAGGCTGAGATGCTGCTTATTTGGATGCAGAGGTGGATGCAGGCATGGCCGACACACGGAAGCGGCTCAGATGCTTGTGAAGCTACAAGAAGGGCGGTGAGACCTGAAGTGTTCAAAGTAATAAATAACATCCTGGGGGTGTTTCAGACAAACAGCGCATGTGGCAAGGGATATTCTGGAGATCTGAATATGATGGAAGGCATCCGCTCTGTTCTAAAAATTTGAGTGAGAAAGCAGTCTTGCATGAGAGAGAGGAGGAGAAGTGCAGAGGAGTTCTGTCTTTATCCTGGTGTTCCCTTTCCCCAGACAGAGGGAGACGATTGGAAATAGGTGAAACGTGGTTGCCCAGATGCCACATACTTCCTGTGGATGTACACTTCTGAGAATACCTGGGTCCAAGTGACATTTGAAAAGATCCTGAAAAAATACAGTCCTTCTCCTGATGCTGCCCTTCCTTTTCATTTTTCCATCTTCTTTCTCCCAGAGTCGGATATTGCAGACTTCGATGGCAGAAGCTCACTCCTCTACAGGTTCAATCAGAAGCTTATGAGCACATTCAAAGACGTGGTTTCCTTGAAGTTCAAGAGCATGCAGGGGGATGGAGTCTTATTCCATGGAGAAGGACAGCGTGGAGACTACATTACTTTGGAACTGCAGAAAGGGAAGCTCTCCTTGCACATCAACCTGGGTAAGGGTATTAGGGTTATTGGTTCCCATATTATTGTAGCAAGGATTGTCTTGGTTTGCTTTTATAAATCTATTGTTTATATTAGGCAGTATCTAGAAACTCCGGCTGAGATCAACAAAACATGCTGTGTGCATCAGAGAGTTCACAGCTTAAATACTGGTCAGAGGAGGTGGAGGGGGAAGCAAAAGAGAATAGACTTGACTGATGTCATGTAGGACATGATAGCTGAGCCACGAAGAGGCCTTGGCTCTTCAAACTAGTGCTGACCAAGGCTGAGCGGCTCAATGACTACTTTTGAAGTTCGGACCTTTGCTTGATGATGTATTCCAGCAGTGATTTAAAAAAAAAAAAAAAAATTCACTTTCTTCCCCTTCCTTGTTTTCTATTTTTATTGTTATTTTTAAGAGTAGCATTCCCAGGAAGTTTGATTTGGAGTTCAGAAGGTTTATTTTTGGTTTGCATCTTATTCTTTCTATTCTGTGATCAGAACTGAGCTGAGACTACAGAACTTAAATGAAAATATGCTGGTCAAAACATTGCGCACACTTGTATTGCTTTGTTTCTGGAGACGGTTTCAACTGAAAACAGAGTATTTGGAAGGCTATCACTGTGTGATTATATCGGATCAGAGGGACAGATGAAAAGCTGGCTTAATTTCTTTCTGTAGAATGATTTTTCTGAAAGCCTCAGTGGCCCATCCGGACGGAAAGCTGAGACAAAAGCCTTCCCACTGTTAACCGTGAGGGTGTGGGCAAGGAAGGGAGGGAATTAGGGTCCAAGTTTTTCACGGCCACTCTCAGTCTTAATAACTTTGTTCAACAAAGTAATCTGAGCCGTTTGCAGTTCACGTACTTGGTGCTTAGACTGCCAAGGCTGGTTTTAATAAAATTGGGAGATTTAGCATCTAGTAATATATAGTATTAGCAGGGGCAGATGTCAGACCAGCAGTTCCAGGACACTTGAAGAAGTTTCTCTAGAACAGATAAAGCAGGCAATGGTGTGGTATCTCAGTCCCTTGTTTGCGACTTGGGTAACTAAAAGAAATGATAAGCTAGTCGGAGGAAAGTGGAGGTACTAAACCAGAATTTGTAGATAATTCTTTCTGCATTTTTTCCTTCCTGCTTAATTATTTTTGTTTTAAACGTTAGTAACAATTTTACACAGCTCTTGGATTTCATTCTTACATAACCTCATTAATTGTCTAGTCTCCAGCTCGTATTTTCTTTCTTTTTATTTAGAAATGATAATGCAGCATTTTTCTGATTTGGCATTTGGATGTTACTTAGACCAAGTAGCTACATCCTGAGCCTCTGAATGTGGGATTCTTTGACTCTGTTGATTTGTCCTCCTCTTACAGATGTTTCATACTAAGATAAGAATATACTATAGTTAATTATGTTACTTTTTCCAGAGGAGATGATGTTGTGAATACATAGTCTGAGATAAGAAGACTTTTTTCTTTCAGCAGTACAGATTTTAGCCGTTTCCAGTCCTCTGTGTGCATTCATATGTCATGGGCAAGGGTTTTGATGTTTGTTCCTGAATCTGCTTGCATCTTGCCTGACAGTTTTGGAGTATGTGTTCTCCCCATTCTGCTGGAATATAAAAAAAGGACACATACTCCCTTTCAGTGAGAGGCTCTGAAGTGTGCAGACATGTAGCCAGCTGGAAGACAGAAGAGTGCTTGAAATCACCAGGGTTAAGGCCTAAATATTTTTATGACTCTTGATCTAAACTTTTGGAGATACAGGCTAGGTTTAAGAATCTTTTTGAGCTGAACAAAACACTCTCATTCATATTGCTTCAGTGACTTGTGGCTTTTTTTCCCTCTGGAAATGGACAGGTGCAATTTTCTCGTTAAAATACAAAAAGTACATAGTTGAAACTGAAGTGTCAGGATTGGTCTGTTAATGCGAATAGACAGGAGATTTTGATGCAACCTGAAGGGAGCTCTTAAGACACCAGGGCCTCGAATGCACAGCAGAACCAAGGGCACAGGCGGAGTGGCCGCCCCCTGTGTGCTGCAATGTATGGGTGCAGCATCGGGAAAACCTCCGGGTTTATCACAAGGATTTCAGGGGAAAAAAAACCCCGTGTGTATGTGTGCATGTGCGTATACACAGATATATGAATAAGAGACCCAAAGAATCTAAGGCAAGCGTCTGTTTCTGATGGGCAGAGCTCTAGTTTGCATCTAGGAGCAGTGCTCTGCTCTGTGCTCCCCTTGAGTCCCCACGCTTCAGTCAAGGGCCTGGAGGTAACTGGTGTCTTCTGCCTGTCTCTGCCTCTCCAGGGGACTCCAACCTGCACTTCAGTAACAGCCACACATCCGTCACCCTGGGCAGCCTCCTGGATGATCAGCACTGGCACTCGGTTCTCATAGAGCGTTTCAACAAGCAAGTGAACTTCACGGTGGACAAGCACACCCAGCATTTCCGAACAAAGGGGGATTCAGATCACTTGGATATTGATTATGAGGTGTGTGAAGCCCTGTAGGTTATAACCTGGGAGGTGGGGCTGAACTGGTTTAAGATGAACGTGATGGAAAACAACCACCCAGCAAAGATCTTTATTTAATATTTCCTTCCCAGAGAGCTCCTTTCATAGTTAACAAACATGGACTACATCAGCGCAACTCTGTACGACAGTCTCAGAAAATGGCTAATCTCTGGGCAAATATGCATTGGATTATGCTTACACTTCAAAGTACAGCAGGCTTTGAGCTAAACAAAAAGGTATAGCCTGGGTTCTAGTCAAATCTTCAGCGAGCAACCACACTAACTGTACGAAGTGCTGCGTCATCATCTCCAGTATGATTTTAATGGGATCATTGCACACCATCCCTGCGTCTGATTGACACGACCATGGGGATATCAGCTCTGAGTTGTACCTCTGTGCAGCCACCACTTGCTCATTTTTTAGCTCTCCGCATAGAGATGAGCACTAGGAATGGAAGACCCTGAGCATGACTGTTAAGACAACTAGCTCTGACCCAGGTGCCTTCTCATCTGGGGTTGTGATGCAGAGCATACTGGTGTAGGGAGCCAGAGCAGCTCAGCCAAGAGAGGACTGAGCAGAGGAAACATCCTGCCTGCCCATAAAACCCGAGGCTGGTGTGATCCCCTCTGATGAGGCCAAGGTGTGGCAGAGTGCAGTTTATATCATCACTCCAGCAGTTCAGTGCTTATGGCTGATAGTCGCTTTAAAATACCTTCAACTTTTGTGACTATATGCAAGGTAATTCTTCATGTGTTCCCCTCACCAGTGCACATCTGCGTGCAAATAACCCATGTTAATTTTTATCCCCATGCATTTGTCTACCAAGTCTTGCTAGCCCACAAGGCACAGGGTCGTGCTTGCACAGTCAGAGCCATCACCCTGTCTGGATGCTTTGAGCTGGCATGGTTCAGTGCTTAAGAGACCACAAGTTTCCCCTCTGCACTTCGGATTCATTTCTCTGGAAAGGATCAATTCCCAGCACACCCAAGGGACAAAAGCAGACGGCTCAGCGGTGGCAGGTGCCTGCTCTCTGCTCCTCTCATGCTCCAGCTGAAATTCCTTTCTTTGCGTTTCACAAAGCAGGATAGAAGGAGTGGTACCTGTCCCCTGGCACTGCCGTACCAAATCATGAGCACGTTTAGTAGGGACAGCGCATTCGAGCAGTGCGATTCTGGAACAGCTTCAGACCGAACTAGCAAGGGCCAAAGCTGTAACTACTTTTAAAATGGAGTTGAGAAAAGCCAAATGATTGAGTCATCAGCTTTCCTAATTTCAAAGTTAATAAAATTCCTTGCTTCCTGCTACAAGGCTGATGCCAATTAGGGAAAACTCAGGCTCCGGTGTAATTTGCAGAACATTTTTCCAGATGTTCCAAAACAGAGAGCATGGTAGAGAAGATCTTCAGCTGGTGTAAATCAGCATCACCACTGACCTCTGTGGCACTCGGTCCTGGCCCAGGGTGCTTAGTTTTTCACACAATGTGTTTTCTTTCCATTTACACTGAAACAATTTTTCAGTTGAACATTACAGCAATACAGTCTACTGAAAGTTTATCTCGGCACACTTGGGGGATTAAAGGCCTTACTGAGGGTAATAAAACCATTAGTTTGGTAATTAAAATTATTGCCAATCACAAAAGGAAACTGTTTTCTTAATAATGGAGTGGTATAATTGGTATTGATTTTTCTTCTGGTTTTGAAACCCAGTACCGAGTGCCTAAGCAGGAGACTTAGAGAATAGTACATGAAAGAAGGAAAGTCTGGTGTTTTAAGGAAGAATTAATGATTCTCACTGGAAAAAAAACATTGCTACCACATAAGCACGCATGCCAATAACAAACCTGTAAGTGATGTCAAGCAGCAGTCTGTTCACTCTTTATTTCTCTGAAGTGATCAGTTAATACAACTGAGGTGCAAGTTCGTTAAGGACTTGTATTCAAAGAAGTGCATTCAAGGTTATCCAGGGAGGTTTCATTTGCTTACGTATCCCAGCTTGTTAGGTGGAGTGGGAGGGGAAAAAAACCCCAAATTTCCCTTTATTTTAGTAATAATGAGCTGAGGGGAGTTGTTCGGAGTTGTGACAGAGGAATAAGGCTGACCAGGTTTCAGCAGCCGTCAGCATGTGAGCGGTGCTGCAGAGCAGTGCGTGCCCTTGCTGCAGCGGGTGCAGCAGGATTGCAGCACAGCTCCTGATGGCTGCAGGATCCCCACCTGCCTTATACCATTCATGATGCTGCTGGCTGCAATGGGAAAAATTAATAAAAACCCAGCAGTAGCACCAGTAAGGCTTTGCCTAAAAGGCCAGTGGAGCTAATTAGAAATGAGCTATGTCACGTGGAAAATGAAAATAGGATTATCAGAAGGTTTTTGGGTTGTGGGATTTGTTTATTTTGTTCTTTTTTTTTTTTTTCTTTTCTTAGGAATCCAAAGTAATTATGCTCCATGGATTTTGGAAGCTCTATTTTCTTAGGCTCTTTGTCCTCCCAGGGCTTTCAGCCCTCCAGTTAAGCGATGAGTTGTAATCTGCACAATACTAAAATCTTCCAGTACTTAGACAACAGCACAGCAGAAGTTTTGTTTAAATGTGTAACCTGCAGAACTTCTCCATTACGCTGCTCAGTCCCAATTACCACGTGCAAATATTGTAAAGACCAAACCACAGGGAAATTTAGGGAAAACACTCGCAAGGTGCAAACGGGGTAGTCTGTGGCGTGATACTCCCCTGCACTGGCTGTAACCAGAACTGATCAGATACATGCTTGGTGGAAAGGGGCGATTCCAGCTCCCAGGCAAACCCAGTGCTCAGTGGGCAGGAGGAGTTTATTCCCCCACCGCTCAGCAGTCCCTGGCCTCCGTGCTCTGCTGCTGGGTGGCAGCCTCCAGACCAGTGGGGGCTGTGGGCTGGAGACCATTTGAATGTTACCTTGCGCATTGGGTGTTCCTGGGCGGGGGGCTGATGGTACTGGGCTGGTGAAGTGGTGCGTCAAGGCGCTTAAAAGCGGTTTCCAAATTAGTGAGCTCCCTGCGGCAGCAGCGTTTCCCCAAGAGCTGTAATGCAGGCTGTAATTCCCCCGTTGGGCAGCCTTGCCCTGCTTCATGCTCCAAGATGATGCCGTTAATGTGACTTGGTTCTTAAATAATATCCCGGCTGGCTGCATGGAGTGGGACTCAGCCCTCTTGCTTTTGGGGTGATAACTAAATACTGTTCTTATTCTTTCCAAAAGCTCAGTTTTGGAGGGATTCCTGTCCCGGGGAAACCAGGAACCTTTCAGAGGAAAAACTTCCATGGATGTATTGAGAACCTTTATTACAATGGAGTCAATATAATTGACCTGGCAAAGAGACGCAAACCTCAGATCTATACTGTGGTAAGAAATGATAATGCATGCTTGCCTTCTTTACTTTCATGCTGTTGGTGCTGCTGGCTGCACCGAATGAGTGGAGTTCAGATTTAGATAGCTATGGGCATAATTAACTTGTTAAAATGATATTGCTGAGGCTAACACCAGCCAGCGTTGTCTGCTGTGGTGACAGTTCTTGAAAGACACGTATGGAAATTAATACATTTCTCTGACTTCCTAGGTGTATTAGAATTTGTTTGGAGAAACTTTTCAATTCCTTTTCCAAGATTAAAATTTGTCTTTTTGATGGTGTGATAGAAGTCATAGAGACTTTTTTTTCTGGTTAACTCAAAAATCTTATTTTCTGAACCATTCTCCATCACTGTTGTCACATACGGTAGTAGCAAAGTTTTATTCTGCTATTTGAGTTGGTATTATAAAGAGGAATAAATGTTTCTTTTGTTATTGGAAATGTTTTCCTTTGTGCTGCACCTTATAATCAGTGTATTGGGAGTTCTGAGAATCATTGACCTGGAAAAAAAAAAGGAAAAGCAAAAGGAACTATGGCCTTATCCAGCCTGCTAACATAAAACATAAACATAACTTCACACCTAATAATGTCCAAAATTACAGATACATTTAAATATATCACGATCAAAATAAAGAACATTTTATTTTGTGAGAACAGTACACTCCCATGCAGCCTTGACGAACTGTAAAAAATTCAGCTCTTTGTTTAGCTCGTGCCTCACTCCTGCACCTTCCTTTGATATATGGCTTTTGGCTAATACTGTGTCTTTGGAGAATGTGGAGGTGAAACTGGTTCTGGGTCTCATAGCATATTCTAGTTTGTAGTAATTTGTATAAACACCTGAAGCTACAACAAAGCAAACCAGAAGACCACAAGAAGTCCTTCCTTTCCTCACTTTCCCTGCCTAGGGTGAGGCTGAATGCACAGGGAAATGGAAAGGGGACGCGTGATAAGTCCTGCATCGTGTTGCTGGCAGTCAAAACTGCCTCCAGTATGCTCCCCTAGCCTGGGACTGAGAGACTTTGCTTTAATGACCTCAAGTTTGATTGCTCCGACTCAGGACTCTAAGGCACAAATCTTACGAACTGTGTTAAATTGCTCTTCCCCTCAGCTTACTTTCTAAGGGGAGCAAAGAGCCCAGGTCTGCTTCTTAGGTCATTAAACAGCTGGTTGTTTTGCCAGCTGGGTAATGGGAAGGCCTTCCTAAAGGGGAAAAGAAAAACTTTGTAATGTGCCTTTTCTCTGAAGGGTATTGTCTGGGTATAACATGGCCCCAAGCAATGAAACTCTGTTATCACAATACTTGATTCAGCCAGTTCGAAGGTCTAGGAATCTTGCTCCTTCTGTCAATTTAAGGTAGCAGGGATGTGCCCCCATCTTTCAGTCTCCCTCACAGAAGTGATGATTTTAACGCAATAGTTTTCAAAAGCTGGCTGCCGTACTGCATTTTGCAAGATTTATGATCTGCTATGTGCTGTGTCTGTGACGCTTGTGTATGCAAAGTGGGTGGAAAGGTTGCCACACTCACAGTGCCTCATAATCTTAGATTAACATCCTTCTGTAGGAAACAGCCCCTCTAAATCTGTTTTCCAACATCCTTTCCGTCACAGCTATTTATCTCCTCTAGCAGCTCTCAGGTACTTCCAGCTTTCACAGGCTGATCTCCCTCTCCTATCTTCCTGCTCTTCCCAGCTCCTTAGCAATTTACTTACTCAAATTAAAATAACTTGTTCTTGCTAAATGTAGTCTTTTGCCTGCCAGACTTCCTCTGCACTAAATGTTTTTACTCAAAGTTCATTGAGGTTTTCAAGCAACAATCCATATCCCCAGGAACCTTCAAGTTTCTCTGCTTCGCATCTCCGTAGTTGCTAAGGTTGTCGGGAGTGGAAATGGGATGAAAGGGACAGTACAGAAGAATAATTAAATATACCAGGGATTTGGAATCACTTCTTCCAACAATGTGCTGTGTGCTTGTGTTCCCTCCCCACAAGCTGGAGATCACCAGAGACGGTTCTGCGTTGTTAGTCCCCAAAACACCTTTGTCTCCTAACAAAAGATTTTTGAGGACAAACTGGCTGGTTTGGGATTAGAAAGCCATTAATGCTCAGAGACAGTAGGTTTTGTCTCCAAAAGGGAGGAAAACTTCAGCACTCAGTCTCTGCTTCATTCTCTGTGCCTTTGTGAATGTTGACACAGTCAGTGAGCCAAACTCGTGGGTTTTCATACCTATCAGCTTTGGGTTTTTTATTTTTGACATCTTTCACACAAGTAGAAGAATGATACATCAGCTTTGGAGGCACAGATTTCCTCTTATGAAGTAGTTCCTCATCCATATAAATAATGGTCCCAAATCAGCTGCATTTAAAGTCCGAGGAAGAAACTACTGGTTGTCAATAACAGAATATTGTACTATGTATCGTACTCTTGGGTGGTGGCTGTGATTATCATTCCGCCTGTTCTTTTCTGTAACTCATTTGCAGTTGTCAGACTTGCCGTAAATCCCCTTGAGGAGACATCACAAGATAACGAGGCAGCCTGTCTCTTTGAACTGGAACTTGCCTTTAGAATTCCATTTTTATATTGCCTGATACTTAACCTGTCTACATGGTAGCCCTATCTATTTGGACAGGCTATCTCTGGGGTTTCTTCTGTCCCTGATGGCATGTTGTGGGTTTTTTTTGTTATGTTTGGTTTTGGTTGGGTTCCCCCCCCCCAGGTCATTGAGTGTGGAGGAACGATAGGGGATCTTTTCTTTGCTCTCTGAAACGATTACTGGTTTTAATTGCAAGAGGTTATGAGAAGTCAAATTTCTGTAATTACCACTGCCATGGTCATAGGGCCGGACCCTTGGGAAACCTCAGAAAATGCTTTAAAGTAATAATAAAAAGATCTGCCCTATTTACTAGCTGTCTTCTCAGCACAAAAGTAGTGCAGACTGCCCATTATGAGAAATTGCACAGCAGTTACTCATGCTTCTTGGGCAAGAAATTAGGGACAGGAAAATATGCTAGTAGGAGCCACATTTACAAGAAGCAGAAGAGGAATTGTCCTTCACAGGAGGATATTTGACCTGTTGATACCTGGGATGGTGAAGTCCTTGTTGAAGGACTTTGTGCTTGTTAAGAGTGAATGTAGATACAGGAGGAGATAGGACAAGTTGTAGTAAGCGAAATCCATTAAGAATTACTAACTATCTGACTGAGGGAGTAGCTGAGAGAAAACAAGCTATAGCATCCTGCAAACAGCTATAGTATCCTGGCCACGAGTGGTTACCTACTGCTAGATTCAGGTTGCACCTTTAGAAATTGCTTTTGCTTTAATGTGACCTGTGGCCAGGGTCTCAAGTCTTCTCGTGTGTCACTGATTTGTGATGCCAAAATAAAAAGCTGTCTAGCTGATGAGAAGAAATTAAGAGGTTATGAAAAGATGCTGTGTTTGATCTTCTCAATGCTCCAGCCTACGCACTCACTGAAATTAAGGAAAACCCTATCCCCCTTTCCCTTCTGTTACCATCAGCTAATAGGAACTGGAGTTTTATTTTTCTTTAGCAGAGCAAACCCTGCATTGACTTGAGAGGAGTGCAGGATATTTGTAATGCAGAAGTTGTCAGCCCTCAGATACGCTTGAATTTCTACGCCGGCCTGCCATGTTGAATCTGGGAGTGACAATTCAGCACAGCAAGGGATGTGGTGACATGTAAATGCATCACTGTGGTGCCTCAGGGAAATAACCAATTGCCAGCATCAAAGAGCAAGGAAAGATACCTAGTGACAGTAGAATGTAAACTAATATTTCATTCCCTTTATAGAGAATCCAAACATGCTATTTTATCAAGCTGATTTGAGATACCTTCATCTTGAGAAGAATTTACTCGTCTACACATGTCTCATACTACCAAAGTGCTATTGCGAGAGTTGATATATCTGTGAATATCAGCCTGGTGATTTGTGAAGGCCCCTGCTAGGGTTTGGAGAACCAGGAGTTAATTTTATTTTTTTTTTCATTATTTTTTGCACAGCAATCAGACTAAAGGAATCATAAATAAAAAATGTTGGAACTATTTAGTGACATTTTTTCACAACTTCCTATAGGACTATGTTGAATTTATTAAAGAAAAAAAAAAGTT
>JAVJGG010000001.1:38408571-38440698 GCA_035590195.1 Aviceda cuculoides | reverse complement strand
GGGACACAGCCAGGACAGCTGACCCAAACTGACCAAAGGATATTCCGTACCATACGAGGTCTGCTCAGCAATAAAAACTAAGAGAAAGGAGGAGGAGGAGGAGGGGCATTCGTTATGGTGATGTTTGTCTTCCATAGCAACTGCCATGCATACTGAAGCCCTACTTCCTGGGAAGTGGCTGGACATCGCCTGCTGATGGGAAGTAGAGAATAAATCTTTTGTTTTCCTTTGTGTCTGTGTGCGACCTTTTCTTTTGCTTTATTGACCTGCCTTTATCTTGACCCTTGAAGTTTTTTCCATCTTATTTTCTTCCCCCACCCTGCCCTGCTGAGGGGGGGAGTGATAGAGCTGCTTGGTGGGCATCTGGCATCCAGCCAGGCTCAACCCACCACAGAGGGAAAATATTAAGAGGTCTAATGTTTTTTGTGTTTCCTCCTGTGCTCTTTCTCTTTTTTTTTTCCTTTTGCTGTCTCTCTGAGGGAAACGATGTATGATTTTTCCAAATTAGCTCTATATTTGGCTCCATCTTTTGTCAGCAACTCTTAGCTATTGTACCATATAATGACACAATAGCATACACTTACTATGGGCATAAAATGGTAAAATCCTTTATTCCACTTCTGGCCAGTGACATAGTCAGTTTAGAAGTCTGACATAAAGAACATCCAGAAATGTCTAGCCAAGCATCTCGTCCCTGATTCTGTCACGGTCACAACATTTCAGTTTTTTCGAAGCTTTCTTTTTTGTTAAATGCTACTTTTCCACATAGGAACATTATCTTAATGTAAACAACTTAATTCAATGTGACAAACAATTAGCATTTTATTGACATACGTGATACCTAGAGTGAGTGAAGATAGGGCAGCTTTCTATCACAGGGGTGATTATCACAAGGATATGCTATTTTCAATGCAATTAGGATCAGGAAAGCTTTCAGATTTCCATCATGAAATTTTGCTCGGAGAAAGAGAAACCCACCTCAGTATAGGAGCTTCTTTTAAAGTGTAAGCCCTGCTCTTGGGGTGGACTAGTTGCTCACTCAGTGGACTAGTCCTAACTCAAGGAATACCCTGTGTCTTGGTGCTCCCATGTCCTGTTTGAAGACCGTTTGCACCAGTATTTCAGAAGCCCAGAGCTGGTATCTCACTTTGGTTTGCTTTTCATTCAGTGCTTAGCAGCGTCTTGATTTAAGAAGTACTTGAAATCTATGTGGGTCTTCTGACATCTGTTCTGCTTGAGATGATTTAAAAACAGGATTGAAGGGACCTCCCCCATTCTTAAAATCCAGTTGCTCAGAGTTGAATGACAATCTTTCATCTTACACTTTTTAAACTGCATCAGAGGTCACCTTTTTCTTCTGTTACTCTCTTTGCAAATTTGTCTGCAACCTCAGTCTCTTCAGAGCTAGAAATAGTCCTCCAATTTCCAAGCTGAGAGATTCTTGCCAGTTTACCCGCATTTGTATCTCAGCCAGGCCTGGGATTTTAGTCCCCTTACCTGTCATATGAAATCTTCCTTTCTAATCCTCTGCAGAAAACAAGATATCCTTTTTATTGGTTAGTATCCATAGAGTGATTAATGAGGAAAGTAAGTTCCCATTTGATGCTCTAACGCACAGGTAGAATGAGAGCTCAGAAATACTTATTTATTGTTCTTCCTGTTCAAACTGATCTTGGCCTGTATCCTTTGGTAAGCTAAATGTTGAGGATTTCAGTTCAGCTGTCAGTTTGAATAATTTTCCAAGTACATACTATTGATTTGTATTCTGTGAGAGTGTGGGGGATGTATAAGAAACTCGTCACTAGTTACCCTGACTGTGGTGGTGTAGTAGTCTTCTCTTTTCTTTCAATGATACTTAATACTACATGAAGAAAGGCCAGAAAAGACTGAAATGGTTCATTAAAGTTATACAGGTTTTATTCAAGTCCTGCAGAAGTCACTGGAAAGACTCCAGTCACTGTTGGATGAGGCTCATGGCTCAGAGGATCTTCTATGTAATCCACTTTTATCCTCACCACTTAGCAACTGTGTTCTTCCATGGTCTTTTTAATAGGAAAAGCTCTGACTCTTCCTTAAAATGCTGTAACATGCTGTCACCTTTCCATTCAACGTCTTACACGAACAAGAGCCACCTCTGCAACAGTACCCTGCCTGCAGAAATCTGGGGCGCTTGGACTCTTTTCTGGAGACAAGTGTCATGGCAGCCAGTGAACAAATTGCAAATATCTCTGTTGCATTTCTAGGTTCAGAAGGTTTCTCTTGTAAGAACGGTAAGAACTCTTTGGGAAAGATTTCACTGCTTATTGCAGGAGTCCTTAATCAGTCTGGAGATGACAGACTCAATGGAATTCTCAAATGCCACAGGATAGCTGGAGTTTCCAGCACCTGCGTAGAGCTGAGCATCTCCTTTATTTTCTCTAGGGATTAGACTCTTCTTATCCTATTTTCTAGCCAATGAGCTTTTACTTTTCAGTTAAACTGGGTTCAGTTATAGAATCAAGTGTCTGCCAGAAGTCTTGCATGTACCCTGGAGAGTTCCAGAACTGCTGCCAATTAAAGCAAAATTCTCCCGACCAGATGAAGGTTTGGGGGGAGCTGTTTATTATTCTGATTTATACCTGCTGGAATAATTTTTTTGAGAATAACATTCAGGGCAAATTTAACAGTTTTTGTAATGGGAACCTATCCCACTTCAGTGGACAAACATTTTTCAAAGTAACTGTTCTGTATTTCTTTTTCAAATTTTCATGTTATTGTCTCTAGGAAGGTAGACAGTGTTTGTCAGTGTAAGGACATCAGCAGCTATTGTTGGTGTGCATTAACTACATCATCTGGTTTTGCTCTGGAATGCTGCTTTAAGAAGGTGTTTCCCTCCCAAACAAGTCAGTTGAGCTGATTTAAGTCCCCATGGCATCAACTGGTTTATTTAACATTTTTTCCCAAATGTCTTGGCTAGTTTTTCGTTCTGACTAAAATTAGTTATGGGCCTTACATCGTGGAGGTCTCAATTCATGAATAAGAGTAACAAAAGTACCTTGTTGAACAAACGTCCTCCCCAAAAGGCAAACATGCCAACTTTCTATCCCTCAAATGTATCTCTAATCCCATGTACACAGAATATTGCAGCACGGCCTTTATGTGTTCCCACCTGCTTTTATTCTTTTGGCAGGTGGGATCACACCTGCTCTGCTTCAGTGTAGTCAATGGAGAGGTTGCAGAACTTTAGGTCTCACCAGGTTAAGCATAGGAGGGGACATGTGGGTGCTGCCCATATGTCCCAGCATTGGCCATGGGTTCAGTCAGCTCTCTGCTGCTCCTGTTCCAGTACAAGATTTATGTGCAGATCCCAGATGGCATGAATTACTAGCTAGTGTGAACGATTAGAGTGTTGCTGAGTTTTTCAAGGGGTCATAGCAATCCATGAGTTTAGGAGTAGTTGCACGTGCTGAGAACCTCATCTCAAAAGCAGGCAGAAATTTGACCTCATGTTTCGGCACATGCATATGCATGAGATGCTTTGCTATGGTGCTGCTGCAAACAGCTGAAAGCATATTGACTACACAAGGTCTTTGCTGGCTTATTTTAAGGTCATCCGAAAGTTTGTTGTGCATTGCAAATGTATTTTTTCATCTTAGCATTCACCTCCTCTGGCACCATTAAGTCATCTAGGCATAGCTTGTTTTGCTGGTAGGTAAAATCTGCAAAGAGCTCTGAGACAAAAATCCTACCTGAATGTTGCAAATCCTCCCCTCTACAGTCTTGCATTTTGTTACAGTCTCACACTGTCAGTGAAGCAAATTAGATACTTGCGTGCAGACCCAGATAACGTTTGAACTTTCCTCCAAGCTCCAGTGTTTTGTATGTATACGATCTGTAAATGTCTTACTACTTTGTGTGGAGTTACTTGAATCACTGTAAGTGTCTAAAATTCCAAAGAAAATTTGTCATTGGCATTTTAAATGTCTAAAGCTTTAAAAAGCTCTAGAGAAAGTTAACCATGTTTGTTTATATCACTGCAGTTGACTGTTCTGTAATTTGTCATGAATTCGATTGAAAATGGAGGTGGAAATATAACAACAAAAAAGGCCTGTGGCATCTCTTATACAGGCAAAACCCAGGAGGTAGTAGAAACTTTTTGAAAGTTGAGAGAAAATTTCCATCCTACTTCCCACCTGACTAATGTTCAGGTGACTTTGGATAAGATTTGGATTATATCTCAAAACTCAATTCTGACATGATATACCCATGGATACCTTTTTGCTATTGCTCAATTTAGTATGTAGCATTCTGCACCTAACAGGGCAGGGAATATGTAAATAGCTTGATATGGATATAGATATATATCTATCAAGGGTTCTTTCATCCAGTGATAACTCAGTCTCTTTCTGGCACTTTATTTATTTTCCATTTTAAAATAAAGACTAGACAGACATTTGAAAGTAATAGGGAACAGCTCCATCAGCTGTCTGAGATTTCAGAGAGGAATTCCCCAAGCACTGTGCAACTTCCTATACATCCATCAAATGCTGTTCGTTATAATTGTCCTGTTAGAGCGAGGTACCAGCTCTGATGATAAGCGGTACCGTGGAGAAAGCCTTTTATTCTGATGTTTTTATCAGATTCCAGTCGATATTTTACAAAGCAGCCTAGTTCAAAATAAGCTGGCTGCAACAATCTCCTGGTGTGGCTTTGAAAGATGCGCCTCCTTAAATGCATCCCGGCTTTATATATTCATAAGTTTTTATTACATGGCTTGAATGACCTGCTTGGGTAATCTACAATGGCCAAACAAAATGGTGGAGTCATTTCTTTGACAAACTACAGTGATACATGCTGGTGCAGATTCTGCTGATTGCTTTGAGTAAATGTGCTGCTCTTCTGGGCCAACAGCACCATTGATTTCAGGACTGGATGACTGAGGTAATCAACTAAGTTTTGCATTGAAATGATGTTGGATTTTACCATGCTTGCTGTGTATGTAACGTTTTAATAACTCCTCAGAATGCCCCATGGAAACTGTGTGACCTAACGCTTGGCCAGGATATCTCACTATTGTTTCATCCCACTCTAAGTACTATATTCAAGTGACTTTTTCTTTGAGTTTCCTTATGAATTTTGAAATAATTTCAGAATAATTATTTCTAATTATTTGTGTTACTAAGTGGCCTTTTATTATTTGGACTAGCACAGAGCTGTGTCACTCTGAGTAAAAGCAAGCATATCCAATACTGCTACAGCAAATTATATATTGAATATTTGAAATACAACCAGGAAATTTGCCTCATGTTTTGCCCCATGTAGTAGATTCAGGTAGACGAGGCAGTTTTTACTTTTAAGGTTATGTAGCATTGGTGTAAATGGACAAAAAAAGCACTGTCATTAATGGCTGCATTTTGGCTTATATTTAGAATAAATCTAGTCTGTTTGGTAGGATCCCTGTGCGTTGGAGGATGCTTTGTTTTTTTTCAATTGCAGCTTGCCCTGCTCACACCTCTGTAGTCCCACCAGTGCAGAGTCAACACGGGGCATTTGTATCACACCCCGCGGCACGCGAAAGTGCGAGCGGACCTGCTATTCCTTCGGTGGCAGTTCCTGAAGTCAGCATAGATCCAAATGAGTTTGATTTTCTTGACATAAAGCTAAACTTGAGCTTGAAACAGGAGGTGCTGGGAAACACAAAGCAGATGTGGCCACATGGAGATGGTCTGCCTGGGCTAGCAAATAAGCCCTCCTGCACTCAGGCAGGGTCTTGCGTGGGGACATTTGGATACATTTAGAGCCTTCTGAGAACTGAGGTTTTGATTTTTAAGCCCTCCTCCTCCCGCCCCCATTTGGGGTGACAGTAAAATTTTGAAGTCAGATGTGTTTTCCCAGAACGGACAGATACATTTCCTAATGAGTTCCAAAGATTTGTGTTTGAATGACAATACCTATGTCAGCCTTGAGCGCCACTAGAAATCCAATGAGTTAGTTTAACTATGGATGTTTTGGAATGACCAAAAAAATGTGTTCATGTTGATAATGTTTGATTTTTATTATTTGCAGGGCAACGTGACCTTTTCTTGCTCAGAACCACAAATTGTTCCTATCACTTTTGTCAGCACCAGTCGAAGCTACTTGCTACTACCCGGCACTCCTCAAATTGACGGTTTGTCAGTCAGCTTCCAGTTTCGAACATGGAATAAAGATGGCTTACTTCTATTCACCGAATTGTCTGAAAATTCAGGACCCCTCTTGGTTTACCTCCATGGTGGGAGACTGACACTACTTATTCAGAAAGAAACGGAGAACCCAGTGGAAATCAGTGAAGGTACTTAATTTTTGTTTACTCTTACCTGTCTCCCTTTAAAGTGCAAAGGTCCCACCCCACAGGATGAAAGGATGGTGAAATAAGGAAGCACCCAATCTTCCTTTCTCATTTCAAATTTTCTCTTGCTTTCCAGAGACAAAAGGGATTGTCTCTGACTTAAAATTCAGGGAAAATTGCTTGTAAACACTTACCAGAACAGCTATGTATTGGCTCCCAGAGACAATAGCAAAACAATTTTAGGCCGTACTAGAGAGGCAGGACCAGAGTGGCCCAGTTGCCATCCCAGTCTTACCTATATAAGCCATGCTGGCATCCCAAAAAGAAATGTTCTTGGCCCAGGGCCTCTGCACTTCCCTTGCTGCTATGCAGCCATGCTATGTGGGAGACTGGGAAATTCATTTTCTGTGTAGGTTGAATACCCAGTTTCCAAAGGTGGATGGGTAATAGACTGATGGAACTCAGATGGAACTAAATAATAATAATAGTATTTTCTAAGAGAGCAGCTGTTTAAAAATATGTAATATTAAAATATTCCCAGTACAGAGTAAAAGAGGGCAGATGTGTCTATTAAAAGAACCAGAGGTAAAATCTGACAGAGTTGTCAAAACAGAGCTGTTCCATATGTGTGTGTCATTCCCCTTTATGATAGAAAAAGTGGCAGCCCTGCATCTATCCTTATTCCTGTAGATTAATGCAGCCTTAGCTTGCTGCAACTGAATGCTGAAAACTGAGTTTCCAGCCTTTATTGCAGTCCTAATTAAATTGTTGACAAAGCTGAGATAATGCCAATATTTGGTTGGGTGTATTTGTTTTTATGTAGTTCTGAAATCATGAACCTGAGCCCAGCCTTTGGTGCTATCCAAAACATTGCTAAACTGCCTACTTATGTGTGGAAAATATGCAGAAATTGCAAGGGCCATGTTCTGCAGATGTCAGGTACTCACAATGGTACTCAAGAATGTACCTATTTTTGCCCCAAATGGGACCTATTTTGTTTTGACATCTTTTCAAACTTCAGCAACGTATTTGACTTCAAAATGGACTTGTTCTAGTTGAAAAATCATCCATTTGTCGCTGGGAAGCCAGCCTCTTATTCTGTGGAAATTGTGTATGCGTTAACAGCCATTACTGTGGAAATTGTCTCATTTTCAAATTTGTAATGAAATGGCTTTTCATACACATAACGCCCACAATTTTTATTTTTTTTTGAACTGTTCTCACACCTCTTTGTGTCACTAAGTGTTCGTTTGTTTCTTCTGAAAGCTACATTAACGAAAAATATTCCATTAGGGAGGGGAGTAAATACTAGTTGTCTGTGCCTGATCTCAGTGACTTCAGCCTGACAGTAGCGTATTTTGAACTGTAATTAGGTTACTTTTGATCTGCACCACTGTGTTTGAGCTCAGAAGGTTGCCCACTGATTCGTGGCTGTCAGAATAGAGGATGTGAAGTTTCTTTGTAGCCGTGTGGTGCTATTTCAAGAGCCATGAGATGTAACACTGATTTTCAGAATAAGGAACAGAGAGGTTATTTCCCACTTCACAGAAGTGTGTAGGAGAGAAAGAGGCTACCCAGTACCATAATCTGTCACGTACCTTCATAGGTTCCTGGTCAGAGCAAGAATCCAAGCTCTCACAAGACCCACGTCAAAATCCAATATAGAAAGGCTTTGGTACATCCGTCAAGAAGACTCGGTGCTAACAATGCTGAAGGGGTTTAAGAAACACAAATCCTACTGATACCTACTGGAGTTTGTCAGGTTTCATATTGGATCCTGAGACTGGATGTGACCATCTCACTGAATCTAATCCTCTGCAATATCAGGCATGTGTTTAGTAGCAGAAGCTCGACGGGGATCTCCTCCGTGCGCTCCTGTGAGCTGTAAGCATTCCCCAACCGACTCTAGATAGACATAAACACCCGCAAAACGGTGACAATGTGCTACCAGAAGGGCGAAGGGCCCGGCTAGCTTGTTGAGTGCCTGCAGTACCAGAAGCAGGTTAAGAATAAAACGTGAGATGACCTACTTAAATACTCTTAAAAGTTTTCCCTTTCTTGGGCCTTTTCTTCTATGCCAGTTTGTTTCCAGAGATAATCAGTTCTTTTCAGCTGCCAGTTCTCCCTTTTTTGGGGTCAGCTGCATATTTACGGTCACAAGTTGGAAGTAAAAGGAGCTTTGAAGAGCACAGCTGCCTCCTGCGCCTCTTTTTTCACTCTTCATACTTGTTTTTTTGTCAGGCGCCAATCTCCATGATGGGCTTTGGCATTCTGTTGACATCAACGCCAGAAGACATCGCATTACCTTGACACTGGATAACAACGCTGCCACTGCTAGCCACGCAACCGCTGTCTCAAGGATCTACTCTGGGAACAGCTACTATTTTGGAGGTAAGTTGTTTCAGACAGGTGCAGAACAGGTTTTCACGATGCAGATCCTCAGGTGCTTACCATTGAGGTCTCCCCAGGTGTGCTCTGTTTGCAGCTAAAAGGAGATGTTGTAATAACTGATTTTAGACCCCCTATTGAGCTTCAGTGCATACAGTACTGTGGGAAGATTGAAGGGTCTTGGTCAACCCTGACAGAGAGAGAACTAGCAGAGCTGCTAACACAGCTGTAAAAGTGGACTACTGGTAGTGGTAGCCAATGGGTACCTACATCTAGCTGGCAAAACGTACAAAAGTTGCGTAGCTCTGTTAACCACAAGTGTTTTTTCTAGTTAAAAGGCCTGAGGACTGTTAGTATTATAAATATTCCTGTAGATATCACTGTCCTGATCAGGCTCAGTGACTTTAGACTTCAGAGCTTAATTGACATACAGCTCAGATCTACAAAGGTATTTAGGTACTGTGCTCTCACGGAAATGAATGTAGGTTTAGCTCAATTTTGTAAATGGAAAGAACAGTCTTGAAAAATACTACCTTCTGCTTTTTGGAGTGCAAGCATTAATTTAGATAAAGGGAGTGTCATCAACTGTCTTTTTATCTAATATATTTCTGTGTAGTGCTTTACCACAGTGAGGCTCTGATCTCGATAAACCCTCTGGATACGGCACTAAGTGAGGATGCAGAGGAGGCTTTGGATCTCAGAGCTGGCCAAATACTGAGGAAGCTCAGATACAAATGGGTTCGTTGCTTGCTGTCCACAGGATTTCACCCTTTTACTCAGCAGCAGAATTTAACCCATAGTGATTTTACAGTTCGCACAGCTTTTTTTATGGGAGTCAGTTGCCATCAACTGTGGAGTTTAAAGAAGATGGAAAACCCCCCACATTTTGATTTTGCTTGGCACATGTGAAAACCTCGTACTCTGATATTTCCAATGGCTGCTCCCTCTTTTTCTTCTCTCTTTTTTTTTTTTTCCCCTTCTTACTGAAGGATTTGTAACACAGAAAGTTGCATAGCACAAGGAATGAAAACACTTGGAATAATGAGCCTCCAAGTTCTTGCATCAGGAAATCCCAGCAGAAATAGATGAACATTTCAATATTCTTCTCTGCCTCTTCTCTTTTTCCCACAGGGTGCCCTGACAATTTCACTGATTCCCAGTGTTTAAATCCCATTACTGCTTTTCAAGGCTGTATGAGGCTCATCTTTATTGATAACCAGCCCAAGGACCTCATTTTAGTTCAGCAAGGCTCCCTGGGGAATTTTAGTGATTTACACATTGATCTGTGTGGCATCAAAGACAGGTAATTATTGTTTCCTCTTCTTGTATTTGTTCTTTTTTTTTTTTATCCTAGTGGTTTATAAATACAGGTTGCATTAAGTGAAAATTCTAATCTGCCAACATTATGGATATTAGGCATAATAGAGCTACTAATAGAAAATATTACAGCAAAGATAGGAGGACTGGAGGGGAAACGGTTTCAATTACATGAGGCTGTCTTCACATTGACTTGTAGGAAATAGAGTATGCAAATTCAATCAAACTACAGATTGGTGAAAGGATTAAATTTTATGCATAAACAACATTTGATTGCTTTGAAGTTTTAGAGGGAAATGAAAGAGAAGGAAAAATTATTTGATTCATCAGAACATGTCGTCCCCTTAATATATTAGCTGTTTTTGCTTAAGTAGATCATTTACAATTTTTCTTGTTAGCCGTTACAGCACATTTATCATGAAGATATGGTACACCTCATGCAACATACTGCCCATTCAGTAGGACAATATAATGATGAAATGTCTGTATCTACCAAAGACACATTTCAGTTTAAATGCTGATCTGAATCCTACCTAAGCTGAAACCTGACAGGAAACCCAGTTTTTCTCATAGAGAGTAGAGAGGAAATAAGCAGCCAATTTTTTTTTTTTTTTTTTTTTTTTAAGTATGTCATAATTTCTCCTTTGCTTCCTATGGATTTTTAGTGTCTAAATATTTCTGAATTATTTCTGCAAATGTGTACTTTGAGGTTAGTATGTGGAATAATAGGCTCTGATTTTGGGTTTTTTTTTAAATCTAGCCAAGTTCTGAAAACTGGAAACAAATGTGCTGGAAATTTCATGTGCTTCAGATAGTTAAGGGAGTAGTAAGGATATTTTGGAAATCCATCAGGAGCTTAAGCATTTAACGTAATTTTTTCAGACATGTTACTTAGAGAGGTGGACCTGAAGGCTGATCTCCATTATTGCTTACTGTAGGAGGGATCAGCCTGCTGGAGCTGCAGTCTTTTGAAAAGTGGGTAAAACCTCTGTTATGTGAGACCTTTGTGCTCATCTTTCTACGCTCACTAAACTGTACAGAGAAAATACTGACCAAACTTGTTTCTGTGTTTAATGATGACTAACTGAATTCAGGGGGATATGAATTTCACACTTGGTGTGCCTGAAATGGCAGATGGAATTGATAAGAAGCAGCTGATTTGACGAGAGGAAGTAAAATGTAAAATTTCCTGACAATTAAGAGAAAGAAAGAATTTTGCTGTTTTCTTGGAAAAAGATTCTTTAAGATCAAGTGGACTGTTCAAAGGTAACTTGTATATTTGTATATTGAAACAGAAGAGAACTCTTCTGTTATGATGCAGAGGTGCTGTGGGACGTCTCCAGTGCCTTCATTGTCACCAAGTCCAGGCTACAATGTAAATCTGTGGTACTACTGCAAGTGTCTTCCTCATCTTCCGTATCCTAAGGATGACAAGCATCAGTCTGTGATCACACCATGCAATTATTTAGGGCAAGGATCCAAACATAGTAGGAACAGTGGTGCTTTGCATAGTTATTGGCTTGAATATGTCACACATGTAAACAAAAGTTATATGTGATGTAGTGAAGATTAAAGCACTCTCTTCCAATGCAGTTCTCTGGGCAGCATTAAATTTATATGTCTGTACTATATGATCTAGGTAGATCTATAGTAGATATGATCTGTAGTAGTTACAATTGTATAGTAGATATGATCACAAACACAAGGTAGATTTAAAAAAAAGGAAAAAGTATTTGATTTAGAGTTGGCAAAAGTGATTCTCTTACGGCTGGATTTGGTGTATTAGTGGAGGTGCCCTGAAGGGGAAGAGAGAAGCCTGCCATGTGGGAAAGTGTTGGGCTGAAGTTCAGAAATTCCCCTCGTCACGAAAAGCACGAGCCTCGCTGGCGCCACAGAGAACACAGCTTTCTCGTTCAGTGAAACACCCAGCACTCTCTCCCTGTCTGGCAACTCCAATAACTGTGCTGATGCTGTTCTGCAAGGAAGAAGAAAGGATTTTTTTGTTTGTTTGTTTTTTGTACAAATCATATTACACATTTTACGCATCTGGGGCACAATCTCGAGAGAGGTTAAATTTGTAGAATTGCTTTCAGGAAGCTACACAAGTTGTTCAAAGATTCACAGGATGAAGTACTGCTGGTGCAGTGCTGAAGTCAAGAGTGGTCATAGCAGCAAGGGGCTATTGGAAAGAGGGATGAAATTCAAAGAAAATAAATAAGGAAAATACAGACAAGCGGCAAATCCTTTGTGATATTTTGCCAACACAATTGATGCTAAGCTAGTGGATGAGCTGGGGAAAGACTGAACAAGAAAGTATTAGTGGAGTGTGTTCTTTCTAACCATTTTTGAAAATTTTAGGTTCTGCAAGCCTATATTATGGCATGATTGGTTACAGCAAACTACAGATGGAAAGGTTTGGGAGAACAGGAGATTTGAATTCAAATCTAAAGACGATATTGCTGTCTATTCCGCATGGTGTACCCTTGAGTATGTTTTTAAATCTTGTTCAAATTGGTTCATTGCACAAAATGTCTGACACTTCCAGTCACTGTAATTCAACTAGTCACCATAGTTCAACCAGTGCTCTGTATCGCAGCAGCTCTGGAGTGTAGGAAAGTTGGGGTCTGGCTCCAGGCATACAATATCCAGCTGCTCATTCTTTCTATATAAAGAGTGTTAAAACTCTGTAAAAGCATATTCTCTGAGAAATGTGATCTCCGCTTTCTTAATTAGAAGATTCATTGCTGTGTGCACTGTAAAGCATGTGTTTTTGTAATTTTAACACATGTGGGAATTGTGTAGCTTAATTAACATGTAAATGGGACATTTGTCTTCGTTATCTAAGCAAAAACCTCTTTTGAGGAATATGCCTCTATTTAGAAAGCAGTTTATTTGTTACAGGCTTGTAGGCCGAGCTTATTCAGACCTGGGCTCTGAAAGCAGTGGTTAGACAGCTCACTGCAACTTGTGCCTGCTCTTAGAAAGAGAATTAATGACTTCGTTTTGAAAGATGATAAACTGGGACTACTATTGATGTCAGCAGTATGTTTTTGAGAGAGAATCTAGTTGTGTAAGCATATTATACACACACCCTGACACACACACACACACTCCAGTATTCCCTGTATAAAATGATGAGCCTCCATTAATCTAAATGGAGCTATCTGAGGGACTAAGCCTTAATATCTCATCGTCTGTCATCTCTAGTATTTGAACTAGATGTGTGCTCAAGTGAACTTGGCACCAATGCCTTCTGTCTCCCTGTATTTGTTATTTCCATCCTTCAGTAACTATTTCTCAGGAAATAAATGTCTTGTCACTAGCTGAGCTACCAGAGAGTACATGCAAAAAACCCATGGGTATGTCCACAGAGTTTTGCCTTCTTTCCATTTGGTGGCTGGGGAGACAGTGCCAAGCGAAGGTGCTTTTGGAGAGACAAGTGAACATGACCCTGTTGCTGAACCTGCTTTGAGCAGGGGGCTTTTGCTAGAGACCTCCAGAGGCTCCTTGCAGCCTCAGCGATCCTGTGAATGAGGCCACCCAGTAGCCGCTCTGGGGGGACAGTTCAGGATGTATCTGCGAGAGCTGGGATTAGCAGATAACACAGAGAAAACTCACGTCTTCTGTGCTTTCAATAGGACGATAAGACATTGTACAGTCTGGAGTTGAACACGGCAATATGGACTGTCCTGATGATGGAAGAAGGCTCGTTAGCACTACCTCCTATTAAGAGACTGCTTGTTTCTAGCCCTCAGCTGCAGTGTCAGCATCACTAATGTTCCTACTGCTGCGTATCGAGTCATCTCGTATTTGCCATCCCCTTATATGTACCAACATATATTATATGTACCTACATATATGTACCTACATATTGTCCTTCGGTGACACATCCTGCGCAAGGAGAGGCATCCCCAATCTATTCATATCAGAGCTGTGTCTGCTCTACAAGCCCTGTAAAGCAGTGCAGTATTCCCTTCTTTGCCTCCTTCAAGACAAAGCTGTTCCTGCAAACTGTTCCCAATGCCTTGTGGAACAGGAAAGCAGAATCTGTAAGAGGAAGCAATTTTTCTGGTAGGAATGCGTGTGTAGGACTCCTGGCATTATCCCCACTGCCTGCCTGCTGTTAATCCAGCTAACTAATTTTTTTCTTTTGTTCGTAGTATAGATTGCTCAGTCTTTTCTGACGATGTTGCAAAGTGTGGTGCTTACACTGCTGCTGTTATGAAGTGTTAGAGGTCATAGCTGCCTGCAATGCGTTTAGCCCTATTGCGGTGAGAGGTAGAGAAAAAATGAGACGATATGCTGCTAAGCCATAGAGTTCTGCTCCACATTTAAAGGGAAGTGGATTTAATTTTTTCCCTCGCTATTGTTGTCTTTTCAGGATTTCTGCTTGGTTAGGAGTGCAGGTACACATCAGGGGTTGTTTGCTTTACACTGAATTAATAAGTCAGAAAATACAGTTTCTTACATCATGCTGGCATTTCCCCTCTGTGGTATGATACAGAGCAGAAAGTAACAAGGCAGAGATGTCTGGAAGCGAAGGTGCCATGAAGTCCTTGAATTTAGAGTCTTTTTGTTGGGGAGGGAGAGAGACATCGTTGAGTATGCAGTCTTTTGCAGCAGTACATGTTGACCATCTCTGACCAAAAGCCGTCTGGCATAGGTCCAAACAAATAAATGACTCTTCTAGATTTTATTTTCAGTTCAGAGTGATATAGATTAAGTTTATGGCTACAGGGACCGTACAGCCCTCACTCTTGGTGTTTTGCACTCTAAGTGTTTTTTGGGAGGGGAGACGTCTTCTGGGGGTGAGATACTAAACCTAAAAGCTTCTAGGGGAAATCCTGAGTAGTGAGAAAGTCTGATGAGAACAGAATAATTCTTTCTGTCCTTGGCCCTTAATCTGTAGGGAATATGTCAGTGTCAAGGGATGGGGAGGTGGAAAGCAACATAAAAAAATTAATTTGCTTCTCATAGATGAACAACAGGATGTCTCTTTCCTAATGGTGTCTTCACTTCTGCATTCCCCTCCTCAGTGTTTTGCAGTGTTTGCAAAGACTTCTTGAGCCTGTCAAACAGCCTCCTGGAAATGGGTTAGGGATGCAATTACAGAAGCTTCGCACTCTGCAGGGTAAGAAATCACAGCTGCATCTACTGCAGCGGCCAGCTGGACAGTGTGGCTGGCAGAGAGCTCTTCTGTCAGTCTTTCTAACGCTGATGAAAGGCATAAGGCTGCTGTCCCCAGGGATGCCAGTGCTTCCCTTCCCTGCCTATCATGTGTGTATGGCAGAATGGAGGGTTGAGTCTTCTCGTGCCTTCTCAAACTGACAAAGTCTAACCTGTTTCTTCAGGAGAGTGGTAACAAAAGTATTGGTTTCTCTAGTGCTAATAATGATTCTCTAACCTGAGGTTTATTCAGTGCTGTGATGGGCCATGAACTCAAATCAGTTGCTATTTTCTTCATGCAACGTTTTCTCTTGTTGGCTTAGAAGGAAAACATGCTTGCTGCTGTTCCCCTGATCTAAGCAGGACCCCTGAGCTATGGCATTGATACCAAAATACCAAACTCTTAGGATCTACAGCCTTTGTTTTGAAATTTGGGGTAACTGGCAACTGTACAAATCTTGAAATACAAAACAGAGCTAGCAAGCAAAACAGGTGGGCAAATGTATCTGAGTAAGGAGCAGCAGAGGGATGGGCAAACCCTGTGGAGTAAACACTAGCCAGGGTTGCCACTTGGCGTTTAGCTGTCCTAGGTTCATTAGCAGTCAGGCTTCTAAATTTCTATTCTCTATAAATCTATTCAGAGTCCAAACTGTTTCTTGAATGGCCCTGTCTATATGAAAAGACACAAAATAGGTCTAGAAAACATCCCCTGCAAAGAAAGATTGATTAAGGTCTGGTTCTTTAACCAGAAGAGATTGCTGAGGCAAGGCAGCATAATGGTCTTCAGGTGCTAAAAGGCTGCTGTGGCGCAGAAGGAAATAATCATCTTTTCTGACCAGGATGTATAGGAGAGCAGCCATGGCATAGACTGCCTGAGGAGACTGTCAAGTCTCTGTCACTGGAAGGCTTTATGAATAGGTTAGATGAGTCTGAGAAATAACAAATATGGGTACGGGTGATCCTGCCTTGGGGTGTGAGCATGGACTAAGTGATCTTCTGAGTTCCCTCCAGCTCTGTGCAATTCCATCGCATTAGCTCAGGCTTCTCCTCCAGCTGGAACAGCTGTGTCTTGTTCTTGCTTTAGGGGTTCTGAAATGTCGACAATAATAACACTGCTTAAAAAAAACCCAGAAAAACCCAAACCAATAACATGTGGAAAATATCTTTCAGAAATTCAGCTCAGGATTTCTCACACCTGTGAGAAAGCTCATTTGGTAGATGTATCTGTGAGACACTCTAAGGCAGTGCTGTAGCAGGGAGTAGGGACCACGTAGCCCATAGGTATGGTTTGATGACTTTTTTTTTAACCCGAGATGTATATGTTAAGTTTGGAGTGTAAGGAAATGGGGGTGAAGGAGCAACACTTTCTTCTCATTTGTCACTTCCCTGATTTGCTTTTTGCTTCTGAAAATGCATGATTCATTTTTACAACTGCAGGATGAAGCTCTGTGATTGCAGAATTTATTGCCCTGTTTTTTTCTTGGAATTTCTTCTTTGCAGATTCCATGATGCCTAGAATGATAATTCAGCTCAGGCTGTTTATTTTTCTTTGATGAACAGTTACTTGATTCCCTTCTATTTGGCTCTCTGTTTTCATGAGATCCTGTGACTTCTTGGAGCTGAGGTGTTTCTCCCTCTTTCAGATGTGGTTAAAATGAGAGTGAGAAGTTTGTAAGCTGTTAGGAGGAGACAGGGACTGAGGCACTGGATAACTATGGGAACAACTTCCCCTTAGTCAATCAAGCCAACAACTGTGTGTTGATCCCTTCACAACCTCTATTTCAATTGCTAGGAGATGAAACGCAAATGCAGTTGGATGTATTCACTGACCTCGACCCTGGCCTGACCAGCCCTTTCCAAGAAGTAAGTCCTCTTTGGGCCGCGCAGAGGTGCTGCTATGTGCAGCTCTGACTCTAAGAGTTTGTCATTCAGGCTTCATGGCTGTTTCTAAAACTGACACCCTGTTCTTTTGTGTGCCACAAACTGTTCTCTACAAGGGAAAATTAAATAGGCTAGGACTCTTCAGCCTGGAGAAGAGAGAGCTAGGCAGGGATATGTGATGAGGAGCAGCATGAAGGACGTGAATAATAAGCAAGAATTTGCTGTTCCTCACAAATTCAATTCTTACACAGCATCAAATTGGATGTTGTTAGATGCTGTAGAGGTCAAATATAAAAGAAAAAGCCAGTAAGGCGTACATGAATCCATAAGCCACGCGTTGCTGGAAGCTGGCTAAGTGTTCAGTGGGATGTTCTTAAACTTATTTCATCAGCATCTTTGCTGTGACACTGTCAGAGAAAGGAAATTGGAGGACAGGCACTGTTGATCTGATGCGAAGTCTGGAGGGAGGTGGTGATCTTAGGACTGGGAAGCCCAAGTTCCTTACTATTTTAAAAACATCCTTTTCATTGTGGGCAGCTCTTTGTACCTCTGTTGTTCAAAACCAAAATACATTTTGTCGTATCTGTGCTAATCTCAAAATACATTGGAATCTGACTGTGAATTTTGCTAAGTACTAATACTTTCTGCACTGTGTTTTCTGTTCCTACGTGGCAGTGGAATAGTGAGGGTGTGGGTCTGTCTGTGTGTGGGCAAACAATGGAAGGCATAGCCTGGGAGAAATTCAGGCAGCCTCTCATTTAAAAATAAATGAAATGGGTAGGAAAACAAATATGCAGATGCTGAGAATTTGGCCACACTGTTGAGAAGCTCTGGGATTTCCCATTCAGCAATTGGCTGGAGCGCCAGATTTTGGGACTGGAAATACTAGCTTCAGTCCTGAAGCCGAGTTGGTTGTTTGCTGCGGTTGGCATCCTGTTCAGAGAATAGATGCAGGAATGTGGGCTCAAGAGATATTGCAGCTCAAGAGTTGCCATGGATATTAGGAAAACGTGCCAGAAAATCATTAAACCTCAGTCCAGAAACACTGTGGATTTCCAGCCCTTCGTCATATGGCACAGATGCTCCCTTTGGGCTGAGCAAGGCTGGCTGCCCTTACAGCAGATGGACCCCTTGGAATACAGCAGCAAGGGCTGCCGTCTTGCCCGCAGCCTGTAGCCACGGGTTGATTAATCTCCTCCACTTCTTGCATGCAGTGGGACAAACTGCTTTGCAGCGTTAGTCACGGGAAAGAAAGTTCCATTTCCAGGAGTTCTTGTACACAGAGAGGTAAGATCTGGCGTGGTTTCACCTACCAGCTGCTCCAAACTCTGTAAAGAGAAGAGCTTAGGGAGCATTGCAGTTGGGATAGCTTGTGCCAAACAGCTGTCGTAAGGGGAAAACTGTCTGCCTTTTCCTCTAACTTGACAACTGTCATGCCAATAGTCTCCTTTGCTCCTGAAGGTGGTGCTAGACAAATAGTTGCTTCTACCAGGCTTTTGAGGCATATCCTTAGATGTGTCACATCCTCTTGAGACACATCCTTAATGATGACATTGGTTACATTAATGCTTTTGAACTCCCCAACCCCCACCACAAAGGATGTGTATTTAATTTGGCCAGTGACAGAGAAAACTCTGTTAAGGAGCCTGAAATTTCTTACAATTCTGCTATTCCTTCCAGGGCTGAAATAGCTTGAAACCATTGACTTTTTGGTAGTAAAGTTTACCAGAACAGAGGTAGGGCTAAGGCAGGTACAGAAGCATGGTGTTGTACACCCGTTGTTATATTGTCATAAGTTCTATACAGCATTTGCGCTTCAGTATATGAGACTAGGTAGTCTTGGGATTAAGAAGGCCATTTTTTGTTGAACCTGTCATTATTCATAAATGAACTATGAGGGTAGTCAGAGCCTGCTTTCCTTTAGGCTCAGATTCGCGTGAATGCATAGATAAATGCACGCATTGCTCTCCCTGTCTACAACTGCTAGGGTGCTTTAATCTGATTGCTGCATTTCGTGTTGATTTTGCGCTGATGAAGCTTTGGCTGGGTTGTCCTATTTTTACTTGGCTGGCACCCTGCCCTCACTATAGCAAAAACTGAGAGTACTTGTCAAGGACAACACTGGGAACTTCAGTTCCCTTAAGTGACCTGGGGGAGGGGGAAAGGAAAAAAAAAAAAAGATTCACATTGAATCTACCTTGGCAGATGGATGGATGGCGCATCTTGCAGGACATCCTGGGAATTCCAGAGATCTGCAATAAGGAATGCAAATCTGACCTCAGATATTTTTTTATGAATCCTGGCCATGTTTCATCTCTGTAGCATCAGTGGGCAGACACAAGCACACACTGATATTGCTGTCCTTATTAAACCAAGATTCATCTGCATATTCCAATTCTCCTAGCAAATACAAACGGAGAGAGCAGCATGTGGTATACATAATAATCACTGCAATGGGATTGGCGTTAGCAGCTTACCTTGTTAGGGAGAAGCATACTGAGGTGATACATGAGTTTGCTTCCCTGTACTACTGGAGTTACAAAGCACAAATAGTGTCCTTAGTCCCTCTCATTCTATCCCTACCCATGTTTTATCTGTGAAAATTCTTCATAACATTTTCTAAATAAATTAGCTTAAAGTGTTCTTTTTTCTTGCTAAATAGAGCTGACCTTTTAAATCCTGCTTTATGCCTATTTCCTTAGGCATGATATTCCATTAGATTTTACTATCAATTTTTACTTGTAAGAAATAATAATAATTTTTGACTTTTCCTCCTTTTCTTTTACTACTGAACTTAACATTGCTTCCTGTGTTGTACTGTCAAAATGGGCCTTTGGGAAATTAATTACTATTGCAGGTGAAGGGTGTTAGGATAAATCCGATGAAAGCACAGTCTCTTTTTGCATTTCCCAAATCTCCTCTAAGATTTAATGTATGCCCTGCAGCAGAAGCCAAACTTTATATGATTCCCACCCACCCTTCCCTGAAGTTGGCCATGCAAACGAGAAAATATCCTGGCTAATTATGCCCACTGAGTTTTAGTTTTATTTATTACAGTCCCAGGCTGGGACTGAAAAAGCAAATACTTGATATTGTATTCACCCCCCATAAATACCTGCAGAGCATTACAGAAAGAATAAAAAACAACCCAAAACTGAACCACCCACAAATTTGGCATACACTCTTTTCATTCTCTCTAGTATTCCTATTTTCAGTATTTAGTGTCTTCTTTGCAGAAATGACAATTATTTTGTAGTTCAGATTATTTTATCTTTGTAGGAAATCCTCTTATGTTTTCCCTCCTTGGTTTTATGTTGTTTTTAGATCACACTCCTTGAATTTGTATGGTGATCAAAGCAGGGCTGAGTTGAAGACGTAAGAGGGGATGTTATCTGTCCTTTTTTAAAACAGCTCTGATTTGGGGTAGATCCCAAAGTAGATTTGAATATCGCCCACCTTTATCTCCATGATCAGCCAAAACAAAGCATTTAAGCTGCATAACTTGAGATGCCGTAATACCTGGACCTTTTTCTAGAATTGTTCCATTAAATGCTACATACAAGACTGGCTGTCCTGCCTAGTTATAAGGATCTGATGGTCCAGGTTTATAGTTCTTCTGATCTTTTTTGTCACCTTAAAAAAGATCACTTCAGTCCTGTGAGCGACTATTTTCCCCCTCACCTTTTGTCTCTCTTGCCTGTTTTAAATGTAGGCTCCAGTGGATGTGTTTACAAATAGCACAGGGCACACTGAAGCTTCATGTCTCCTTTCAGTTTCTGTTTTAATTAAGGAAATTGTAGACAGGTTTTCAAACACTTTCCCTTTCTCAGGCTTGTGTTGGTACTTTGTAAAACACTGACAATTTGCTTTGTGTTTGTGCAGCAAAAATTACAATGTTGTTAGAAATGCCTCTTTTTTTCATCAAATTGTCTTTACACAATTTACCTTTTTCCTCTTTCTCTGTACTAAAACTAAAGCAAAACACTGGAAATAATGATGTGGAAATGGATGGGGGGAAATGTTTTAAATCCAAACTATGTTAAATGGTGGGGAAGGAAAAGGTGAAAAAGTCATCTTAATGACTTAATCCCTTGTAAAGATCAATAAACAGTGGAAAAAATAGTATTAGAAATAGAAGAATACATGATATTCTGTGAGAGTTGAAGAACCCCTTGGGTCCTTCCCAAAACTACGCATCTTCATCACAAATTAGATGTGCTAATCAATGTAATTAAACCATTTCGGTTAGCTCATTTTGGAGTGTGAGTCTTGGAAACCCCCTCAATACTACCTAAGTTTTAGGGTGAAAGGGCAGGATGCAGAAAAACTAAGCAAAATGAAAAAACTCCAAACCCACAAACAAACAAAACCTGGGGGTTGGAATTAAAATCCCTGCAGTTCTGAAGACCCATGCCCCCATCATCTCAAATCTATTCTAATATTTAAACTCAGCTGGATAATGCAGGGAGTGACAGAGCTTCTCTCTCTGATAGCTTAAGGGCTGACCGACAACGAAGCGTAATAAAACCATGTAGAATTCCCAGCTCTTGGACTGGTACATGAGCTTTGCGCTGTCAGATGAGCTTGGTCTGTGGTAGTTTTAAAACAATATGTTTGTACAAAGCAAAGTCTCTGTAAAAATAGGCAGCCACAGTAGAAAATGCAGCCTCTGAAGACGGCGAAGTTTTCTGTCCTTTGTGTTTCTTTAATGTGAATGAAAGGGAATGCTCAGATTATTTGGACAATGCCATGAGTTGGTTTTGCCTGCCCTGCCTTAATTTTTAAGGCTTTTTGTTTTCCCTGACTTTGTATCATACATGCAAGACCAGCTGCAGAAAACAATGATTCAGGCCTGAATTGTGCCCACGAAACGTGCACTGATCTGTAGAAATACTGTGTTTCAGAGCAAAATAAAGACAGATTCTTCAGGTTAATCTGCCACGCTCACACCACCACATCTGGACTGGAGACAGGTCGTGTTTTAATTTAGTCTTGCTGTTTTCCAGATAAGTTTGTTCATTTCTTTATTTTCACTTGAAGCAAGAAAACAGTGCTGAATTCAAATCTCATTTACATGATGCCACTGCAGAGTAACAAAGAGCAGTGCTGATCTTGTCCTTTAAAATGGGTTTAGTAAATGCTCTAAGGGTTGGTTTGGGCAGGGTGTGTGAATTCCTTCCTATAACTGCAACGGCTTGTACCTGTGGAAGGATGCTGGACTTGGAGATAGTTAGCTTTTGTCTTTGATAGAGAGTGGAGGGACTTCCCACTAGTGCTGGAGAGGGGATTTGCCCTGAATGAGACTCCCGTGGAGAACGAAGGCAGTTTGGAGGTTGGTAGGGGGCTGCTTAAGTGGCTTTTGGAATCCCACTTGAGTGTGGAATTGAGTTTCTGGGGGATACCTGAATAGCGTTCCCCCCCATTGCTATTCCTTTAGAGTCAAAATTCATGAGAGGTACAACCCCATGGTAAATTAAAGGCCAACTATGTATGTATGATATAATATAATATGATATAATCCTGTCCTTGTTTGTTTGATTTTTGCAGATGGCTTTTCTGCTTTAGCTTTGTAAAATGATGAATTCTAAATGGAACAGCTGTCTGTACAGGATGGTTTATTTGTTTCCCTTTTTTCATTTTCAGATTTATTTATATAAAATCCTTTCTGCTTATGCCAAGCTAAATTGTCAGCACATTTACCTCTATTAAAAATGTAGGTGTTCTAACAACAAAGCAGTCAAACCTTAAAAAAAATGCCTTTTATCTAAGGCATAGATAATAAGCTCTTTTCCCTTCACTCGTGCCAGTCCCAGCACAACCTCCTCCCACAGTTCTGTCCCAGCCATGTGCCTGAAGGCAGTTGGCATCAATGTTCAGATCTTCTAAATGTTGGTCTCTCAGTGGTGTGCAAGTGCAGAATCTGAGAACCAAGGTGGCCAACAACAGAAATAATAATATATTTTTCAGCCATCAAGTTTTGCAAATCTCAGAAAGAAGAAAAAACCCTACCTTTATGAGAAATTATTAAAATGACAAAAATGCCTTTTTTCTTTTTTCTTTTTTTCTTTTTTCTTTTGTCTTTTTTCTTTTTTACATCTATTCAGTGTGATAGAGTAAATTATTTCCAGCATAGAAAAGAAAAATTGTCTTTGCTAACATTACTCTTGTTCTGTTTGTACTCCATGTCTTCTCATAATGTAATAAATTTAGGGAAGAAAAAGTAGATGACTTAGAAAAAAAACCCTGAAGTATATCACAATACTTTTCAAAAAGTTGTTGTTCAGTTTTCTAAAGTTACGAGAGGAGGGAGAAGTTGGGAGTTGTGATGAGGAGGGGACGTGTGCTGAGGAAAACCAAAGATCTGGAGGGTGGTAAGTCTTTTGCAGCCTGTCTTAATATTGTTTTTCCTCACTCTTTCTCCCTTCCTCCCTCTGGTTCTGCTAGCTCCCTTTTCTCCCTTTAGTTAAGGAGACCTAGCTCACTATTTTGCCACAAACAGACATCCAGGGGAAAATAAGAGTGGAATGTGCTCCTGTGGTTCTTTCTTTTCTAATGCTCTGGGATTTTCATTTGTTTTCCCCTTGGTAAAGCCCTGAAGTTGTTACGTGTTGTCCATGTAGTAACATTGGTGGATTTCTCTCCAAAATGCTCATCTGGTCTTCCCTTGAACCCATTTCTTGTATCTAGAATAACCTTTGGCAAGGAATTTCACAGATTTATGGCTCAGCAGAGCAGGACCAAAACCCATGCTGTTGCAATTGGCCTCAATCTATTGAGTTTAGTGGAAAGACATCATTTTACAGAAGCGAAATATAGGCTGTTACAGTAACACCGTGAGTTTGTCATACATGCATGCCTACTATATGAAGTCATCCCCATTAATGCTATATTTTGTTATTTACACATGAAATAGCTGCAGCCCATAAATAGGAAAACATGCTGAAATAAAATGAATTTGAGATAATATTTAGGCAAATGCTTTCTTAATTGAAAAACTTCCAAATTTCATGTGTTTTCTTGTTATGGCATTGTTGAGTTTTAGAGACTTAGTGATTGTCTCAAAATGATGTATATTGACAGTCTTAATATTGAGGGTGTGTGCTTTTTTTCTTTTTCTCTCTCTGATAGTTCTCTTTTTCCCCCTCTTTATTTAAGAAGAATAGAGAGTGGTGCAGGCAGGATGTGTTGTTCTCAGTATAACAAAATCCGGGACGTGCTTATTGAATGTACCAGGTTTATTTCCAGTCAAGTGTAACATCAAATGTGTAGAACTCCTTCAGCCTTCCCACTCAAGTAATTTTGTCATTGTTATTTCTTCATCATTCCTATCAAAGCGCCAAATTTTGCCGTGTCATGTCTATGCAGTTTGTCCTTTGAATTCAAAGGAAGCACCTTTGAACTTGAATTCAAAGTTTTGGAGGTGAATGTTTCGATCTAAGGACAGTGAATGCTTTTGTGCAGGCCCTGCATATTGCTTAGATAGTTAAGGAGTGTGTTTTCCAGCTTGGCCAGAGGAGAAAAAAATTTGCTTCATTTATTTTTTTATAAGATTCATTCACCATGATATATTCTATGTATTAATCTGGAATCTAGAAGATCAGAGTCCCTGGTCTGTCACAAACTGTATTAGGCAAATCATTAAATTTCAAAGTGTCCCACTTATGTTACTCACAAAAATTGAGTTGATCTGTTTGTTCATTTCAATTGCAAATAGGTCAGGGGCTGACTGCTGCAAACTTTTGTCTATGAAACCTTCTGTGATACCACTGCGTTTTTTGCTAAAATTGCTTGATTATACTAGAACACAAATATTAATTTATATTTTAAATTGTATGTCATTAAATCCTTCAACATGAGGATCCAGGACAGTTAGCAAATGGAACAACCTGTGATTTGTCCATGCCTTGATTAATTTTAATCATAGCTATTTCTTAATTTTGAGTTCTCTGACAATTAGAATAAATTGTGCTTCTAATGAAGACACAACTGCTCAGCTAGAATGGGATTATGGTAATTATTAGAGTTGCAAAGAAATTTGTTTCATAAGCTCTTAGAAGGGTTAGTTATCTGACCAAAACAAAGATCAATGCGGTTGGTGCTAATTAAAGAAAATAGACTAAGGAAGAAAAAAGGTTTAATTCTGAATTTATGAATATTATTAAAAGCTTACATGGCTAGTTTGACTTGCATTTTGTGTATAGTTGGGGGAAGAAGAAGTGTCTGCATTTGTACGACAAGTAGAAATGAGAAGTGACCTTCAACTTTGTAAAGCCTTTACAAGGAAACTGTTTTAAGGGAATAAATGTGGCTAAGCCTCTGATACAGGCCTTTGGCAAACCACAAATGACTAGTAATTAGCTCTACTGCATTGGGTTAATTAATAAAAGGTAGCTTAAAATAGGCAGAAAGCATATTTGTCCATTACACTGATGATGTAAATTATGATAATAACACAGTACTGTTCTTCTTCCTTCTCCAAAGAGCTTTATTAACATCGAATGTTTCTTGTCGCCAGCAACCCTGTGATGCGAATGTAACACTGCTGTTTTACAGGTGACATAAATGAACGTTTATCACCAAATAGGTAGAAATACAGGCAATATGCTGAGGGCAAGGGCAGGCACGACTAAAGCACAAATAGGAGCAAATCTGCTCTTACAGGCAAAATTCATACACATCGCCATAGAGCTGTTGAAGCCCTGTGCTTCTCCTGCAGCCTCTGGGATGAAGCTGTTGGGGCGCTGCTGGTTCGAGGGAGCTGGCACGGTCCTGCAGAGCGTAGCCGGGTGCTGGTCATCCACCAGCCAGTCCAGTTTGTGCCGTCCTGTAGGCTGCTCTTGCTTTCTTCAAGTCTCTAAATCTCTTTTCACCATTGCCAAGAGTAGACGTAATGGCAGAGGGGCTGGCTGGGCTGTCACTGCACCAGCAGGGTGTTAGGCTCTGTTAGATGATTTTCCAGCATGCCATTAAAAGCCAAAATCTCATTCGTTCTCAGAGTTCCTGCCGTGTAAGGATGGGGCAAACCCAACAGTTTTGGCTGTCCGCTTTATATCTCTCTTGTTTTAGAAACAAGGTGTTCTCCACAGCACTGAAAAAAGCTCCCTGATAAGCTGGAAAACCAGGCATGTGTTTCCTATTCTCTCTCCTCATTTTGTATTTGAGCCCGATGGTTAACAGAAGCCCTAACAACAATTTTTATAAGACCAATATATCTTACAATTGTTTTAACAGATGTTACAGACAGTTATAAATAGCATACTTTCTTACTGAATTGCTTATGTCTCTAATATTTGAATAATAAATGACTATAATAATTGAGTAAGCATTAATAAAATGAATTAATCTTTCATATTAATATTTTAATATGATCTTTATAATTTTATGTACGATGGTATAAATAGTGATCGAGTAAACCTGAGTTCTAGAACAAATCTCAGACTCACACTTGTACAGACGAGTATATATATATGTATGCATGTACTCGCATACAGCATGTTGAGGATGAGAGGTTGGTCTGATAGGCCTCCATGCACGTACACAGGTTTCTTTGGGTTGTCGATGTTCGGCAGCAATAAACAGCCCTGGACTCAAGTAAGTTTTTTAATGCCTGGCCAGTGGGGCTCGGGAGACTGGTGAAGACTACAGCCATTGGCAACATACAGGTTTTCTGCTTTCACACTTGAAAAGCATTTTAATTGTAAGGTTTCTAGAAGAAACAGACCGAAAGCCACAGTTAAAGGCAATATGCACACTTAAATGAAAAAAACATTTATGGAAGGATGAGATGAACTACAATAAAATCATGTCTTCAGCTAGTACAAATCTAGGTAGCCTCAGTGACTTCACTAACACCACTGAAAGATCTGGGCCATAAAAGGGGTTTTGTATCTCAATTTACAGCAAAGCAAACCCTAATGGAGTGCTGGTGTGTATGAGAGAAATTGATCGCCTGGTTTCTATCCACCCACCCATCACAAATGGATCAGTCGTATAAATAAGTTACTCATTTTTCAAAAGTTAATCATACAGTGTAAAAGAGATTATCTAATATACAGTAAGGGGAGAAAAGAAAACGAAAGCAAAGGCAAACAGTGGAACAATGTCTGTTTCCATTTAGGCTGGTGTAACTCCATTGCACTGCCTGCGTTTACACCAGTGTAGTTCAGATCAGCATTCACTTCTTGTCCTGGAGATTGAATTTATCTCCCACAGCTTTTATTTGTGTTCACTTCCCAAGATGCTGTTGTGCTTCTTTCTTCTTTTAATAATTTGCTTCACAATAATACTTTAGAGGCATACCAACTAAAATGAGGGAAAGAAGCGAGAGTACAGAACTCATAACTGAGCATATTTTTCCTCTCACTTCTGAGATTTTCATGCTGTTTGTGTTACCACAAGTGTAACTCAGCCTAATTTTGATAACAATGATGCCTTTTTAATCAGAGAACAGGGGATTCTCCTTTGAAACAAGCTTTCAACAGCATTTTCACCTGTTACTCATCCTTCTTTGTGCTCAGAAAGTTTGTGAAACTGTAATTGCTAGTAAGTGGAGACAAGTGGAATGTTTTTACTGAGAGTGATCTTTAACGACTTGCTGGATACATTAAATGTTGTTGTCTTCAGTGCTTGTATTTGAAGTCAATCACAGATCAGAGGAATAAGTAATTATTTGAGGTATTATACAGTGATTCAGCCCTGGGAAACTCTTGTGTGAATGGGGAATTGAGACAGTTTTATCATTATTTTTTCCAGCACATTATTTTTACAGAAATATTTATAATTAGTTGCATTTTTTTTTTTAATTTCTCCAATTAGATGTTTACCCAACTACTGTGAACATGGAGGAAAATGCTCTCAGTCCTGGACCACCTTTAACTGTGATTGTAATGATACAGGCTACATGGGAGCTACCTGTCATAACTGTAAGTAAACACGTACAGTGTTTTCTGTTACAGCTGGTATGTCAAGGCGCACATAAACTAGAAAGCAGCTTTGTGAGAGATTGTATCATATTATAGGATGTAGCATGTTCTGACGTGGTTCGAGTAGGTCAAGAACTGGGCTGAGAACGCACAGGAATCCAATTGCAAAAGTGCATGTTTCTTGACAAATATTTTGGAGAAAACAAATTATTTTAACTAATTTTTCACATTTTTTCCTCACATTATACATTGATTTGGGGAATCTTAAATTCATTTGTTACATACACACGGTAGACACATTGGTCATTAGCCATTTAGTTGAATTTAGTTGGGCTGAGCTGGGTGATTTTAATCTGTGTTTGGGGCTCTATGTCAGTTTTGGCACCATGGGCTGCTTTGCTTTTAGATTATCAAAAAGTTCATGTTGCAAGAACCCAGTTTTGGTGGTTTATAATTTTGGAATTTTGCTGAACTCTTATTTGGGCTGCTGCTATTAGCAAGGATACAGTGTCTGAAACAGTAGCAATACATGAAGAACTTAGCTACTGAAGTCCTCAGCAAAAGGAATATTAAGGTTTTAAAGGTTTTTTTAAAAAAGTATCAAACAATAGAGGCACAGCATGCTGGGAATTCTAATAAAAAATAGAGAGAGAAAGGGGAAGCCAAAATAAAGCCTGTTCATACAGCTGCCTAAAAGGGAAAACAGTTAGAAAATGAAGGTAAACTTCCTGTTCTATCACTGGAAATAAAGCGAGAAAAAAATAGTAAGAATAACAATTCCAGGAATACCACTATAACCACTCCAGGTGTTTGATGAGCACTTGGACCGCAGATAGGATGAGATTGTTGAGAGATGCATTTTTTTCCCTGTTAAGTTAAAAAGCCAAAGAGAAGAAAGGGTACTTAGTGGTTTGAAGCTTAGAATATTGGCAACTGTACTGTAATTCTGGAGACTTTAATGGTTTGCTAATTAAGGATGAAATCATTTGTGGTGTGGGGTCTGCAGCCGATGGGAGAGGCTGTTGAGAGGTCTATTCATAGATTCATCACCTGAACTCTACCTTGTAAGCACAAAGGAAGCTAAGGGTTTGGTGCAGAAATCATGCCGAGCCAGATGAAGGATGGGCAGAAAAACACTAAGGTTACAGTTTTGAAAAGAGAGTTTACTTTTCGTCCAATGCCTTTGTTGTTCCAAAAGGCATCACCCCTCTTCAAAGCCTCCAAACCCAACTCAGAATACGTGCAGCGATTGAGGCTATAGCAGAGTATTTACACTAGCTGACGGTTGGTACAAAACTAGACGGCCAAATCGGCTGGTGAGAAAGGAGAGGCTCTTTGGGGAAGGAGGAGGCCTGTCGCTATTGACCGCCGAAGGCAACCCGGGACGCTAACCTCTAGGCTACGTCTTTGCTGTCATATTAGCTCAGGGCCTGAGGCTCACTATGTCTGTGCCAGCTCAGTGTGGCTTGTGTCCAAAGGAGACCACCTCATTGCTGCAGAGGACTGGTTCAGGACTAGTTTTCCCTACGGACATTTGCACGGAGCTAGTGAAGGCTTCCGCTTCTGTGAACCGGTGACTGAGCTCTCAAAGGCACATACATAGCTGCAGTTATTTAAGGTTCACTGATGTAAAAACTACTCTGAAAAGTTTCTCAGGAAGATCTTGTGTTCAGACTTCCCAGCGGATCAAGCTGCGCGCACATGTGATGTACAGCTATACAGCTGCTCAGCTTATTTGCAACCATATTATCAACAGCTAATTTGATTCCAGCTAGATTGTAGAGCCAGCTGTCCTGTAAGCCAAGCAATGCTGAAAAATAGCAACATTAGTCCAGAGGAATTAATTAATGCGCTTGAAATGTGTGATGTAACCATTTCCAAGCTGGTGGGCAAATGCAGTCTGTTGATAAGAAACCTGCAGAACAAGAGATGTTATCGCTTTCAGCTGATAGTGGTTGACGTACAGGAGTACCTTGTAGCAGGTGAATGAAAGCTGCAGATCTGATCACAGCATAATTCCAGAATATCCTCAATGTACAGCCAACTCTTCCAATCATGTAATTCAGTGTAGTTCTATCAAAGTAAAACTTCTAATTTCTTAAGGTTTGAAACATTATCTCAACAGATTTTGATTTTTACTAGAACACTGAGGCTGACAGGCTTGAAATTGAACTTGTACCACTTTGGAGAGGCTATTTCTTTTATTGAAATGCCCTTCAGACCCAAGCCCATGCAGCAACAGTGGAAAGATTTAACTGGCAATCTGCTGCAAGTCAAACATAGTATGAATGGTTTCGTTGTCAGCTGGATTTCTTTTCTGTCTGAGTTGCATCAGTGTGGTTTTTGCCTCTTTTTGGTGTGGCGTTTGTAATAGGTGGGTGCCACTGGTTGAACAAAGTAAAAAGACCCATTTCTGGCCATGCTTTCAGGAAGAACTGCATGATGTGCATCTGCAAACTAGAATTAATTGATTTATGTTTTACCAGCTCAGACTGGGACACCTTACCATTTTAAGAACTGAGAGCTGGAGATACATTGTCCCTAACTTACTGTCATCATCTGTAAAGTGTTGAAATACATTTTGTGGTTGATACGTAAGCAACCTTACTGACTTCTTCCAAATATTCATGGACCACACTGGATCCTGCTGTGAGGAACAGCTAACAAAATAGACTATCCCTGATCCTAAGAGTTTGCAGTTAAGCTTCCAAGGGGAAAAAACATGCTGGTGTAGGTGATGGAGTGCCAGAAAGTCTTCATCAGCATCATAGGGGGTGGTTTCAGTCTACCAGGTACATAATTATTGCTAGGCTTTCTTGTAGGCAAAAAGTTGTAAGGTAGAGATTAAAAAAAGGAAGAAATTGAATGCTTGCAGGCATGAAGGAGTGATATGGGAGAAAGCAATAATGTGCTTGTTTGAAAAATACAAGGCTATAGCCAGAGGACTTTGACATTTTTGACAGAGCAAATGCCAGAATCATGACAGGTACCTAGGTTTGAAACATGCCATGAAAAGCAAAGATAAATAGTTTGCATTTGATGCAACAGAGGGGATGTAGACAGCGGCAGGGAAGAATAGTAAGTTGAGAGAAGACACAGCTGGGACAATGTTTGCATGACCACGTCAGATATGTGGGACAAGATTCTGTCTGTCATGACTGAAAATGGGTGTAGTTGAAATTCAAGATGTGTCAATGAAACAAAAGTGCACATCTCAAGATACATATAAAGAACTAGCTGGGTCTAGACTTGGTCTTAATATAATCTACCTGGAGACAGTCAATTTTCTGCAAACCTCAGGCATCCTCCTGCTCACATGGAATCCCTTCTGATCCTGAAAGCTCCTAAACTGTCACGGGAGGTGTGGAAATCTACCTGATCCAGATGAGGGTCCGCCACTGAAAGGGTGCAGGGTCATGTCCTGTTAAATAACTGTTCTGTGGTAGCCAAGTTTCACTGTGAAGTCTCATCTGGTCCTGCTTCTGTACTCCTCCTCATCTCTGAACATAGCTGTAAATACAAGTACAATAGTTCTATAACCCATTGGTGTTTTCTGAGTTTCAGTAACGTATGGGAAGAGTCTGAATGTTTTCTGAACAAGTTGTTTCTTTCTTGCATAGCTTACTGCCTGCTGCACAAGTCCATTTCCCTGTTTAGTAATGGTTAATCCTTCACAAGCTGCCACATGGAATATTATCAATACCTTCCAAGTGTTTTTTGGGGTTCTGTTTTGTTCTGGTTTTCTCTTGCAATGGGGAAAGAGGATTTGGATTTACCTCTCATCATTCCATCTTCCAGTGCAATTCCCATCTTCTTATTGGCTAGTGTATTGGATGTGTGTGGCAAGGTTTTGGGAGCGGGAGGATTACAGGGATGGCTTCTGTAAGAAGCTGCTGGAAGCTTCCCCTGTGTCTGACAGAGCCAATACCATCCGGCTGCAAGACAGACCCGCTGCTGGCCAAGGCCGAGCCCATCAGTGATAGTGGTAACGCCTCTGTGATAACATTTTTAAGACGGAAAAAAAAGTTGTTGGGACAGACAGAAATGACAGCTGGAGAGTGAGTGAGGAAGTGAGAACATGTGAGAGAAACAGCCCTGCAGCCCCCCAGGTCAGTGCAGAAGGAGGGGCAGGAGATGCTCCAGGCG
>JAVJGG010000001.1:38384383-38405285 GCA_035590195.1 Aviceda cuculoides | reverse complement strand
GGCCCGAGGTATAACAAGCAGAGGGTGAAAGAGTCATCTCCACTCTGCCTCCAGGAGCTCTGAGCATTTTGGTGAAAATGCTTAAATTAATTAATTTAAATGTCTGTGTTGGCATTTGTGCCAAGGTCAGTCCAGGGCTGGTTGCAGATACAAAATGAATCTTCAGCTCTTATTGGCCTTTCCAGTCTAACCAGTACATAACTTTTCACCTCAGAATACAATAATAGTAATTATTATAGGGATTATTATTACTCTTTGCATCTAAGATGTATTCTGCCTACAATTTTTCATGACTGTGCAATTGTTAGAAGTGGTAAAAGCAACATGTACCTCGCTGCTGAATTTTAGCTGAGGAGCGGACAATGTCAGCACTTCCCAATGAAATCAAGAATTAAAGTTCTTTAGGTCTCTTTAATGTATTTTATTTGTTATATCACCATAAAATGTTAACTCCCTCTGAGAAATTGAAAATTATCAGCTACTTTTATTAGATTTATGAGCATCCAATCTAGAAACAGCAAATACTACAGGATTCATTTTGGTAATCATAACTAGTACAGCTGAAAATCTGAATCTCCAGCTCACAGTAATTGCAATGGAATGTGTGTGATCAATTTCCAAAGTAATTGGCAGTATGGTAGGAAAGAAATATTGGGAAATTTTAAGGTTTACGTTTAATTAATTTTATTTTTTGAGGAAATTTATCTTGGTGTCCACTAAATTTGAAAAGGTCAGATGCCTCTGATTAAAAAAATACAACCAAACAAATTGCTTTTGATCTGGAATTTATGCTTTTGGTTTTATCTAATGTACTACTGGTACATTTTGGTAATGTACTACTGGGTGTGGGGGAGAGAGGTTTACTTTGCCTGGTCTCCCAGTAGTAAAACTGAAGTCTGGATACTGTAACCTTTGCATTAAGTCCAACAGCCAGCACTATTTTAAATATGGGTAAGGGGTGCATCTCACTGGGTGAATAACAAGTTCATTCATCCATTGAAAAGAAGGGACTTTAAATATGTTGCTCCCTGGGGTTTATTTGCAGAAGTTCAGTTCTTTTCACAAATAACAGTGGTCTTTTTTTTTTTTTTTTTTTTTTTTTAAGCTAAAATGGAACTGCAGGTGAAAAATGAAATTAAAGTGGTCTGAGAGAGGAGAGGTTTTATAAGTTAGCAACGTGGGGGCAAAGGAAACAGAATTGTTGAGTACTCAGGAAAGCTGAGGCCAGCTAAAAGGCTTATCTGCCAGGGAGCTCCACAGTGAAACAGTGAGCCTGCGCTTAGTGATGGCTATCGTGGAGACTGCAGGTCAACTGGCTAGGGCAAAAGTAAGATTGGAAGCCAAATGTCACTGTGGTAACAGGTAGTCAGTGAAAAACTGAATGAAAAGATGTTTTAACGGAAATGATGGAAGTTTGACCTTGCAAATGTTTGTGCTCAGCCATGTGCTGATAAAGGTTTCAGCTACGGCAGGGGTACAATCTCTTCTGGTTTAGGGACTGTAATTAAAACAGTTGGATTAACAGGCTCAAGATACTTCAGAGAGCTGAACGGTGATGGAATTGCTCGTATTTAAAACCTGTCAGGCTCTCGCAGCGTATTGAATCAAGGCTGAAGTCGCAGTCGCAGAGCCAAGCTGAGCGGGATCGCCGCCCCCTCGGCCCTCGCTGTGGGGTGCAGAGAGCTACTGCCTGTGCTCTGGCTGACCAGCCCCAAGGTTCTTGGGGCAGGAATTAGAAAATGAAATTCCACGGTTGATTTTACACAAAAGGTCAAAATAGGTTGTTATAATGGCTTTAAAATCTCCTCAAGACTTTCTGGGACTGAACTCTGAATTGTGGATCTATAGCTTGAAACTTGATCCGTCAAAGTGCATATTTATAGTTTTGCTAGGATGCTTCTGTAGGGTTGTAGTGTGTGTGGCTTGAAAAAAATAGGGGATGTGTATGCTTCAGATCCATGATTTTGATTTTTGAGCTTATAAATCTTTACATTCCAGGAGATATGAGAGAACATGTAGAATTTGGTGACGTTGATCTGACTGGGGATAAAGTGTTTATTTTATAAGTGCTGATCAAAGTTTGACAAACCATTTCTTAAGCACCTGGGAAGATGAGAAGTGAGAACTAAAGGAAAAGATGGCCATTATGATCAGTGAGTAAAGCAGTGTTCAAAGAGAATGCTCTGATGGAATGAGCCGTTGATCTGAAAAGCTAGTTTAATTTGAGATACTTAAGGCTGAAAGAGATACCTGGGGGAGAAATTGGGTATATGTGTTTCACAGAGGATTATAAGGGGTTGGGAGATAGATATCTTGAACTCTGTCAGTATTGTGCATGCCGGAACACCATCAGCACGGCTTATCCTAGCGGGAAGGCAAGAGCACATATAGTACTTAGGGAAACAGCTCTTGGTATGAAGAATGGGGCTCTCAGGCTGCATCAGTTTCAGTAGCTAACTCTGGGAGGATTTTAAATTTCTTTGTGAAACACAGCAGTAGCCTTTAAAAAAGTGCCTTAAAGAGCACTGCAAAAATGTCAGCACAAGGTCCAATGTTATAGCTTATAAGTAATTTTTTGGGGAAAAAAAGGAAAAAAAAAACCAACCCACAACCAAAAACCAAAGGCAATAAAAGACATCTAGTCTCTTTGTGACCAAGTAAAACAGATATTTCTGATGTCTGGTTTCCTTTACTAAATCTGGGACCTTGGAGTCAAGACGTTCCTTGTTTTGTCTTCCTGGAATAGCCACTGTGACCAGCAATAGCCCATCAGCCAAACTCTGCCCCTGTGACACCTTTCACACTTTGTTATTTGCCTTGTGCTGTAGTTTACCCTAATGTTTTCACCTGCCATCCCTGACTGCGGCTCAAGCCATACTTGCAGGGGGGTAGCGTGGGTTCATGGGCGCTGCCGACATCGCTTTCCATTACTAGTGTAATGCAACTCCATGAAGCAAAGAGCTCCATCCTGAACGCCTGCGGGAATTCGGTGGCAGGGACTGCAGTGCTGTTGCTGCATGACACTGCAGCTTGTTCCCAAAAGGGCCTGAGGAAACACAGCAGGGGCTGAAAGTCATAAGCGGTGATTTTCAGTGGTTCTCAGTGAAACAAATGTTGCTGGAAACTATCATTTTATCTTCAATGGCTGCTATAAGTCAAAATTAGTCCCAAAAAAGTGTGGGAGGGTGGGAGAAGGAAAACCGATCTTCTTTCTCTGAGACAAAAGACAACTTAGAGGTTTCATTTTTGAAATTATGTTTTCAAAAAGTGCTTGATTAAGCATTTTAAAAAGAAAACAAGCTTTGCATGAGCAGCCTATAAAGAACATTTTGTTGTTTTAGTCTCATTTTGGTGAACGCTTTACAATTTGAAAACAAACTTGAAGTGAAAGTATAAACACTGTTAAAATGCTTCACAGAAAGGAACAAAATCACTGGGTTTTGTTTATGATTTTTTTAAATTTAAAAATAAATAAAAATACGCTTGAAAATTGTTGATGGGTTCTACTCTGAATGAACTTATGAACACCTCTCCTTTATTACAAAGGTGTAATTACTGCAAATGTTGGTTGACATTAAAATTGATGCATTTGTCAACAGTTTCGTGATTACACTTGCTGCTTGCTTTTTGAAAGTGAGGCCCTATTACATGCATAAATGGTTGGTGACTCCTTAATGACAACTACAATAATGGTTTCCTACTGTTCCCAAAATGACCACATCTCTATCTACATCAGAGAAGCCTGGCACAAAATAGAAAATAAATATGAAGGCAGTTTTCGAAGTTAAGGCTCTGGGGTCTTTACAGTCACAGCTGACTGTTTGTCTGGTTTTTACTCTTGTATAATATTTCTGGTTGCATAAAGAGAAGAATGACTGCAAGTGATCTTGTCTTTCATTGAACCATTAAGACAGCTTCAAGTTGTGGTCACTGGAGTAATAGGGCATTTTTCAGCAAATGGAATTGCATAACTTTATTCTGAAACGAGTGATCGGCTCAGCCTGCAATGACATTGAGCAAGCTTGGAATGGATGGTGCTCTCGAAATGTCTGTGGGGGCGTCTGCCAGTGGCTGGAAAACAAATACCATTTTATCCTTGGTGCATTATACAGCATAAAATAGCAAAATAGAGAACTAAAAGCAATGACACATCCACTCTAGAAGTATGCAGTACCAAATGCTTAAGATACAGACATGCGAAACTTTGAGCGTACAGCTACAAAATAAACTGTCCACCAAAACAGCTATTTTCTAAGTCATGATAGTTAGAATATGTTTTATGTGCTAGAGCTCGAGGTTCATAGCCTTTTCTGGCTTCTTCTGCTACTCCCTAGTATTTACTGCTGGAATTCTCATATAACCAAAAAGAAAACATACCAGGAAGGATTTTCTCCTGGCAGACATAACTGTAGTTTCACTGGAACTTGTGCATCCTTTCAGATTTACACCAGCCTAGCGCGATTTCTAGATCTGTACAACCTTTTCTTTCCAAAGTTATGCTGATAAAGGGGCCATCTAAAGGCGAGTAGATCACCTCTGTTTGCATATGCCCACATTATTAGTGGCTGAATCTTCACATCTTTCCTTGTTAATTTGAAAAAAGTATGTCTGGGCTCCAGCCAAAATGACAGTCAAGAAGCAGCAAAACACTTAGTAAGAAAAAGTTTGTGATGAAGAATGAGTTTCTAGCTGTGCCAGTTCACTGACAACTTATTAGTTTTATGTCTCTGCCCCTTGCACCATCCTTTGTCTTAAAAACTACTCAGCAAACAATTCAGGGGAAGCAATTGGCATATTCCCTAATGAGGCAAGATAAAGTGTCCTGTAATGATGATGACAGCAAATTCACTAAGTAAACTGCAGTTTGAGAACTTTGCAAATTGATCAGACCATGATTCCTTGATTGCTTACTTAATTGCCTGTTACGGTCTCTCTCCTGACCCTCCATATCCCAGTTGCTTTTGTCAGCACTTTGGCGACTGAGGGACTCTCTGCTGGCCCCTCAGGTTGTGAATAGTGGAAAAATGGGTTCTGGTTTGGGGGTTTTATTTTATTTGCATTTAACATATACTCTTGGCCAACTATCAGAGGGGGAATTTAGAGATCTTCTGGACTCCTACAGTGCTTTCTACATCAGACTAATGACTGTCAGGAAGAAGCGTTCTTAATTCTGTTTATTATAGGATGGACACTAATTAAAGCACTGTCTCACCAGGTGCTGAGTACCTTAAGCAGCTTCTTAACTCCAGGAAGGGTAATGCTGCGCATATTTAGCACTTAGTGATGTTCTGTCTGCTAAAGATACCTGGTCAAGAGAGAAATGTACAAGGGGAAAGCATATTTCAGCAGGTGGTACAAGTGACTGACTGGTGAGACTCGTAATTCATAGCAAGTTTGGGATGGGAGCCCCTAAGAACTGTGATTCTGTTTTGTTGGCAGAAGTGAGGAAATGTCCAAATTTCATTAAAAACTGAGTAATGAACTATCTCGTAGCACTCTTCAGAGTAGCAGTCAGATGAGGCTACTTCAGGCTGGCTATTTAAGTCTTTCTGAAATTTGTTTCATTAGAGGAAGCATTTTTTAGGGAACGAGGAGAAAGGAGGGATGTGAGTCCGTGTGTGCACAGAATTGGGAATGAGGAACTATTCCTGCTGGTGCAGAGCAATTGCTGCCTTCTGTGGGAGAGGCTGGGACCACGTTTCAGAAGGGGTGAGAAGTGCTCTCCCTGCAGTTGGTCTGTAAACCTCCTTGAGTTCTTTCCAGATGAAAGGCACTGGGCACTTTGCAATTGTATTTACAACCTCGACACAGCAGATATTACACCATATCAAGTTTAACTGTACTGCTTTGCTGCCTGAAGAGTTGGGAGCTTGGAAAAAAGATTTGTAGTAACTAACAGATGAGTTATAAGTTTCCCTGAGTATATCCCAATCTGTGTAAGTCCAGCGTTTACTGTATAATCATGTACGAATGTGCAAATAGTAGCTAAATGTGCTCTTAAAATTAAGAGATAAGAAAAAGATAGATTTGACCTTGCAGCAGCCAAAGATGATGTCCAAATATATTTCTGATTGTTTGGCTACTGGTAGCACCCAAAAGCTTACCTGAAGATTACGGGTAATTCCGTTTGCTTACATTTCTGTTACTGTGTCTTCCAAACAACTTCATCTCATAGGAAGAAAAAAGGAAGTCTTGATCTGTCTGCTAAGTCAATTGTGTTTTTTATTGTATTTGCTGACAATTAGTTGAACAATCATAAGCTGTTACAAGGCATAACCTTGTCAGTATAATCAGGTAAGTGTTTAAGTAGGTGGAAAAAAAATCGATCCTCCTGCAATGAGATTTAAGGTTACTGTTGTTCAAGATCCAGGATCATACATGTGACTCTCTGATACCTCACAACTGCCTCTCTGGAGAGGTTTTTTCTTTGCACCATGTGAAGTTATGATATCTTGCCTGAAAACATGCCTCAACTACAAGGAATTGCACTGACCTGTGGGAGTTTTTCCTCCTATTCTTGTTCTTGGTGACCTACTGTGCTTGTTTTATTAACCACTTGGCATTTTCATGGGCACTAATCCTCCAAAAGAAGAACATTGATAAGCAGGGAGGAAGAGCTAGTTGTCGAAAAAAAAGGTCTAAAGCATAAAATTGTCACACAGGATGGAGACCATATCTGACCTTGACCTTTTCTGCTAAGGAAGAATGGCTTGTTTTCACTTGTGCAGTAGGGCCTTGTAGTTACCTGTTAATAATATCCTTCAGGTAAGCTGAAGACTGACAAAAATACCTGTCTTTGGTATTGACAAGGCTTGAACACATGCCTAGGTAGTAAATCGTGTACACGTGTGTATGTATGTCTGTCTCTGAAATATCATTATGTGGATCCATTTATGTATCACTCCATAACTAGATGGTGGCTTGTTTGAAAGTTCATATCCATTTACTTAAGTATTTACATACTTTAATCCAAAATAAGGCAAATACCTGTATCTTTAAAGCCAGAATATATTAAGTTCAAGGAAGCAGTTAAATACGTGCCTAATTCTGAGCATGGACTCAGGTCCAAATGCAGTGAACTCTTTCACATGCTAATGAGCAGTGAACCAACAGTTTGTTATGACAATGATTAAAGTAGTGCTCATGTATAAAATGTGTCTGTCTGTTTTCTCTTTGTCTATATGATACAATTTCTTTATCTCTCTTTTTAAGCTATCTATGAAAAATCTTGTGAGGCTTACCGGCACCAAGGGAAGACGTCAGGTTTCTTCTACATCGATTCTGATGGAAGTGGACCACTTGGACCACTCCGTGTTTTCTGCAATATAACAGGTAATGACCTAACCTTGTCTTTGGTACTTTATGTTGCCTCTAATGTTGTTGGTATGTCTTTCATTGTACTACTAAGAAGACCCCACAGTCATGGGTGTCTCAGCAGTGGGAAAAAGAAGAGAACCGGTAGTAACCGAGGCTCAACTCTGAGGTGTTTCCTTAAATCGGATCCATGTAAAAGCTATTTTTAAACTTTAAGTTTGAAGGACTCACCTCGTACTGTTGCTAAGTGCTGCTTACAATGGCATTTGCACCTTTTAGAGGGCACTGCTGATGTATTTTTCATTTCATAACTTTTAATGAGATGTTTGTATTTTTTACTAAAGATGTAGAAACTTAGAATTCAAACCTTCTTTTGTAACTGAATGGTTTCTCTGATTTACTAGAACAGTAGATCTGGGAAGAATTATTAAACTCCTTGCACTGAGCTAGTTGTAAACCCTTGCAGTCTGAATTAAGTAGGAATACTGCCCCTCATATGAGTGTGCTGCCTTTGATGTCCCAGAGGATAAAACCCCTGATTGTCCTAGGTATCTGTATGGAGGAGAAGGAATGATGCTCTTAGGAGGAGGGACACCAAAGAGACAGGTAGAGGAGCAAGAGCCTGGCAAGGTGACCTGTTTGTTGAGACTTCTCAAACTTATAGTTCTGTAGGTTTAAAATAAAAAGTGTTTCAAATGAATATACATGTTTGGCAATTTCTCCCCTTAAGTAGGTCCTATTTTGTCTATAGGACTGTCATGCAAGTGTATAAGAAAAAAATTACATGGCCCATGTTGTGGATTGGGGTAGATGGTAGAGCATCCTTTCTGCTTTTTTATTTTAGAATTGGAGAGGAAATTTCCTAGACTGTCTCCTGTTTGGCATTTTTTCTTTCCTGTGGCCAGGTGCAGATGAAAGAATATTTTATTACCCCTTCTAAATTGCTAATTCTGGTTGAGCTACTTTGCCACATACTACCTCCACACTCAGTCTTGAAGACTAAGGACTCAGGGTATTCATATTTTATCCTTAATCTCCTTGTACTTAAAGTGTCTCAAATTAAATTTTCATTTTGATTTAATTGGGCAATCATTATGTTAATTAAATGCACACCTCTTAATTATTAAGTATGTTTTTTGTTCAAGTGTAACAAATATTTAATAAGATGTGTCTCTTTCATTGTTGTGGAATCTCGTAAGAATTGAAACTAGAATTTCACCTTTCCGTCTGAATATCCTTCCTTGATCTCTAGTATGGGAAATGTGCTCATTTTTATTATTTACCATATAAATACGTGTGATCAAAACATTGTCAGTGCTTTTTATCTCTGCTGAAGAAGTAGGATTTTTGACAAACTCCTTGCAGAAAGCATCTGCTTTCCTCAAATAAATTTTAGCTGGCAGAAATCCAGAAGGCATATACCTGATTTTCTCTCTATCTGTAATGAGCTTGCTGACATACTTATTTTGTTTTGGTTACGAGAAAAGTGGAGGTGGGGAAAACTGACAGAAACTCCTAACCTGGAAAACTTTTTCTTATTACTTCTTTTCCCCTAGATGCGTCATTTGAGGTAGGGGAAGGTCATTTGTCACAGGCATCTTTATTATTCCTATTGCATAAAAGAGGACTGAGACACAGAAAGAAATTACTATTTTACAGTTGTCCAGAGAGTTTGAGGTACAATTGGGTTATGTTCCTGTATTATCTAAATGTGGTTTGGATGCCTTAATTACAAGAGCTTCTTTTCTCTCTGGGAACATACCTTATTGTTATGCTGATAAAAAAAATTGTTTACAGTAATAGATTAAGTGCAAAGCATGGAAAAAAATAACTTAATGTACACAGGGATGGATTCTGAATTTGTTACTTTTTTCAGGTAATGCTTCTGCATAGTCTTCTGAAAGTATCAATATTCAGGGAAAGTCAAAAAATGAAATGCTATGTCGTTATATTGGGAACATACAACGAACAGAGACACAAAAGTCAGCATTATTGTTCAGTGACATAAATCCCTACCACACCTCTTGTGAAAGGAAAATGTAGATGGTCAAAATCATGGATGGCTTCCATGTATGGGGAGACTAAACAAATTAAAAAGGTGGTGGAGGGAACTGTCACAGGAAAACATTGAGGTCATATGTGGCATAGAGAACACAAATAGGGATTGATTCTTTTTCAACTTATAGGAGCTAAGGGACAGTTACATTATTAGACAGCAGGATTGGGGATTTTTTTTGTTTATTTTCTTTTTCCTGATGCAATGAATAACTTAACTTGAAACTTACTACCACAGGACATCACAGAGGCCAATGTATCAACAGAAGGAAAAAAACAAGCTGGAAAAAGTCCCAGTCTTGTCTGATGGATTCAGAAGCTGCAATTAAACATGGAGATTTAGTTGCAGCTCCCAGTTCAGGCAGCTGTGAGGCAAAGATCACCGAGAGGTGGGAATGAGTTTCAGGAAAACTTTTTACCTTCCCTTGCTTCCCTGGGTATCTGTTCGCCCTCAAAGGCAGAGGTGGGCTCCTGGTCTAAACGAAGCTTTTCTTTTACTCAGGCTGGCACTTCTTTTTGTATACAGCTCAAGAATCGGTAACCTCTTTACGGCCAAAATTTGTTCAGGCTGAAGAATTTGGAGGTGGAATGGAAAATGCAGGGATATGACTCATTTAGTGCTTTTAAAAGTAGAGGTGCAGTGAGCTAATGACTTCTGGGAATTACAGTGCCTTGGATCTGTGGAGGATGAATTCAAAGAAGGAATCAGATCTTCAACAATGAGCAGCATCATTGCATTTAGAGAGAACAGTGTCGTTCCTTAACATTCACTTACATTTCTTTAAAGTTCTTTCTAATTTTTACCTGTTTAATTGAACATGTAAAGATCTTATTTGTAGCCAGTTATTAACCAGGGCAGATTAACACCAGCTTTCTCACCTGTTGGTGTCTGGTCATAGGCATCCAATACGTGTTGTGGATACAGGAAGTATCAACATTACAAGTTAAGTTATTGTGTCTATGGTCCCAGTGATTTCTCTGCAGCCTGTCAACTTTAACAGCCCAGTGCTGAATACAAACCCTGAAGAAATCAGAAAACTGTGATTTTGTGTGTTGAGAGGGAATTGGACAATCATATAAAGACAAAGAGAAGAAAGAAATAAGGGAAGGGAAATTTTGCAGGGAGAAAAAAAGAGGAAAAAAGTATTAAAAAATATAAAGCCAATTTTCAGCATGGCAAGAAATTTAAGAGTAGTGTGTCACAGGATATGTGCTGATACCAGAATGGGTAAATGTATTTATTCACTGTCTGGAGATGTGTCTGAAAAAGCAAGGTGACAAAAATTGTAGATGACATGCTATTATTTAAGGTGGTCAAGAAGAGGAAAGACTGCGTGAAGCACTTCAGAAGGATCTTATCTTGAAGGCTGTTTATTTCTAGGAAAAGTAAAATATGTTGTTGAAATAGGAGGTTGTCAGGAACAGTAATGTACCTAATTAAAGGCATAGAAAGGTGTCTGTACAAAGAGAGGTTGAAGGTAAATAATCCAGGGCTATTTAGGTTGGGAAGATGCAAAGTGAATGGGCCTCATTGACAGAAGTGACGTTCATTTGCATTTTATTACAATAGGAATAAAGAGACTCTTCAATGACAGTGAAAGACAACAAACTCAAAACCAGACTGGAAAAAAAAAAAGACAACGCCTTATTAACATAATGTTTTCTTCACCTCATATACCCATTATACACAAAGCGAAGTCACTGGCACAGGGAAATTCATCAATTGTAAGAAACAATGAGGAATCCACACCAAATATGTGTGCGTGTGAGGGAGGTAAACCAGGCGTGTGTGCCCAAACCATGATCATACATAGTCGGATGCTATGAGAGATACCATGAGGATTTGCGTGGGTCTGTGCAGGGATTATTAATTTGGGATGACTGCATTCAGCACCGTGGGAACATAGGTAGCCTGTTTCCAGGGCCATCTGCGTGGGAATGTGAACTAGCTCTGCTTGCTTTACCTGGGTTCTCCCATCACCCATGGTGCTCTACACCCAGACTTTTTTGCATAAAGTAGACAGAATGTGTTCTGTCATGCTCTGGGGGAATGAACAACCACCAGAACTGGGAAATAAATTTTCTCTGTAGGCTGATTGATAATTACCCCAGTTGGATTAATCTTCACTTCCCCCTGAAGTGACTGATAACAATCAATACAGAAAATGGCTAATGGACCTTCTGAACCTTTGGTTTGGCAATCTTTCTACCATTGTGAGGCTTATTCTTTTTCTCTTATTACTTAGAAATGTATTGATCTGTCTGGAGTACTACTTAAATGCTTATAATCGTATTCTCCAGTGCAAAGTCTCTAGACATGCAATCTACATCCATGTACTTGTTTTGCTGCCCTGTATGGAAAGTGTTTGTAATCACCTTTCCTCAGCCCCTCTGGAGTAAATTTTACCCTTGATATCTGAAAGATTCGCTTACAATACACTTGAGTCTTTCTGTCTTTGTACTTCTTTACTGATGCTGTTTTACTGTATGCAGACCCCAGGCTTTCAAATCAATAATGCTTAGAAATTGCCATGACTAGATCAATGGTTAATTTTGTCTTAGCCAGATATTTGTCCAGTCCTCAAACAGTTTGTCTTTTTTTATTTTCTTCCCTTTTTTTCCTTCAGGGCTGCAGACTGGGGAAAGAGTCCTTATCCAACGTCTTGCCACTAGTACTAGATCTGTTTTTGAAACTGCTATAATAAAAAAATCATTAATGGACAAAAATATATCTCTCTTTGTTGTGGATCATCTCTGTTTTGCAGTCTCCTCTCAAAATGCAAATACTGCCTATTTTTCTGATGCAAGAAAAGTAAAGCTTTATTTTCTCTCTGTCAGAAAACTGCATAGAAACTGTATTTAAGATCTCAGACAAAGTGAGGGATTCTAAGAGGATGTGAAGGAGGTTTCCCAAGTTATGCTTGCAATTTTTTATAAATTGCCTCTGGTCTTTTCTTTTCATTCAGCTAACAGTGATCAAGATTTTATCCTTCCATACAGTACATATTCCATGTCATGTAAAGGGTTTGAATTCTGGAGGATACAAGTTGTGTTTGTAGCTGAAGTGTCTAAATACTTTAAGTGTCTGAATAGCCCTACTTACAGAATGATATTTGATCAGCTATTTGAGGAAATTACTGTAGCAGTTCAACTGTACTCACTTTGCTGTGAATAAGGAGCAGAATGGAGTAACAAAGAGATGGACTACTACAAAGCAGAGCTGGCTGGGCCTCAGTCCTTGCAGTAGGGATCTCCACTGATGTTCCCAAAATAATCGTGGAACTGGTGGTGTTACTGCCCGTGGCATTCATCTTCCCGTTGTTTCCACAAAAGAATTTCAGTTCATCTGCTTATATAATTTATTAATCCATTTTCCGTAAGATACCATCTCCTTTTACTTTGTATAGGAATTACACTGATATAGAAGTCACTATTTGATTCAACCCTTGTTACGTTTCCTGTGGACTTGGAAGACTCTCATGTGGAAAGAAGGGCTGCCACTGGTTAGGCTGAGGCAATAACAGAGAGGAGAAGGAGGAGGCGGAGGTCATGCCCTTAATTCTGGTTTTATTACCTGCAAGTATGTAATCGTGGGATGAGAACTTAAATGATAAAACTCCCTGAGATTCTCAGAATGAGCTAGATAAGATTTTACAGCTTTGAACCTCTTAAGGAAGTTTTGGGGAGTGACTTTTTTGTTTGCTTGTTGTTTGTCTTTTTTTGTTGTTTTTGTTTTTGTGGGGTTTTTTTAATGAGTGTACCTTGCAGCTTACTGTCTGTAATTGTGATTGACTATCACTGGAGAAAACAATGAATGGGAATCCTTTATGAATTATTTACTACTGTTTAGATTAAAGACAGTCCTTAAAGATTTACAGTTTATATACCCTCAAACACTACAGCTCTTTTGGCATACTGTAGTTTTGACACTTTATACATTTCTGGTTTGTTTGGTTGTTTTTTTCATTAAGTATTCCAGAACTTTATAAAATGAAAAACCTTTAGTGCTTATGTCGAAGGCATTGCGCTGTCAACAGCTGCCTTGCTGTTTTCAGCAAAACTGTTGTGTTTCTGATGAGCACCACCGTAGAAGTCCTGCAGACCTTCTGCACTGTCACACTTGCGGGAGGGCCCCGAGGAAGTTTTAGTACAGAAGAACTAACAGTAGATACTTTCTTCTACCTTTTTACCAACCTTTCCTTTACCTTTCAACCCAGGGTTACTGCAGCTTAATCACTCTCCTGCCACATTTGCAGTGCTCAGGAGTTAGAGGAAAGCTGTGGCTCTCTAAAAGTCACTCCAGCTGTCTCAGTTACAAGGGGTTGATCCATTTGCCCCAGACACAGGTGTCTATTGCCAACTGGAAAACTGCAGATGTCCTGCCCAGCCTCCTGGTGCAGCATCAGAAGAATGGCAAGTCTCCTGTGGCCTCCACTTCTTCCCTGTCAGGCTCGTGCAGGTGTCTGAGCCATCACAAGGCACATGAAACAGCAGAAAAGTGATCACGTTGAGTCTCAAAACTCGCCGTAGATGAAGGAGGCTGAGTCGGAGAGGACCGCACTGCTGTCCCAAGCGCAGCGAGTGTAAGCACAGTGGAGACGTGTCCATTTTGCACTAGGAAGTAGTTGAGCAACTGCCTCTGCAATTTTTGGAGAGGAATATTTCTCACTGCTTGTTGTAGATACCCTGCGTTAGAGGAAATCTGGAAATGGAGGATCCTCAGGAAGTAGGCTGGCGGGATAACAGTTTGCCATCTCTGGGCTTCAGCACAACGCGGGGAACGAGGCTGCAAGGGGTCACGGAGCAGTTGTCTCGTTCTCATCCATCCGAGCGCCTGGCACAGCCATTCTGCCGACAGAGACGCCTCAAACCGTGGGCTCAGAATGAGCAAACTTCTTGCCTGAGGTGTAAGAGAGCTGGGAACCCAGCTCTTTCCTCTCTGCCGGGGCTGGAGCAGCATGTCCGTGGAGCCGGGGACGTGGTGCTTTTCTGGTGCTGGCTACTGACTGCCAGGAAGGGTTTACAAGGCGGGGAACAGTTCCAGGCGTGGGCATCCTGAGGAATGTCTGCAGTCTGCCAGTACCACTGGAGAGTGGGTTGCATTCAGAAATTGGGGGACGGGACACACCCCCCCCCCCCGACTTGTTTCCATGGAAATGCATTGCAGTGCTTCCGCACTGGCTGGAAGTGGCTGAATCAGAAACTAGGAGTAGGCTGATGAGCACAAAACAAGCTGCAAAAGCGCATATTGCTGGGTCAGCCAGCAGGAAAAAAAAACAAAACAGTGAATACGGAAAAACCTATGGGTTTCATAGGACACTCAGAAAACACCTCCTTGGAGTCAGTGAATTAAAGCTATTTGTGATAAAAAAATTGTCTTTTCATATTCTTTGAGGGATGTATGTTAGAGCGGCTGGGTTAAACTGCCACCGCAGCTTAAAACAGTTCAGTGTTCATGTAGGAGAGTCTGCCTTCTGTGTAGTTATTCCTCCAGTTATAGGTACGGCTTTCAGGACAATATTTGGTATTAAATGTAGAGCACCATGAAACAAATGCATCGTATGAGCTCTCAGAGCAATTTTTCTCTCTCTCATGTAGCATTTACCGTATGTTTGGCTTGCTGGCAATTTAATCAGTCTGAATAATCTTGTTTTGTGACAAACCTCCTAAATCACAAAGGAGTGATGCAGTTTGTATGGGTGAAATGTGCTCCACGGAGATATTTCACGTCGAAGAATAAAAATGAGAATTAGACAATACAGAACTCATTGAAAGCCAGTTTTCCAGCTGCTCTAATTTCCCACAATTTAATTTGTGTGCCGTCAAAAGCAACTTGGAGGCTTCCAGCAAGATGATAGAACTATGGGTGAGGCTAAACAGAGGGTCTAAAATGTGCTGAATGCATTGCAGTCCCATGCTGTAAAAACATCTCCTAGGACCAAATACAGGCAGCATAATATCCTAGTAAATTGGACCATTAAATAAACTGCGAAGTCATAAAGCTGTAGCATTACCCTGAAATTAAAGCATTGTCACCTTTGAATTATGGAACAATTTAACAAGCATTTAGGAAATCTGCTTTTCAAGGATGAATTTAACTATTCCAGGTTATACAGTAAAAGATGTGGCTGCACTCTCCTACTGGGTTTCGAATGACTTTCAGCTTGTGTGTGGTTTGAAATTTTACCAAGCTGAGAAAGTAATAAAATAATAAAGTGGAATAGTGGAAGGTAAAAATAAACAGTGACCTTTGCCTGGAGAACAGCTTTTTCATTCTCATTGCAAATTCACAAGTGCAGGGAGAGCTCATTAAATTGAGTAAACAGGAAAAAAACATTCAGTATGGACAGACGTAAAAAGATAACAATAACTTATTTGTTGACATAAAGCAAAAGAGAGCCTTATCTGCCTAGTTTAACAGTTTCCAGATATGGAAATGGCTAGAAGGAGCTAGTGGCACTCAACTTGGTTTGCATCTCTGTTTACAGTGTCACTGCCAAAAATATAATGAAAACAAAACAAAAAAGAATACAGTTTTTTCTTTTTTTTTTAAAACAATCCTTGCTTTGTGAAATAGGAAAAGTATTTGAAGCCCCATTTTCAAAAGCCATAGGCATAATCTATGCAGAGGTATGCCTCTGCAAAGGCATATGCAAGTCATGGAGCTAAGTTGCAGACAGCCGTTGCACTGCTTTCTAGCTGTAGTGATCTATGTGCACGTCCAGATTGCAGCTATGTTTCTTACGTAGGTCCCGAAACATGCCTGAAATGCAAGCTCCCGGATTGTTGTCAGTAGGCTTCAGAGTACACACTAATCGAGCTGTAAGAGTATAATGATTGCCTTTGACTTCATTCTGAGACAGGCAGCTGTATTCTGGGAGGAGCCCTAGCTAAACGTGTGCATGTGAATTTGAGAAAACAGTATGATCTTTTTCTAAATGCTGCCGGGTTTGAGGTGGAGGAAATGGTGCTTGAATAAAGCCCAAAAGTTGATCTGAATGGTGAGGGGCTTCAGAAGAAAGGCTGGGATTATTTTTGTGTGGTTTTCTGATCTACAGAAGCAGGTGCACATAGTCTTGCTGTTGTCTTGGAATGGTTCAGAATTTACTGCCCTCCAGCCCTTAGTTACTTCTCCCTCAGTCAGCTGAGATGCGAGAGGGAGCAGTGTCGGCTCTCCCACTCCGTCCAAAGCAAACTAAAGTTTAAATAATTTTTAGGCTTATTTGCTGCACTTAATCAGAGGGGTGGCCTTTTGAAAGAAGGAACTTGCTCTGGTTTTTCTGTGATGTGAATGTAATCCCTGCCGCCTTCTAGCAGGTTGTGTGTGACTTTGTGGGTGTTACCCAGCCCCTCTATGCCTCATGGCCTTCTTTCTAAAATGGAAATACTTATTCTTTGCTGGCAAGCGGGAAGAACTGTGGCTGCGATGGTCGAATACATCTCTTCTCCTCTAACATCGTTGTCACTAGGTCTCTTGTCTTGCACCTGCGTTGTGTTGGGCTGCCCTTTTAACCTGAAGACTCCCGTTCAGACTCCAAGTTTTTAAAGCCTCTTTCATTGCTTTTTTTTTTTGTGTGTGTGTGGTTAAAATTACAAAAAGTAGCAGGTATGTTTCTCTTCACTCTTTCTACACCAGCTGTGCGTAGGGAAAAGAGACAAACTTTTGAATGGTGGTAGCTTTTGCCATCCCAGAGGTACGCTTGCTGGTGGCTGGGGCTTTCCTTTCACTAGATCAGTGAGCCAAACGCATATATTTTTTTGTGAAGCTGTACTGATGGTTACCTTTACTTCAAAGATGGAGCATAAGAGGGAATCTTTGAAGTGACCACCAAAACACAGATCTGATCTGTAAAAGTAATAAGTGTAACAGATCAGGCATGTGTAGATTAGGAAATGTCTGAAATGTAACTCTGGAATTCTTCCCTTCCTCTATTACTTTTTTAACTCTCTGTTCTAATGTACTTGATAAATTACAGTTACTTTTGGTACAGAAAGAAACTTGATTTGTTTTTCCTTTGCCTTTGCAAACTAGAGGATGGAAAATCTGCGGTTAGCTTCTTATTTCTAAAAAGGTCCTGTGAAGAAAAGCAGTTCTTGACTGTCAAAGTTCAGATCTCAGAGCGACAGCTGAGTGCAGCTGTATTGATAACAAAAGCATTGAATATTAACAGACATTCACAGAGGAAAATAAGAGAAACCCCTGTCGCATTGTCTGTCCAACACACTTGTTAATGAGAGCTTGTTGCTAACAGTATGTTTGCCGATGTCTTGTCCAACCTTATTTCAAACATGTCAATTAATTATATTTCCAACACTTCTTGGGAAGACTCTTTTATGCTATGCTACTGTTAAAAAGTTTTTCCTAGTAATCCTTCATTGCTTCTAAATTACTAGATCTTGATGGTTTTGGCTTTTTAGGTACCCACACAGCACCTTTCCTGATGTACAAATACACAGTCTGAAAAGCACAGTAGTGTTAACTACTCTGAAACTCTAGAGTTAGGCTGTTGTACTTCCTGAGCAGCACTATAGCCACTATTGCGAGCGTTGATTTTATTGCAGTTTCTCAAAAATATTTTAATAACTCTCAGTGGGGAGGAGCTTATGACTGCCCATCTGGAATTTCAGCAACCAGTTCGTTCCATCGTCTCTCGGTTTCACATCTTGCTTACAGTATCAGCAACTTGATGTTTGTCTTTTTAGTAGATTTTTCAGTGAAGGCAGGGGTTAAACTTCTACCAACTTTGTGAGAGGAAAGTTAGCTCATCCTCAACTGCTTCTGAAAAATCCACTCTACTCATGTCAATCCTTGAGAGAACAAAAGAAAAAACAGAGAGACTCTGGCTGATAAGAATCACTACTCTCCGATGTACAAGATGTGTGTTATGAAGTCATTGAATTATATTGTGTTGGAAGCAATATAAGCACAGAGAACATTGTAATTAGAAGCAATTAGCTTAGCAGGGAGGCTGTTTCCTGGCTGGTCCTGGGGAGATAGCAATGGGCAAGATAACAAGGACAGCTTTAACAGCCGATCTGCTGAGCTGACCCAGAGTAAAAGGCAAACTCTTTAACGAGGATTCAGAGGACTGAGCCCTCTGCGAGCTCCATGATGTTATTAAGAGTCACATCCAGTAAATTGCCCCTCTGTCAAAGACCCTGCTTGCCTAGGGAGGATACAAGGTACTGGTAGAGCAAAAATTTAAGGAAGTAAATTTTAGTTATTTGACGAGAGGAAGATTTCAATCTCACTTGCAGAAACCTATGGACAGTTACAGATGAAGGTGCAAGATCTAGACAAGAGTTTTCTGTTTTGTTATTCATGCTTCAACGGGGAAACCCTGGATAATGCTGAACTGGATCATTTCTAAACTGATCTTAAAAACTGTGCATTTAAGTATTCAGATAGTTTTACCATATTACCTGGTCCGAGTTCTTGCAGAACATGAGCTTTCCAGTTACTCCCCAATACACTGGCATAATAAGCCCAGTAGCTTTGTGGCCACTGCAGTGCGTAACAGTTGTAGTATTTTTTGTTGAGCTACAAATATCCCACAAATTACTTCAACAGAACTCTAATAGGTGTATAAAAATCCTAAATGGACTCTCTGTGCAAAGACACTCAGATGATTTAATGGATTGTCATTATGGAGGCATTCAGATGACAGACAAAAAACAACAACCATCTAGAGACTATTTAAAGAGGTCTGTTCCAAGACCTGGCTGCAAGTTATGGAGAAATTACTCTCCCAGTAATGTATGGCATTAACTGTAAGGGCAGTTTATGCTCTGCAAACCATACATTCACTCACAGCACTCTCATAATTTCTGTGATGGTAGACAGAAAGAGTTTGCTCATAGATCTGTAATTCTGTGGTTCTTATTGAGGTCAGGATGCTGCTTGTGGATCCCTTGAGTTGGAGCTCAAAGAAACACTGCTGCAATGTGTGATACACAAAGTTAAATTAAAATCAGAAGAATTACAAATTTATTGCTTCTAAAACTTGCCACAGTGGTTTTAATCACGGTCAACACTGTGGCACAATACCCCACACTGTTCTTATCATGGTAAACCCAATGCCAGTCATTAAATGAGTTGTTAGGGGGCAGGTTGTGCTTAAGCCTGGATTCTGCTTTCTGTTGCCTACAAAATCCCTTGGTCTGCTAGTAAATACAATGAAAGAGATGAGAATGGGCTCCCCAGCATGGGAAATCGTCAACTTTTACAGTTAGCTACATATCCCGAGTCATATGTTGTTCTGTATGATCATCCAAGCAGGGCGTCACTCAACTTATATGTAGAAAAATCTGAGAACTGAGTAAAATGAGTGATCTGAATTCCAACTGGGTAGTAAGAATGTATTGTCAGTTTTAGCTTTCTGGCAAAAGTTTGTGGTTAGTTTACGCAAGCTCATCAGCCACAGTTCTCTGCTACCATTTGTTGTTATAACAGCATGGGCTGTGCTCAGGTACAGCTATGCTTGCAAAAGATGATTGTTACCCCCATGAGCCATATTATTATGTCTTTCCTCTCAGGAACAAAGCCACCTGAAAGAGATCTCATTTCCTTCAGATACCTGGCAATAAAAGGTGCTGAAGATCTCCTGTGGTTCCTGGGAAGCTTGTAGTTTCTCTCTTGCTCAGCAGACTCTGTAGTGTTTGCTTGAGCTGGTTGAGGGAGAAATATCTCTGCAGGCTACGCTGACCTGTAATAGGTCTTCATCACAGAGTGACCATTTTGGAACCCAGGGTCCTGCTGGTGCTCTCTCCAATGCAGTAAAGTGGTAGATTTCAATTGTTTTCTTGTTGCCTGCTTGTTGCAAGTTTTTCACTGTTAACTTCCCGTTCAATCCTTTTTCATTTAACAGAAGATAAGATCTGGACTGCAGTGCAGCACAACAACACAGGGCTAACCAGAGTCCAAGGAGCTGATCCGGAGAAGCCATACACCATGTCCTTTAACTACAGCAGCAGTGCGGAGCAGCTTGAAGCCGTGATAAACGGTGCAGAGTACTGCGAACAGGAGGCAGCCTACCACTGCAAAAAGTCACGTCTCCTGAATACCCCAAGTAAGTGCCACGATCCCAAATCTTCCCTTTTTAACTATTATTGATCATACAGCAGATACAGAATGCAATGCGACTTGAGGAGAAAAAAAAAAAAAACAACATAGTAGCAATACAGACTAGAGTGAAAAACCTTTTACGTTTGTTTTGGGTTTGTGTAGCAAGGTTTTGGTAATGGGGAGGAGCTACAGGGTTGCTTTTGTGAGAAGCTGCTAGAAGCTTCCCCTGTGTCTGACAGAACTAATGCCAGCCAGCTCCAAGACAGACCCGCTGCTGGCCAAGGCTGAGCCCATCAGCGACAGTGGTAGCACCTCTGGGAGAACAGATTTAAGAAGGGGGAAATAAACCCAAAACTGTGCAATTGCAGCCAGAGAGAGGAGTGAGAAAATGAGACCCCCAGGTCAGTGCAGAAGGAGGGGCAGGAGATGCTCCAGGCGCCGGAGCAGAGATTCCCCTGCAGCCCGTGG
>JAVJGG010000001.1:38368059-38384241 GCA_035590195.1 Aviceda cuculoides | reverse complement strand
CCACGCTGGAGCAGTCTGTGCCTGAAGGACTGCAGCCTGGGGAAGGGACCCACGCTGGAGCAGTTCGTGAAGAACTGCAGCCCGTGGGAAGGGCCCACCTTGGAGAACTTCATTGAGGACTGTCTCCTGTGGGTGGGACCCCACGCTGGAGCAGGGGAAGAGTGTGAGGAGTCCTGCCCCTGGGGAGGAAGGAGCGGCAGAGACAACGTGTGACGAACTGACTGTAACCTCCATTCCCCATCCCCCAGCACCACTTGGGAGGACAAGGTAGAGAACATCAGGAGTAAAGTCAAGCCTGGGAAGAAGTGTGTGTGTGGGGGAAGTGTTTTAAGATTTAGGGTTTATTTCTCAATATCTTACTCTGATAATAAATTAAACCAATTTCCCCAAGTTGAGACTTTTTTGTCTATGACGGTAATTGGTGAGTGATCTCTCCCTGTCCTTATCTCGACCCACGAGCCTTTGATTATATTTTCTCTCCCCTGTCCAGCTGAGGAGGGAAATTATAGAGCAGCTTTGAGGGTGCCTGGTGTCCAGCCAGGGTCAGCCCACCACAACCTTCTTGGATACCACATGCAGTGCTTGTCCTCTGATGCAAGAGGGTCAGAGCTCTGCAGGGGAGTTTCCACCCAGTAAGTTCATACGTACAAAGGCTCTGAAAGCTTCTACAATGCAAAATACTTCTTAGAAACCAGAAAAGCTGTATTTAGCTGATGGTAAGTGGATGCTTATTCATTTACAGTTTTTAACTGTATATTAAAGGTAGAAAGCATCCAGATTGCTCCAGACTCTTATGATGTTTCTGGAGAGGGGAAGCGTACCCTCTTCTGAGTCCCACAGCCCTGAATATGGTGTTTAAGGTGCTTGGTAGTAGAGTTTCTGGGGCAAAACTAATTTTCCCCTTGTGATAGAAGGAATAAGGTTTTTTTGCCCTGACTTAATGTAGCAACAACAAGAAAGCAGAGGGTCTGATCAGTTTATGGCTCTCTGCGGTACCAAATTTCCAGTGGCCACTCAGGATGGCTGCCTTCTAATTTACTCTCTCTTGGGGTTGGGATTTTATGTTTGCTTGTCCAGAGAGATAAATGACATTAAGGGCAGGCCTCTGAATGTCTTCAAAGTCTCCTCTGGTTACTTGTAATATCTGTATGGTCCTGGTGATTCTTTGATTATTAGCAACTCTTAAATTTGTTAGTAGGTTAGAAGAAATCCCACGGAAAGCCTTAAGGGGAGCTTGCAATGGGAGCTCCTATTGTATTAAAAATACATTGCCTAATGAGATGTAAGAAAAACCTGCCTGGTTCCAGCAAAGTTACTATAACACTGAATGTTTGTATGTCCAGTAATCAGATGCCTTACAGTCAGTTTATTTTTAAAACCTGTGAACTATGTCTTTTATTACCATCAAAATTTACCAGCCAAGAACTGCTTGTATTGCTAATCATTTTTTAAAGAATAAAATGTTAATATCAGCATCCAGGGTAGAGCGCAAAGGGAAAACAAGATGCAGGCATAACTGCTCTTAAAGAGGTGGAACTAATGTCATACAAATACTTCCAGTGTTGCTGGCTTCTGACACCACACCTGACATGTTACAAAGATATAATCACACAGTGATTTTTTTCCAAAATATTTTTTTAAGCATGAAGGCCACAATATTAGAGCCGGTCTGCCTGTGTTTAATTTTATACATTTCTGTGAGGTACTTGGTCATGCGTATGCAGAAAGGTACACTATGAGTTCATTTTGAGATACCTCTGGTATGTGGTACCTCTATAAAACTAAGGACACTTCTTAAGGATCCAAATCCTTTTCTCCTTTAAAAAAAACAAAAGTAGTGATAATCTTGTAAATTGACAGTATATAAATATCCTGCTTCAGGGCTAAAGCTATCTACCAACTGGCAGACTGGCTAAGATGATTCTGACTGGCAGCTCCTTCTCCGCTTGTCCAGGACCAAAGTTGTGACTCTGACTCCTCAAGGGAGAAGACACAGGGATGATGTCCAGCAGCCCAGCTTGCGCTCTTGCAGCTGCTGCAGTGCCACTGTGGTCCTGACAGTTGACCACACAAGAATTGCACTTAACTCTTTAGTACAGGTCCAGCTGATCAATTAGAAAAAAAATCAGTCCGGTGCTGTGCATGTGGCAGGCACCATCATTTTTTCCTCTTTTTTCTTACTTTTGTATGCTTTTTAATTACACTTTCAATTTTTGATCCTGAACTTCCTCAATAGCCTAAGGCTGTAAGTTTGGCAAGATGTGGAACATGCCTAAAAATAAATAGTTTGAGTTCTTGGAACGACAAGATATGAGTAACAATTTGTTCTTAGCTGAGTATTCAGGTTTTTTAAATGATAGAAAGGCATTTTTTTCCCCCAAAGCCTTAAATAGCTCTATGAATCAATATTCATTCTGAGTGAACTGCTGCTATATTATAGAATAGCCTAGAAACCCAGTAGTGCTGAACACTGTAGGTGTCTTGAAGAGTTCTAAGATTTAAAGAATTTCCATTCCTAAACTTAAAGATGAGCTACAAGTGTGAATAACCCTAGGGTGTTTTGCCAGACTCACTGCAGAAGCATCTCGCCTGTGTTGTTTATGTCCAGAAGCTACCAGAGGGAGTTTGATTTGGGGCCAGAGCAACAGAACAAAAATCAAAATTCTTGGGTTTTGTTTCTTGATTCAGCCTAGGCTTTTGGATGCCTGAAGCGCTACATTATTTCTGTATTGCCAGGGCATCGTAATGTGTAATTATGGTTAATGAACCACACTTCAGATCTTCCTTCAGAAGTCAGTATACAATGCACGTGTACTGATGAAAATGCTGCATTCGTAGGCCAGCAGGAAATATTACACGACCTAATCCAGCCTACTGAATATCAATGCTCACCTGTGGACCGAGCCCCGCGGTGAATGCTTGATGGAAGGGCATCTCCCAGAGGTATATCTGACCTTGACAGAGATAAGAAAGTTCCCCTTCCTGCAAGGAATCTTATCCATGTCTGAGCTTCCTCTTGTTTTGGGCTTTGGTCTTCTTTTTCCAAAGAGATGGAATGCATGATTAGGATATCTCAGCTGGTAGCACCGAAACCCTAAATCTTTGTCTTCAGGATCTAAACACTACCACGTTTCACAGAGAAGGAATAAGAAGATTTCTCTTTCCTTTTGCGTTCATAGCATTACTCTCCAGCAAAGATGCATGTTGTTACATAGCAATTTTGGCTTTCACAGCTTTGACATGGGGGAAAAAAAAAGAAAAAATAATCATGTGCCTGGGCAAAGGGACAAGCATGGCACTCTGGGTCGCCTCAGAAAGAAATCAAGGGAGACTCCTGGCTTGCATAAAATTGTTCTAGTTTATATCAAGGAATTTGTCTTTCCTCTCTTCCTGCTACCTCTTGTCCTGAAGACACAGGCACATCCCCAGCGGGTGTGATTCAGCGTAGTCTCCCCATTGAGTTGCTTGGCTTTACATCTGCAATGTGTCAGACATGCAATCTGGCAGTTGGCAAAGGAGTTTACTCATCTCCACCTCCCACTGTCTGGAACAGCCTTATCAGTTCTCACTGTCATACTACGGCTTAGCTGCAAGCATGTCTTTGAAAACTAAAATTAAATTGCCCTGAACTGCATTTTTGTACATCTCTGCCATCAGATAGATTTTCAGGAGGTTTGTGAACATCAGAATAGATGTCTGTTCGCCAAAGGGATAGCTGGCTTTCTCACGATGTTAGCAAAAGAAACTTATAATTTATGACCAGTAATTGCAAGTCTCTTGTGAATTCTCCACGCCTGTTGGAGAGATGCTCACACAACTGGAGCAAATGTGACAATTGCAACTAATTAGGAAAGTCATCCACACTCTCAGTAAAAGATTGCAGACATTACCACAGCCTCATCCTTAGAAGCACAGACCAAGACAAGCTAGGGGGTGGGGTGGGGTGGGGGGGCAGGAACCTTGGGGTGCCTCTCAATGTGCTGTCTGTATTCTGGGAATCTGAAAAGAAATTTAGGGCCCTGGGGCTCTGATTTCCTTACTTTGTGAAGCACCTCAGGTAATACCTAGGAAAAGGATACGTGTACAACAATAGGTACATGTGTGCACATGCACGTTTAACTAAACTGTTAACATACAAGAATTTTGAAGGTATGAAAACACTTCATTAACTGAACAAGCCCTCAGCTCTGAATTTGCTCAGTTTTCAAGGAACAGTGGGTGTACTCAAAGACTTAACATTTGGGAAGCTGTATCACATCCACCATATCAAGGACTTAACACAGTGACGGCTGTATCGGTGTCAGGATAGCTTGCTTTACAATACTTGGCTGACGGTCTGTCAAGTTCATAGCACATTTATGTAGGCAAGGACTGACAGAAGATCAGTCCTGGAGCAAAATCAAAGAAATAGGTATGTCTTTAGGTGGTGTTTTTTTCCTGCCGTCTTCCTTTTTTTTCTCTTTCCAGTAGAATTCCCACACCATGTCACCTCAAGTTTTGATTTCAAACATCCATCCTAAACTACACACCTCTTCCCTGAACTTTCTGCCTGTCCCTTTAAAGATCTCTCAAGTCCCAGTATTATATGACTTGCACCCAAATTTCCGCCTCCTTTTCTTCCCTCTGCCTCCCAGCTAGACCCGTATCTCTGTGCCCAGCTGCACCATGTGCCGTCTCCAGCTCTGTGACCCCTTATGCCAGACAGCTGTTTGCCCTCACCTGTGAACCACTGCATTTGCATTTTGTATCCTCTGTTACTGGAGGGAAAAATGTAGTGCTACATCACAACAGGGAGCGTGTCCCAGTTTCTGTGTTGAGACTTTAGTTTAGACTTAATTTTGCTGCTGAGAAAGTCGAGTGGTGTTTTATCTATGCCCTGTATGTTGCTAGAACTCTTCGGCTGTGCAGGCTCCCTCTTTAGTTCCAGATGAGACCTCCAGTGATGTCAGAGCATAAGATGCTAAGAAATGTCCTGCAGGGTCCTGCCTTCAATAGTGGGTGCTGGAGAGATGCAGCTTAGGGTGAGTACACAAGTCTGGGTGTCTTCAGCACATCCCTCAATACTTTCCCATCATCCACAGTTGCTCTATTAAGAGCATTAGAGTTTATGCCATTGCCAATCCCTTTTAGTATCCATTATGGATCTGGTTTTCATAAATTTGTCTAATCACTTTTTGAACTTTATTATATTGTCTGCCTCTGCAGCCTCCTAGGGAAGTAAGTTCCAGGAGTTGCTAACTTGCTGTGTACAGAACTACTTTTTTTTTTTTTTTTTACTGTGTTTTAAACTAATGTTTTACTCAGTGCACCGAGTTCTGGTATTGCAGAATGCGGTGAATCACAGTTCTGCACTTATCCAGTACTTTTATAGTCCTTTTAGTTGCCCTTCTTGGACCTTCACTAGCTAGTATTTTTTTCACCAAAAGTGACCCACAGTGTATGAGGTGTGGCTTGCCCCAAAGTTTCATGTAATGGGGACACCACTTTTTAGAGCAGTCTAAACCTTTATGGAGAAATGAGTGTGAAACCTTGGTGCTGATGAAGTTTTTTACATAGATGTACCATGAGGTGATATAAAATGACCCATAATAAGCAGTCATTTCCTATTGGGATTTTGCTCACTATTGTTTTATGCCTTTCAAATATAATTTCCATTTTATCATACCAGGTACTTTAAATTTTTATTGCATTACCAGGAGACTATTTGTCATTGCACAAAATAACTTGAAATTGTTATTGCATTACCAGGAGACTATTTGTCATTGCACAAAATAACACAGAACAGGGCAGTCTGCCCTCAAAAAGTGGTTCATATTAAAGGGAGTGGCGGATAAGTGGCAGGTAGGTGTAGGTTGTATGTTGTACTTATTCTTGGGTAATTAGGATCTCTTTCCTGAGAATGATTGACTTACCATATGTGTTTTCCACCACCATACCTTGTCTCTCCCCTCCAAAGTGGCAGTGGTGACAGCTTCTCACAAGTACAATTTTAGATAACTTATGTTATATTTAGGCACTTTTGAACAGACTTCGCCATACTAATGCAACATGCCCCCTTATTTGTAGGGGGAGATCAGGATATTTTTAAAGATGCTATATTGTTAGTAGTGTGCAGCTGATTAAAATGCAGATGGTCTAAGCAGAATAAAAAACCTGCTCTGTGTGGGGGGTAACTTGGCATCTAGCATGCATGCACCTGTGAGAAATGGAAATACCATTATCCCAATTTCTGACCCTTTGCTTCCCTCGCCATATATGATCCCTCCTGACTGGCAGAGAGGTAAAGTGTGCTATAGCTGCCAAAGAAGGAATGGCAGCTGCTTGCATTACTTCTCCTCTAGTCTCGTTGTGCTTCTCTGGGATTGCAGAGCAGCCAGAAGGCCAAGCCATAGGAAAGACACGGGAAGAAATTCTTGCTGTCATACACTGGGTGGCTTCTAACCCAGTGAGAGGAAAACACGCTCCCTCTCTGAACCCTGTTGCAGGAGAGGACGGGATGAGTGCTACCTGACATATTTCTGGAGTCACACCAAAAGGGCATGAATCTCCTGGGACTACTCCCGTGAACACTGGAGCTCCATTACCTGTGTTTGCTTTAGACACAATATGTCAGGTGAATTTAAAAACACTTTGCGAAGTGGGGACTGATAGAGTAGCGAGGAAGGAGCTTGTACAGGTAACTCCTGTTTGCTTCTGTGGAATATGTCCTTCATACCTCTTCTGTCCCTGGATATTTTTGATGGATTTTTTATTGTGGGATTTTTTTTTCCTCCCATTAATGTTTTGTTTGTTTGTTTGTTTTGTTTTTGGTTTTGGTTTGTTTTTTGTTTTGGTTTGGTTTTGTTGTTTTTTGGGGTTTTTTTTAAATCTAAGGAGCAATTCTGCAATTACACTTCTTTGGGGTTTTTTGGAGAGTTGTTTTCGTTTGGGGGGGGGTGTGTGTGAAAGAGAGACTTTTTACAGTTTACCTAGAAAATGAAATTTTCAGTCCAAACTGAATAGATATACTGTGTTTTACTGACATGGCGAGTATCTCTTCCAATATACAGGAAGCTTGTACCAGGGGTTTTAATGAAGATACATAGGACAGGTAAATGAAATGTAAGCCTAGACAACAGATTTTGAGCTTGGAATCTGGAAGTCATTGAGTGAACTGTTATCAGTGCTGCTGTAAGGAAGTCAGTGCTGTGAACTGATGCTGCAAGATGTTTGTTTAACCTCTGTAATCTGTTAGGCTGGGACTTCTGTTCCCAAAGAACCTCTGGTTTGGAGTAAAATTGATGACATCTTTTGCTCAACCTCTGAAACCTATGGAATAGTATAAATGCTTATAGCTCAGTAATGAAGAAATCTTGAGTTCAGGGAATTCTGCGGTCCAAATAAGAGTTTGCAAATGGATAGTTTTATGAGACACACATGTGTGCCAGAACCGAACATTGTCCTAATGATACCTCTGACTTGAGAGACCCAGTTGTATCAGCTACTCATGCACACAATTTGAAGAAGGAAAGAATTACACGGTTTTTTTCAAAATATCCCAGCCAGCATTCCCTTAATCATGAGCAGTGATAGTCTTTTTTAATTTGCATGACTCAGCATATTGTTAACAATAAATAAATAATGGCAATTAGAAACAAACAGCTAATCCTTGGCTTGTTATATTAATGGGCCATTAGCTATGACAGCAACCTGTCCACCACTCAAGAAAGCAAGCAGTACTGCTTCTGCCTTCTCCCTCATTAGAGCCACAGCGGGGGAGTGTGTTCTCATCACACTTCCATTTGCTTCATTCGGCTGTCCTACTTTGAGCATCTTGGGCTCCATTAGACTCAAACTGTCTTGCTGACATTAAACCAATTTCTCTGTCAACTTTGGTCCAGTGCGGAGGGTGGTGTTTTTTGATTCTGGAGAATAGAAAGTGTAAATCATAGTGGTGGAAGAGTTCTCAGCTGACCTCTTCTACCAAGATGCTACATGAGTGAAGCAATAGTAATTTACATTTCTATTCAAATTATCTTTGAGGATAGCAAAGCATTTGGAGCTGTAATTTCTCAGTTTTATGTGTGTTTTGGGTTCATTTGACTCCTATTTTAGATCCGGGGGAAAAAAGTGTGTGCAAAGCAAGGCATTTGCTGAAAATCAGATGGAGTGGAGCAGGTGAATGGGACAGAGCCGATATGCTTTGATTTTGCTTTAATTGGTCTGACCTATCCAGGAAAACAGAAGTGTTAAGAGGCAAAATGAACAATGGCATAATTTAATTATCTAGTGTAATTAGGAGAAAAGAAAATGTAAGCCTATGGAAAAAGGCATCAAGTTTTTACTCTGTATAGATTGGGTTAGACTCGGTTTCATTGTAAATCTTAATTCCAGGAATTTTACCCACCATTACAGTGTGAAGATAGCCTATGGGAGATGTATTTTCTATTTTTGAAAGTGTGAAGGCAAAGACGGGGAAAAAAAACAATGAGGATCATCTGAAGGCTGTATATTTAGATTACTTCGTTCTTGGTGTTCAAACAGCACCAGAACAAGAGTCTTCCCTAAGAGTATTTAGTTCAATGTTTTGCTTATGTGAACCATCTGATGTTAAGAGAGCATAAAAATAGCTCTTCTAAGTGTCTGTTACTGTCTTTTGTAAAAAAACCCCAAAATATAGAGGGTAAGCAAGCACACTTGGAGAAAATGGCTCCAGACCTTTGGGAAAAAGAGTTGTGTACTTCTTCCCCTCCCAAGAAGCATCTAAAAGCAATCGAGAATTATTTACCTCCCCCAAACCCAGACTGATTTGGGGAGGATCGGAACTAACTTGGCAAGTAGCTAGAAAGATGTGGTGACCTGAAAGAAAAGAACCCTTTTAAAACTTTCTTTAGAGAAGCTTTTTTATATCTGCTGGGCCAGAAAGATTGAGAACAAAAATGAAAAAGCTTTTTAGCCTGAATTTGTTCCAAGTCCCTTTGATAGGAGGAAGGCCTAGATTTTAATGGGGACTGGTTTAGCCAAGCGATGTGTTCCTGCCTAAGCTGTCCAGGACTTAAAGCAACATCAAGAGTCTTCTTCCCTCGCTCTCAAGAGCGGAATTCGAAAGTCCCGGAAGAAAACTTCTTCTTTTTTTTTTTTTTTTTTTTTTTTATATTAGCATTTAGAAAGGTTAACCAATTAATCTATGCAGTCATCCTCTAAAAGTAGTTTTCTTACCTTGTTTAGCAAAGAAGAAGATTGATGCATCAGGCTGATGATGATGACAATTTTGGCTGAAACTGGTATGGGCCATTAGATCTATTTGAAAGTACCACCCTAAAAACAATGGCCAAGTTTGTGCAACCACAAAAAAGAACTGTAAGAAGAGTGTTTCCTCCCACATGAACACCTCCAAAGTCTTGCACTCCAAGTGTGAGATTTATATAGGTACCTCTTGTGCCTTGCCCTTGTGCTGCTAGTGGAAGAATGAACATGACATCCCTTAGAGGTACATTTATTTTTCTAGAGAACTGATTAACACAGTTACAGTGATTTAGCAAAGAAGGCATGATTCTGTGAATTTTTATGGACCTGCCATAATACAAGGGAGGTAATGGTATATTCAGGTGGGGTACAATGGGATGTTTGGTATATTCAGTCAGGTAAGATGAGAAAACTGTGATTCTGCACTGTATGCCAGGAACAGTATCACCAGTCTCAAGCATCAATCAAGCATCCAAATTTCTTCCTTTTCATTTCCCAGGCAGTGTTTGGATTTTGCTTTGCACAGTGGTTGTTTGTAAAGGGAGAGATGAGAACCCCAAGCCTACTTTCTTTATTAGACACCTAGATGCCATATGGACAGCCCTGTCTTTTTTGTTCATAGATGTTTTGAGGAAAAAACATCAGAAAGTGTTAGCTTAGCCATGATGGCTTGAATCTAAGTATGGATCTGAACACAGCCAGATGCAGCAAGCAGGGATTCATAATCTGTTCTTCATACTATGTCTCCAGTAATGCCAATTCAATGCTAGAATTCATCCCACCATTGACAGATGGCTGTTCTTACCCGCACTAATTAGAGACAAATACAACTATTCTGCCTGTTGCCTGGTCATACTTTTATTGCAGTATACGGTGTAGTTGCATGATAAGGATTCTGTCTTTCTTCAAAAAGGGCAAGAAGGGATTCCATGTAATTAGGAAACAGCGTCCTTGTTTTCAGAAATAACCCCTATTTGAGCTATAGGAAGCAGGCCTGCATTCCTAGGGTGAGATCCATGTAGTCTTACTGTAGTTGTCTTAAGGTTATGTGTTCAGCCCATGGTGGATGCCCAAGTTCTTCCAGGCAGAGAAACTTCCAACTTAGTTTAGATATCTTTCTAAACAGGAACTGATGAAACTGATTAAATGTTGTATGTTCTCATGCTTCTGCCTAGAGAACAGCATCTCTCCCAACTATACAGTTTGGTTATTTTATCTGTGCTAATGATTTTTTGACATTTTAGAACATTGCTTATTTGTTTACTTTTGCTAAAACAATAGTTCAGTGAATGGTGGAGTAATAATTATGCTTTTTTTCCCCTATGGTTTTGTGCTTTAGTGTTGAGCTTCTGTATGGAATGTCTGATATCTATTGGGGACTGAAAATGCATTGCAACCTTTTCTTAGGCTGGGTACTAGGAAGATCTCTCTGTTTTCCGCTTAGGCAGTACATGAAACCTGTAGGAATATATTTCTCAGTCAAATGTCCTTGAAATTGGCCAGTGGGTTCATGAGTTACTTGAACAGTGGCCATGTGTGCAGAAACATTCACATAGCATATTCCAATATGTCTCGTTTCTCTAGAAAACCAGGTTGAGATTAATATCTAAAGCTTGCTAGAATCAATAGAGTTTAGAAAGTACTATATAGTTTCTGCTGACTCTAAGTGTCCTCATGCTAGAATGAAATCTTAATTTGGGCTAAAATGAGATGCAAATGCATGTATTTTCTCTCTGTGCCAGATACACAAACGTCTGTCTCCTTCTCAGCATAGGAACAGAATTTTAAAACAAATGTACATCCTAAACTCAACTGAACTTCATCAGTACCCGTCAGTCTCTCATAGATCTTTGAACACAAGCTGCTGTACTAGATTCAGTGCCTGCTTCATGTGCTGCCTGTTTCTTTATCCACGATGCTTAGTTCCATGTCACCCTTTCCCTATATCTTTGGTTTGCCAAAAAAGTTTAAAATTACACGTCTAATTTACAACATGTAGTGATTCCAATATATTAACATTAATAGCACATGAAAAGTGTTCCCGGTAGCTTAGTCTGCAATCAGTAGCCATTTTCTATTCTTCTTTTTGTTCAGGCTGTCTCATTCAATGTGATCAAAATGTTGGTGATGGCACTTGTTGGTAGGAAAGAAAAGATGATAATGATTCTTGGCTGTTCTTTTTCTCAATTTTATATTACTGAACCTAATTCAGGTCTGACAGGTTTGTTTTACTGATGAGTCCAAGCCTATGATGAGGTGTTTTAAAAAATGAGCAGAGATCTGAAAAGTGGTTCTAAAGGAAAAGTAACATCAATTACATGATATATTTCTTTTAAATACTAACTTTTCTTTTAGCTGCTGATCCAAATGGTCCATACAGTCCATAAAATTATCTATTTATATGGATTGAGTGCTCTCTTTTGGGGAAAGTATGTGTTTGCTTATTTATGTGGATATGTGCAGATAGGTTAGGAGGAAAAGAAGAGTGAAGGTTGACTGTAATTGACTTCTTGGGATAGATGGATCATCGTCAGGCCTTGTGCAAGACAAGTTAGTGTCGGTTACTCTTTTCCCCATTGAGCTAAAGGCTTTCTGTACATTAACATTTGTTTACCTCCCATTGTCACTGTGATTTCAAGCGCTCAGATTTTACCCAGATGAAACTATTTTGGTGTGTGGCAGAAGTTTAGGGGCTGTTCCTCAGACAGAGATCTTCATGACTGAATGCTGACATAACAGCAGAGCGTGGGATTCTAGGACAAGTTGTCTTCTCCTGAAGCAGGCTCTGTTTCAGCTCCCTTTGGTTTCTCTGGCTGTGAAAAGTCAGTTTGGTCCATTTATTTTGCCATTTTAATATCTATCTCTGAATTGGGGAAGGTTGTCCTGGCAATTGGCATTTTCCAGGTTCTGTTTTGGGGTCCTGTTTCCCAGAGCCTCCAGGTTGAAAACAGTGCCAGTTTTCTAGGTCACTTCCTTCCCAGTGCACATTTATGTTCTGGATCCAGACAAAGAGATTGTGTTGCATTTTGTTTACTGCCTCTGTGAGACATGCTAGGGCCACCAGTCAATCTGCAGAACGTTAGAAGTACCTACTTAATAGAGGCAGAATTTTATTGAGTGAATAATTGCATCCTATTACTGCTGAAGTAATCACCTTAGGTACAACCAATGCCTCCAGAGGGAGGTATGTTCTTTCCAAAATGCCACCCTGGACAATTCATTTTACTTCCATACAAAGCTCCAGAATCTGTCTGACCATATTGTACTACAGGTTGTCATGTTTTCAGAGGATGAAATTTATGTTCCATGAAATACACCATTACCAAAATTAATAGGTAAATGAACAAAGTGAAACAGACCGTTAGAACCATTGTAATATTGCAGTTGCTGGGTTGTGGCACAAAAGCAGAAACTAATGGGTAAACATAATCGTATTATAGTGACAGGAGCTATCAATGTATAGTACACAACTGTGGTTACACAACGGAAGGCAGTCGACCGTTATGAAATATGATTTAGCAGACAGGCCAGTTGCAGGTAATCTTGCTTAGAACAATTCTTTCCTTGGCTAGTTTGTTTTACCTGATAGAAAATGATAAATGGCAGCTATTTATTTCCTACCCTACTGGAATTTCATTTCAATTTCACTCTGATAATTTTCATAATCCTATTTTTGTATTATTCTGAACCACAATACTGAGATTTTTGTGTTTGCAGAAATGTTCCTGAGGCATGAACAGATTGTTCCTGAATATTCATGGAAATAGGAATTCAGCCAAAGGTCATCAGAGTAAATGTTCACTCTAACACCTTGAAGTCTTTTTGATGCCCTTGTCTTTATTTCTGCTCTAAAACAATGCTTCATAATTTTAAGTGAACACTCACACAATATCTAATCAAGATAAACAATTCATAGGCTGAACTGTGTTTGTATAACATGATTAAAAAGCTTTGAATAGCTAACATAATCATAACATTCCATTAATGGACAGCTTGAGAGAAGCTACAATATCAAATGATTCAACTAAAAAAATACAAAGTTAAAAGATATGCAGGATCAGTTCCATTGGATTCTGTATATTTATACTGATTCAAGAAATTAAGATGGTGGATTAACTCCTTAGTTATCGCATCTTTCATTAAATTCCACTTTAGTGTAAAACAAACTACAAAACACAGAAGCATTATGAAAATTCAGGTGTGTAGCGAAGCTAACAAGTTCATCCATAACTTGTTAATGCAGTATTTGCAATCAGAGTCTAAACACTTCAGGACTGACAGATTTTAAAATCCAATACTGTGTTTCTGTAATAGAATAGACAGGTATATCCTGCACAACTGAAGTCGGGGGAGGGGGGGAGTGCAGAAGCATCTTTAACCCTGGTTACTGGAGTGATGCAATATAAATTCGAATACCATCTCTGGCCATTTTTCAAAGCCAGGAAAGGGATAGATGCAGGAGCTTCTCCAGATCACTGTGCCACTCGAGAGTTTACCCATGCAGGAGGACTTTGTCAGTGGCTGACTAAAATAGATTCAGAGCAGCTTTATTCTGCTAAAGTGGTTCAAATAGTTGGAGCACAGGAGAGAGTTGGGTGCTCAACTGTTTAGCTTTCTCTCAGAAGTTTTCACTCCATGCATGTACAAAAAAAAAATCAGTTACTTTGGTCTTCACTGAGCAACATCTTTTGAGGGAATATGTAGTGGGGAACTGGGTCCTAGTAATCTGTTACAGGGAAGGCTGAAATGGTTCAGAGCTAGCCTGGGCAACAGCCAGCATTGCTAATTGCAACCTCGGATGGAGGCCAACCAAGGGTTTCTCAACACAGCAAAATAAAACTCTCTAGAAGTACCTGAGCTAGTTTAGATCATGGAATTCAATACATGTATTTTAGCAGAGCTTTTAACAGTGTATGATTGTTTCCACTGAACAGTATGTGAATCTGTATAGCTACTGCCACCTGGTACATTAGTTGTACCTGAGTTTTGACCTGACACTAGTTTTTAGTGAATGGACACACTTTATTGCTTTCACCCACAGAAAAAAACCAAGCACGGCCAACTGAGATTGCAAAAACAGAGGTAAATCTTGAAATTTTAGTCTTTCTTCCATTTATCAAGAGAATGCTGTCTTACTGTTATACCGTGCTACTTAATGTGAGATATTGCTATGATGAGTGTAACCCATGACAAAACTGAAAACTTGAATGCGCTAAATGCAGAATTAGGTGACTAGTTGAGTGCTAATATATTGCCTAACCTAATGAAAAGACATTACCTTTAAATAATGGACCACATCATAGATTTAATTATCCCAAGGCAAGGTAGTAGGTGCTTCATGCAGACAAGGTCAATTACCTTATCCAGAAGAGCCTGTTTGAAGTGTATTATGAATAATTCACAGACCTAGAAATTAGCTTTGAAAAAGTGTCCCAGCTATAATGTGGTGAAAGCATTCAATTTCTTTTTTAATGTATTTAAGATAACACCCAAAGGACAATTATGGCTGCTTAACTGTAAGACTACTTAAATGACAAGAAATGGCAATTGTGTGGTCAAATTCACATTAATGTATTATGCAGAGGAAAGCGTCGTCATCATAGCATAATCGTAACAGGCCACAAGAAACTGCTTTCAAACCTCATCTTGTAGATTGAAATGCTGCATGAAATTTGATCAAAGATTGATTCATTTATTAACATTTCTCAATAGAGAAGACACCATTGTTGCTGTACTAGCTTTGTTTATTTTGTTTATTCAGGGCTTTTAGTTCTTTGGCTTTCTGGTATGAAAATGAAGATCCAGAGCGATTGACTAACTTGTATGATTTTGGGGAGTCTGACAAGCCCAAAGGTGGAACCAGAACGTTTAATTTTCCATCTTTAATCAGAAGACCAATCTTCTGCTATAAGCACTAAATTGCACTGTTTCTAAGACAGTATTGTTCCAGTCTAGGACTGTTTAGCATTAGAGTTAAAATGATGACAGTATCCATGGTAGCAGAATGCATACTCACTTGACATATGGTGACCTTAGGTGTGAATTAGAAACGCAATAAACCTCTAAGTCTGGGGAATAACATGCTCTCTCAGCATATTTTGATTCCACAGGCAAAACAATAACCTTAGCTTTCTGTCTTTGACTTTGCAATAAGTGGTAACGGCCAGGGGAAATCCCTCGGGGGCTGCAGTTTTCTAAGATGCCTGGCAAGAAGACGGCTAATTCATCAGGTACCTCAGTTTAAGTGTCGAAATGTAATAGTGACATTTCATGGCCTTTGAGTTTACCTGCTTTATTTGCTTGAAAGGGAGAGTTCAGCAGAATTTTAGAGGGTACTATAGAATTGCGTATCTAATGAGGTGTACAGCCGGCCTAGTCCTGTTTCCATTCACGTCAATGTCAAGAATCCCATTTAGTTCAGCAGGAGCAGGCCTGGAATCCCTGGCACTTTCAAAAGATGGTTTGAATAAAGGGGAATAGAAATTTGACACAATGTCCATTTATATAACAAGCTGCTAAAATATGTGATGAAGTAGGAAACTGCCACAAAGAGACAGGAAAGAAAACTTCCATTAAAGCAAACATACTGAAAAATAGAAAGCATGGGAGTTGAGTTTTCTGGTATTCTCTATCATCCATCTTTTCTCCAAAGATCAATTCTCCAAAAAAAGCTTAAGAATTCCCTTTCTTCCCCCTTCACACAGTCATTGGCCTCCACCCCAGTGGTTTCTGGGAGGACTTGATAAAGACTAATCTGAGCCTAAGAGACTTGCTAGCTGATGTACTTATTTGCATGCATGAATGTGAACAGCTGTTTACATAGTAGTGTTAAGTAGGCCAGCTGTTTGGGAGTCATTTATGTATTTTGTTTAAAAGTAAAGCTGTACGGTTAAAACCTTTACTTACAATGTGGAAGAGAAAAGAAACCCAAATTCAGACAAAGATATTTTTTCCTGT
>JAVJGG010000001.1:38312565-38368048 GCA_035590195.1 Aviceda cuculoides | reverse complement strand
GCTTCCTTTACACACAGCAGTTTTCTGTATCTCTGAATTTACAGCTTAACACAGCCACATCTTACCTGAATCTCTGGGCAACTGCACCTTATCTTGACCAGTTAGTTGCATGTAAGTGGAAGAAAATACACAGCACAGTGTCAACATAGCCCAATGTCATTTGTCTAGGGTGAGGGGAGAAAAAAGCAATATTGAGATGAGGGAAGGGGGGGGAAAGTTGTCACTTTTCTTTACAAGAGTTTGCATATTGCTGATTGTTTCCACAGTCTATTCTGTAACGAAGCATACATGAACCTAATGTTTGCCTTTGCATTTATCCTGCTCTTCAGATGTGAGAAAAAGCACACTCCTTAGGAATGTATTACAGCAATAAATGTGTAACATATTTATTAATTCCTTAAAATAAATCTGAGTGAAAAAGCTTCCACTATGGAGGTGTACATATGCATGCAGGCATATGTCTAGAGAGAAGAAGTTGGAGGGACGGGCTCTTGTATATATTTAAAGGTAGTTTGCCCCTCAGGGATTCCCATTTTGTCCAATCTAGGACTGGCTCTAAAATACGAGTCTTGGGTCTGATCTCGTCCATGACTTCATTTCCTCTGACCCTCTGGGGCTCCGTGTCTTGAAAAGAAAACAGGCAAATGATGTAGAGAGTCAAATGGAAGTGACTGTACCCAGTTACTTTTTGCATAGCTGTTGGAGAACTCTAATGACTTATATTAATGTATACCTTGCCAAAATCCTCTGCCAGGAGGATTAGAGATACTTATCTGCCTCAGTTGTATTATTTCCACTCAAGCGTCACTACATGAGTGAGATGCTTGCATCTCTCCAAACCAGTAGTAGACAGGATTTGTAGTAGATTATACTTGTCTTGAGAAAGGTACATTCAGTTAACGATCCTTACTGTTGGAAGGAAAGATGGTGATGTATGTGATGGTCCTGTAGGATTTTGATTCACAGCATTGATGCAGCCCACAAGAAGGGTTTGTCTTTCATCAGCTGTGGTGAAAGTGCTAAGGTAGAAAGTTATGTTGTATGTAAAGATCTTGATTCTTACTTCATGAAGCTTGTAGGTTGACTGAATGGCTCCGATTCTTTCTCTTGCCATTAAATACAGAAGGCACATAGATGTAGTCATCTCAGTTAAGTGCTGAAAATTAGACGAAATGAATGCAAGATTAATTACTCTGAAAATAAGGACTTGGTGAGTGTATATTCCATGGGAAGAAAGAAAATGAAAACAAGTATTTGATATGCTCATGCAGCCCATGTGATCCTCACAAGTGATGTGGCAGCTGGAGTTCTCTCAAGATTCAAGAGCTGTGCTCCAGTACTGCCAAGAAATTAATGAATGAGGCCAGGTCATCTTCTGCTGGATTGGGATAAGGTGCCCTGATCTTACCCAGAGGGCAGGAGGTGCTGCCTCTGAAAACTGTTAAGTTTCGCGGCTGACTCTTTGATACTGGGCATGTGGTAATACGTTTCCCAGATCCACCAAAGTGCCCAGCCCCACTCTCCAGCGTGTGTGTGCACGTGTGGTTGGGGAAGGAGTCTGTGTCTCCACGCGGTTCTGTTCAGTGTTTGGAAAAAGAGGAAGGACTGGTGGCTTCTCATGGTTGCATAGTTGTTCTTCTGCAGCCTCTGGCCATTCCAGTATTCACTGTAGTGGTAAAGCTACAGCTGAGTTCTTCCTTCTGCTCCAGGAGCAGAAAACTGTCTCTTGCCCTGAATAATAGTCTCTGTTAGTGACAGTAGAGCTACGGAGCATAGCTGAGCCGTTCACATTCTGTCCAGTACAGTCTGTGCATGAATGTATGTACACCCATGTATATATCCTCTTCGCTACAGTTGTATAGAGAGATATACAGGAACCTAAGACCAATTAAATAGCAAAACCTAAACAGAAGATCTATTTGAAAGATGTAAACTAATTGCTAACTGGGTGAAGAAAAAAGAGCTGCAGCGATTAAGCTGTTCCACAGAAAAGATGGATTGTTGTCATCCTGACCTTTAAAGTTGGTCAGGATATATCGATAGAAGCATCTTCTGAGTACAGTATTCTATGAGTTTTTTCATTTATATTCTCTTGTTTTTCTCCTTACATGCTGGCTTGGAGCCAGTTCATTTCATGGTCTTGCCTATACATATGTTCTGCTACAGCTGCATTTTTCCAAAGTGCCCAATTTCACAGCACTCCAGCCTTCCTTAGGATGACAAATGATGCCGCTGCTGCTCTGACCAACGGAACTGTAATTGCAGCCTGAGACGGGGACAGCCGAACCAACACCATGCTGCAGCTTGAGTATATCCTTAAGTTGAAACTTGACTGCATTTGTTTATTGTAGTCGAGTTTCCGATTTCAACACTCAAGGCATTAACTGCTGACATTAATTGTAGCATTGAGGAAAGCAGAATTGCTCAGCAGTTGAAAGCAGTGTCAAATCAGCAGTTAGTTATTTACCATTGCTCTGTAATACGTTGTAACATATCGGACGCTAAAGAAGTTTAATGAGTTGCAGTAATGCTTGTAGCTTCTCGGAGATACTGGGATGCAGTTCCACGAGTTGTTTTTTTTTTGATGAAGTGCTTAAAACTGGACTCTCTCCACTGCTATGCTGGATGTCCAGATGGGTGTTGTTATGATAATAGTAAGTACAACTGAGTGTTGACTTTTGCCGACTAACACGTTTTGGGAGAAAAAAAATAAACAATCCAGTTCAATTGGCCCTGTGAGATTTCAGTCCAGTAGGGATGTGACAGAAGTGTAGGAGGAGAGGCTAAGAACATGGTTTTTACTCTGCTTGTCCAAACTGCCTTGTTGGCTCATAATTAGTCTAAGACTTGGAAATGTGCCTGGATTATTCTCTAAACTCTTTTCCGGGTGTTGGTTTCATTTTTTGGTTGTTTACAATGCTTGTCTTTTAGAGTACAGCAAATATATTACATGCTGTGCACAGGGACTTTTTCAGCTGTTTAGCATAAATTTAAATATACTCCTTTTTTTGCCTTAAAAAAAACCCCCAAAACAAAACACAAAACTCTGGCTTTTTATATAAAGCTGCATGGGGAGTGATACTGGATTTCCCTCTTACCAAAGATGCTTATTTGCCCAATTAATTTTACAGGGAACTTGAGATGGTCACATCTCATTTTCCAAAGGATTCTTTCCAAAAGAGAAGCACCATCCCAGTAATATCAGTAAGTGCTATTATCAGTTTTAAGAAAATCCCCTCATTTATTTAATTAGGGATTGCAGCTTCAAAGTGTTTAACAGTGTTATTACCTCTTCTAATTTATGTTCTATTACGACTGTTTTTCTATTTTTACTCCAGTCCAGAAATTCAGCATATTTATTGATGATATTTTCTGATTTCTTTTAAGATCAATCTAAGCCACAAAATTCAGTAGTTATTATCAGCCACTTACAGGAACCAGTTAGTGATTACACTTCAGAAAGGCATTCTGTGGAAATGACTTTGTCCCAATGACTTTCTGATCAGATTCACTCCGTGTAAATAGATGTTATTCTCTGTCAGCCATGCTGTATTAACCTGGGAGCTGAAAGACAAGGTGTGTTCTCATTGCTTCATGAATCAATGTTGCTAATAAAGAGTCTCTATGTCCAGATCTAGTTTTTATTGTTCCTAGAAGCTGCCATCACAAGTACAATGGGAACAAAATTAATCTGTCTTTTGTGGAGGGTTGTCAAATCAGAAGATGGTCCATTTCAGCCACTAGTGACTGTATTGGTGCAATGTGAGCAGGAGGGAAAAAAGTAGTAATAAGGATACTTTTCTCATTATTAATGCTGGTAGTTAAAACTGCATATACAGGAAACAGTTCTGTTGAGTAAGGTAATTCCATTTTTACTCAGACACTTTTCAAAATAAAGTGGGGGGAGAAGAGCTGTTATTAGTGTATGTAGTCTCTCCCAAAGGACCAAGCAAAGATTGCTTTCCACAGCATGTTTTTCTGTAACTTACCCAGTCTCCTATTAAAAGTCCCAAATGTCCCCATTTTATCTATTTTCTTTTTCTAGTCTATCAGATTACATTTTGCTGTGGACGTGATCCAGCAAGCCTTCCATGGGTTCCTGCAAGAATTGTGTTAAACCTTGCATTAATTCCACTCGACTTTACTCCAATGGACTTGTGTCCATAAACTTGAGCAACACACTCTGAGTTATGCCCTGGCTTCCAGACTACCATGAGGGCAGGCTGTAGACCTGGATTTTTTTGGACTTTCTTGATGAAGGGCTCAGGTTGGTAGGCAGGTGAGAGTGCATGAGCCTGGTAGCTGTGCAGAGCTGGGGGCTTTGCTGTACAGCTCCACGGTTACACCACGTGGAGTGCACAAGGTGCAAAGTGCTGCGGGTAGGGTCCCTCTGTTACTCTTTATCCATGCTTTATCCCAAGAGCTTGAGCTGTCGCGATGGATCTTTCAAGAGTAAATGGATCAAATGTATAAGTAATTTTCCTTTTTTACCCCCTTTAAAAATAGATCCTTCAGGCCTTTATTTCAGTCACTGCACACCTGTAGATGGTGCTTTTACCTGTCCCAGTGACAGCCACAGATTTTGTCTAAGGAATACTTACAACCCAAAACTGTTTCAGAACAGCTTGAAGTGGGGGGCTGGACTAGATGGTCTCCAGAGGTTCCCTCCAGCCTCAACTATTTTGTCCTCCTGTGAACAGCCTGATATTCAGTGAGTGCAAATCAGCACGACTGCCCCAATTTCACTGGAGCCAGATGCATTTATACCAGTTGCCGGATCTGGCCTTTTTTATCCTTGGAAAATAATAGTGAATGAATGAGCTGCAAAATGTTTCTTCCTGGCAGTCTTGTCTGGGATGGTTGCTTATAATGTAGTTTTTACAGTTCTGTAAAAGTTGTTGTCTCACTTCAACATTTCCATGAATAACAGTTGAATACTAAGTTTTCTTATAATGAAATGATTGGTTTGTGGTTTGACGCACCATTCATAGTCTTTGACACTTCAGCTATTCCCCTCTGTCCTCTGTTGATGTTATTTCTAGGCTCTGAAATTCCTTTCCTCTATGAAAACTTAAATAGCATTTAAGAACAAAAACTGCTGTGATAAACTACTTCTCTCACCTTACACTAGTTTATAAGGTGCATTAGGTCAGCAGACTCTCCTTACCCCATAGCCCTTTCATATCCATTGTAAAACACTTTAAAGAGAAGGCTCTGCAGAAGAGTATATGATTTGTCTAAGCTTACAAACTGACTCTTCTCTCCCATGCTTCCCTCCAGTCCACGTGGTATATGGTGATATAAACCAGGCCGTCTCAAACGGTGAGCTCGTAAGATATAACGTGGGTAAGTCTTTAGTAAGATGTTGAGAGACTGGGCTGTGTTACCAGCTGCACGCAGGGCGGCTGTGAATGTCACTCCTGTTGTCTTTCTCAGCCCTAGAGAGCCACCAAGGAGCACTGGTCTGCTGCAGATGCAGAGAACCCCCAGTTTTAATCACGTATGATCCTTCGGTACCCCACGGCATTTTCACAAGAACGGGAGTGGCAAGATCTGATTTATCTTCTGTTTATTAATCCATTAGTTCAGCACTTGCTACTATTTACTGTCACTAACTATTTTTATACTTCTGTGGAAGAACTGATTAAGAACAAAAGACCATTGTCCAGAGCACAGTATTGAGCCACTGCAGGAGATGACCTTTCAGTGGAAATGGGTGACATCGTACTGGTGAAAGAGGTTGAGAATGAACACATAGGAGCCGAATGAGCGGCGCGAGGGCAACCAGTGATGGCATCATCCCATTGCCATTACTCTATGGCATACCATGGCCATACCTATGACATAGGAAAAAAAGTCCAGATATCTGCTGAGCAGGACCTGCTCCATTGGCCCAGGCAGGGTCATGCTGGAGCCCACTGTGGCTTATCCATGGTCACTGTTCACTTGCAATTGAATCCAGGCCACTGATGGGTTTCTGGTCCCAGCACAGGGTAAGGATGTGGCAGGACATGTGTCAATGTCATAGGCCTATCTGTTAAGGCAATGCAGGGCTTGTTTGTCTGAATTTACCTGGAGGAATTAAGCTAAATGGAGAAAATAGGAAAGGAGAAGGGGAACAAGGAGGAGGAAAAGGAGTTGAAAGCAAGTGGGACAGGTTTGAAATGAAGCTGAGCTGGAGTGCAGGAGATAAAGGAAATAAGGTAATTGTTTTGTTTGTTTCAACAGGGTAGGATATCGAGTCCATCTTCAGCAAAACTCCTGAGGATTCAAAGCTGATATTTTCTCTGTTTTGTCATTTGTCCCTAAAAGCTGTAATCTTCTCTGCATTTTTGTTTTTTGGTTGGTTTGTTGTTGTTGTTGCTGCTTTTTCTTCCTAACCTGCATGCCTTCAGCTGTTGCCAGAGCTTCTGTTGCTGGCTGGAGTCCCACTTGCATCTTTCAGGAAACTTGTCACTTGGCCAGAAATTTATTGAGAAAACAACCCAGCCTGAGCTGGCAGAGGAGAATGCAAGTACTCATAATATTTTCAGCCTTCTTTGGCCTTCAGCAGAGACATTCACGAGGCATAAAATTTTAGCTTGGATGTAGATGCAATCTTCCTCAGCTTATAAAAGTGTTTGGGTCTGAAATCCTTATGCCCATCCTCGAATCTCTCTGTCAAAGGATTGATGATGATTTTGCTTTTACTGAAGTTCTGTTAGTGTGCGATGGCACAACTCTGTCATTGCGGCTCAGCAGTTCTGCTCATTAGCCTCTAGTTAAATCTAGAAGAAGCAAAGGTCCATGTTTACCTTCTTCCTGCCCATTCTCATCTGTGAGAATATCTTAACAACTCCAAAGAACAGAACACACCATGATAAGAGCTACTCCAGAGGGAGATGCAGTTACTCTGCTTAAGAGAAAGAGATGCAGACAAATTCTGCTGCATATTTTTTTTCTTTTCTTTTTTAAGCAACTACTTCAGCCTGGGACTCTGTATGAAAGCAGTGCACCTTGGCAGCAAAGCTGAGTATGAGAAAGAAAATGTCAGCTAAGTACTGCCTTTCTTTCCCCTTTTCCTAACCACACTTAACCAAATAATTTTAAAATGAGGGACAGACTTTGTGACTAAGTAACATGTGCCCAGGGAATAGGCCACTGACATTAGCAGGACTACTTCACTTTCGGGTAGCTGCTCTGAATAAGAGTTACAGGATCTGAGCAGAAATTGAAATCAAATTCAATGGGAATCTTAATAACACTGGCCGGCACCATCGCTTCTCAGTACAGAATGGCTCTGTCTTGCTCCAGTGTTTGATCAGCTGTGATTTCCAACGCGGGTCATGTTTGTCATCTCTGAAAATCAGCGCAGTGGTATGTGGGTTACAGTTTTAAGAAAGAAAAAGGACAATAAAACTGAATTGCATGATTGCCATGGGGAAGGTTTTGAGTAAAAGGGAGGAAATGTTAGGTGGTCATCATGGCTGCACTGAAAAGAGAAGAGCCAGGCATGAAACAGGTCTGTGTCCATATGGAAGCAGAGCAAAAACAACTGGACCACTTGGTGGCACACTCAGTCAAAAATGTTCAAGGGAACCATGTCACTGTGAATTCTCATTTTTTCCCTGGTCCCTATTACATATATTCATTTTGTCTAAGATAACCTGATCTTGAGTTAAAAATGGGTTTGTTTGTGAAGGGTGGAGAGCCTGCCACCTCGGAGGGTGGGTGCTGCTTCCCTTTGGCTGGGGCCGAGCCACGAGGCCCTCCCTAGGGCCTGTAAACCATAGAGCAATTTTTTTCCACTGTTAAATCTCAGCATCCACTTCCAAGAATGGGTAGCACGTACTGGTTAATGCAGCACAGCCCGAGTTCTCCCCGCTTTGTGTTATTAGTGTATACTCCCAGAGGTGTGAGCTGTCGTTTAAACCAAGACAGATTCCGAGTCAATACCATAGACCTCTTCACTGAACAAACAGCCTCTAAGAATATACTAATTTTGTGTTGTCCACTAAATAAGGAATATTTCTCCAATTTGTCCATAATTTTGTCCAGAATTATTATAAACACTTTTTCATTGATTTATCGAAAGTGTATTTTTTTTTCGCGTTAAAAAGGCCGAAGGGGGAGAATTTGGTTTTACTTCAATGTAATGTTTAAAATTCTGATAAAAAAGGCTAGAAAAATGTTGCAATGGAAAAAAAATCAAACATGGGAAAACAAGACCTTGGTAAACGCTCACCAAAAATATTGTCACATTTTTCCCTTGTTCTTACTCTCTTATTACCCCCTTCTCCATTCTTTCAAGAGACTTTAAAAAGTGGATTAGCTGAGATCATAATTTGTACTCTGGATAGGCCTCTGAATTTATTCAGGTTGAGATTGCCTCATACACACGTGTGTGTGTATATACAGATATATATATATATATATAAAAATCTGCTAACTGCTTGTTTCACATAGTGTTCAATGTATCAGGTGACCCATTTGCAGGATTTGATATTGTTGAAGTGGTTAGTGCAAACAAATATTTTGAGTGCCGTAGCAAAGAATTGCCTTTATGCAATTCTACAGTCAATATTTTTCCAGTTTTCACTATCTCTTGATGCATTAATCTTCCCTTATAAGAGAAAATACCATAGATGTAAATTAATCTATATTTTCATCAGCAAGATGTATATAGATGTAAGATTTAACAAATTTAGTTCTGCTTAACTCAGTTTGATTTTGGAGAAGAAACTGAACATGAAGACTGCCAAGAGAATGTTGTTTGAACACAATGTGGTTTCAGTGTTTCAACAGACAGATACAAATAAATTGACTAGCTGTGGTGGTAGAAAAAGCCTTTAACTGACCTGTTTCAGTAACTTAGGTACCCCAAAAGCCTTACCTGTGTTAGGGGTATTAATTACTGGGTCAGACTTTAGGTTTATACAGCACAGGAGTTTAACAAGAGATCCAGTTTATCTTGGTGTATTTCCATCATTAGATTTTTTGTTTGTTGTAATAACAAGAACCACCTGGCAAATGATGCAGACAGATCTTAACAAATATTTTAAATATAATACTGTTAAAAATGCCTAACTTTGGTTTAATTCATGCTGTATAATCATAAAAGCCAATGCTAAGACTTTCTGTCTATATAAAGGTAAACCACGTCCACGGAAGTTGCTTGGGGTTTATATACGTAGTAATTTAGTCCTAAATGCTATTGGAATACGGTGCTTCTCCCCCTGCTCCAGCTTCTGAGTGCTTATGCAAATAATTTTTGAAAAAAATCTCTGCCATTTAAAACATGAGCAAGCCTAAAACCTTTAAAAATAACTTGTATTGCTAGCAATGTCAATGCCTTCTAATACAGAAAATGAGAGAACTGTCAGTACAAGGGAGATTTCAGAGGACAGACGTTTTCTTGCAAGCTGACAGAGGGACACCAAATATGTGTTCAGCCATTCTCGTCGCTAGGAGAGCCAGATACGCATTGCAGGTGAATTTGATCTCAATCTGCATCTCCTTCTAAGGATCGTTGGAAACAACCTCCGCCTGTCTGCTGTTCTCTTCGTAGTTCTCAGCCTCTGCGCTGGTGAACTGCACAGTCTGTGCCGGCCTCGCTTCTGCGGAGACAGAGTTCGTCCGGAGAACTAACGATGTTTAGTTGAGTGCGTTGATAGAGCGGGCACCCGAGATCTGCTACAGAACTGACATCTGAAAGGAGCTTACTCTCTCTGCTTTGCTGCACGGAGAAAAACTTGAGTTCTTGTCCATGCGTTTCAGCATTCTATATGCCGGGGTTTCCGAAGTCTTATTTGGCTCTTCAGATACGTATGCGCAGTAGCCGTTGAACAGACCAATAGACCACAAAGGCCCAGCCTATGGAGACAGGGAGAGGGAAGTGTCGAGGTCGGCAGGGGAAGCCGAGGCCCCTCATTCTTTCCTTTCAGAAGACCCGTGCCAACCCGACTTTCTGCAGCCCATGCCTGGCAGTGTGAACGAGTGGCAGTACTTGGTTTGATACAAAATACTGTCTGCCTGCTCAGTTCTTTTAATCAATACCATATTAAATTATGGTAAAACCAGTGATGGAAAGATCACAGCTGTTTGTAGATGCTTCCAGACAGCATCATCGCTGAAAGGGTTATTGGCCTCTGCAGGGGAAAAAAAAAAAAAGAATTAAAAAAAAATTGCCTTTTTTGAGGATTTTTTTAGCAAAATTAAAACCTTCCAAAGGCAGTTTGAGCAGTACAGGAAGAAATCACTTGGAAAAAACTGGTCTCTGTTCTTTTACTGGTGAATTAGTCACTTGGGCCTTATTTGCTTTGCTTGGTTTGGGATTTTTTTCATACATATTCTCCTTCAGAACCACAGTATGGATTTCAAAGACAACCTTAATAAATTTATTATAGTGGATTTTTTTTTCAGTTCTAAATAGACAAAACCACATGGAAAATAACACTTTTATTTGTGCAGTAGGCTTTCGACTACCTTTTTTGACTAAATAATATGTCACTAGATACAATGTAAGCACAGAATGAAGAATTGGTAGCACTTCTTATTAAATGGACTTTTTAGCTTAGAAATTTTAAAGTGGACTTCTCACTCTCACCTATGTAACCATTAGTTTATGGGGCCATGTTAACTCCTTGATTAACATCATTGACTTAGTCTGTGGCTTCACCGCAGAAAGGAAATTAATTCATTTTGAGGCAGTGGTGAACTGATAATGCTTTGAAAAAATGGTAATACTATGATTACAGAAGTGAAGTTATTGCAGCAAATCTACAGGCTTAGAAGAAAGAATCTGAATCAACACCTGTTGGCCAAACTCAATTTCAGTGCAAGGCACCACCAGCTCTGCCAAGGTATAACAGTGTAAACCTTCTGGAAAGAACTCGGGGATAGATTGATTGGAGTTGCTAGTGAAATATTGCATTACTTCAGCATTGCAGGTATATGACATAAAATATATGTTTCAGTAATTCCTAAACGCTTTGGACATTGCTGAAGTAGATTTAAGAGCTTTGCTGAATAGCTCTGTGATTACTCATGTGTTAAAATTTGAGCACGTGGAAAAGAGTTTTGAAGATTCATGCATAATTTTCCTTAATACTACAATTGATTTCTAAGGGACTAGTTAGGGAGAAAAATTTACTCACGTTGAGTAAAGGGTGGCAGAACTCTGCCTGATACATAGAATTTTTGAAAACACACTGGGTTTTTATAGCCTGTTCCCTTGACGATCTAAGATTGTTCCTTATAATGTTGAATGCTCTATTTTTTAGCACTGTATTTAATTTAGTTGTAAATGACTCAAACTGTGGTGCTTCTACCACTTCCCCAGTCTATATCATAAATCTGAATGTATATGTGTTTCCTTGGTATTGCTCAATAAAACAAATAACAACAGATCTGAAAAAGGCATCAGAAAGCTACTCATACTTAATTCCTGTGAATGATTGCTTATTTCACTTTTATGTTTAAGTATATAATGATTTCTGCCAAAAGAATATGACACAGGTTGAATTTGATTAATGAATACCATTATTTGCTGATGGCCTGAAGGATTTATCTTTATCTAAATATTTTTTTCCAGAATGGGTACTTTAAAAATTAGATTAAGCACTTCTGTATAATATCTATTTCAAGTCCTAGACAAATCACCCTTTTATTCAATTAACATTACTATTCCAAGCTTTACCAAGTAATTTCCCAATAATATAGTATAGGCCTGTTTCACTGGCTGCAGCAATCAACTTCTGCAGGAAAATCAGCTGAAAAGAAAGAAAACATAAATGTGTTGACAATAATATGACACCTAAAATGAGTGTGCATGTTTTTGTAAGATGAATCCTTAGATGTTCTTGAATTGTGTTTCCCTAATGAGTACCACTGGGTATTGGCCAAACTCGTCATGTCTTAATTGTTGGTATCATGAGAATCTTCCTATTTTTATTTTCCTTTTTTTCATGAATTTACAGTTCAGCAGTCTAAGCTTAGAAGGAAAACAAATAGAAATTAATTTTGCCAAGTGATTCTAAAACTCATTTTAATTAGTCTCTTACACTCTACAGTTAACCTTGATTGCATTTCATATTTTAGACTTTCTTGCTTTGTATAATGAGGAATACTCCCTACTAATAACGTTGGTAAAGCAGAAGAGTAAATTGATACATTTTTCAACATTAGCAGTGCAGTTTATTTTTCCAAGCTCCTTTGATCAAAAAGTCTTGATATGTCAATTTTGCTAAATTTTGCCATCTACCTGTATGTGTAACTGATTACATTTCTTGATTTAAGGATTAAGAAGTCAATGAAAAAGTTATCTGAGCTGGAAGACAAAGTCAATCTTAGCAAAATGTTAATCCGTGGATTTCATTACAGCTGAATCTGCTTACTGTATCTGACTATTAATATTTAATGCTTGAGGTATAACGGATTATGAAATTTAAACAAAAACTATCTTGGTTTATATAAATACATAGATCTTAGAGCTCCTGTAGACAGAAAATAACTTCACAGAGACAAGTTAATTCCCAAGTAGGGAAATCTTTTCCCCCACTTAAGTCCTACCTGAAGCCTTACTCTAGGATGTTTTAATATCTTATGGAGCTTTGCATTTGCAAATTCCACCCTTGGAGAGCACATAAAAATCCCTAGTCCTGCTCCCTTAGAAACCAATACAAATTTTGGTCTTAGTTTTGAGGGGAACTATATTAAGTCCATAGTAGTAGGGCAGTTTGTGTGTTATTTCTGAAGATTTGTACTCTTTATGTACGGGTCTTAAGGTAAAAAAATCCTGATCTAAGAGCTAGAGTCTCCTTCATAAACGGGTAGACTCTGCAAGAGATCCTTGGCCAGTGCTGGGTGGTTCAAGACAGCTGTGCAGTGTGAGTCCTGGCAGGAGAATCGCTTTCCGACTCCTCCGGTGATCAGATCTCCCTTCTAGCGTCACACAAAAATATTGGACACAGCTAGTGCAGACAGTGGTGTTGGGTTTGCACGTCAAAAGTCTTTGCAGCTGAAATGCGCCAGGTTCTCATGGGTGATTGGCACGTGAGTCCTGTGGGGAAAACATCTGCTCCTCAAACCAAACAGGATTACCATAGAGCTGTTGGTTTCTCGATATATATTCCATAAAATGGAACTTGGGCAAAGTTTATGGTTTGTTACTTTGGCTGTAGTTCACATCTTTTCTTTCCGTATTATTTAACATGTCCACCTCCATTCTCTTTTTCATTCTCAGGAGAATCCAATTTGCTTATCGAGTTCTCTTTCTCTCTCTTTTTCTCTTTTCTCTTTTTTCCCCCTCTTTTTCCCTTTCATCCAGATGGAATGCCATTTGCTTGGTGGGTTGGCCGTGCCAATGAAAAGCACCTTTACTGGGGAGGATCTCTTCCGGGCATTCAACAGTGTGCATGTGGACTGGAAGAAAGTTGTCTGGATATGAGATATTTTTGCAACTGTGACGCAGATAGAGAAGAATGGTAATAATTTTAACGTGTATAGTAGTGTCTGTGTGAGAGCTGGGGATAGAAAGTAGGGCGAGAAGTCTTAAATCATTTCCACAGCTCAGAAAGCTTGAGTGGCTTGAGTATGATCAAATGAGAATGAAAGTCAAATTAGAATTTGTCCTTTTGATTTCATCTTAAATTTCTTATTTGAACCAAAGTCAAGATATTTGACTTAAGCAGGTTGCTGGGATGGGTTGTCTTAAAAAAAATATTTGCTGTTGAATGCCAAATCCAGTCAATTTATTTGTTTAAAAATTTGCATTGATTTAATTGGAGCATTGCATGAATAAAGGCTCTAGGTGGTTGGTGCATGGGCATACACCAGAGCAGAAAAATCAGGCATAGGCAGCGAAATTCAGGTACAGACAGCTAAAGAGCAAGAAACCTGTACTATCAAAACCATTTGTCTTTTCCTTATGAAAATTATATCTGTATGTGCCTTTACTTTCTTTTACATTGGGTCCCAAGCTTTTTAAATTCAATGGAAAGACTTTCTTTGGCTTCTATAGCTTTTGGTTCCGTCTCCATAGGAAGTTTTAGACTTGCAGCATGAACATTCAAAGCCTTCCTCGGGTTTGGACCTTTGTGGTGCCCCAGTGCCTCATGAATTTGCAAAGGCCTTCTCTCAACCTTCTCCTATTCTCTGCAGCTTCAGAGACTCTCCAGCAGCTGAGAGCTAGTTGGTGAACTTTCCAATTAATTCCATATTTGTGTACGAAATGCCAGATGAGTGTTGCTGAAAGTACAATTGGAAACACTGTGAAAATACATGTGAAAATTCTGCTTCACCCTCTCTTCCTTTTGGACCACTCACTGACAGGAACTGCTGCCCTTTTTCTAAAAAAAAGATATTTTAACCTTGAGTAGTTCAGAAATTACGAATAATGGAAGTAGACAAGAAATGTCTTGCCGTAATAGGCTACTGTGTTTGAAATAGTGTCCGAATTATCCTTGTGAAACCTTCACTTAAAAGAGAATGAGTAGAAAGGAACTGTTAAGGGGTCTTGAAACAAAAAATAATAATTCAGAAATGACTTGTCACTGTAAGTGTTAGGCTTTTTTGGTTGCTCAATTTCCAGACAGTGTGATTATTCGCTTGGACCCTTTATATCCCTGGGGTCACTATTCACTTTCAAAAATCATAGCTGTAAGGGGATTTCTTCAGGAAGATCGTTATGTAAATGTTCGTTTATGAATGTGATTTGTATAGAAGGGCCTGGCTGTGCATGTTAATCTATCTTTTCTTTAATGTTTGGTTATCAGATGCGCTTTGGTGAGGTTTGTACATGAGCATCAAAAGCATCTGTTTTTACTGGTGCTTGGCTTTTTTCATAATCCACATTTTGCTTCTTGGTGAGCTGGTGCACAAGCAGAGAAGGGTGTGTTACACTGGCAGAGCGCTGGGCTTGTAGTCTGAGATTGCAGGACAGTGCACCAGTAGATTGTACAAACCAATACAAGGTGAAAGCTAAATGCAGTTTTAGAATATTTTGGCTGAGCCTCCTAAGGAAATGAGACCTAAGCAAGTTATGCTGTGGATGTTTATCTCCATTTCCCCCCACCCCATACCCAGTGATTTTGAACAAGAGACAAATTTCAAACATCCTTAGCAGAGAAGGAGAAATCTCGAAAGTATTAGAAATTATACGTTCTATGAAAATTTATGCCAGGCTGAGGGGGAAAAGCCAATTAAAACCCACAAGAAGGAAATTAAGGAAGCATACACTTTTATTAGATTTTGGAAAACCCTCATGGGAGAGACATGTTGGAAATCATGCTTCATTAGCTTGGCAGCTCACAGAGCTACTTGTTTCTCCTAATTTCATTATAATAACAGGATATGCATAGAAGTTTCCTCAGCTAAACTGCCTACTGTTTATTGGTTTGGGGGTTCAGGTGTTTTGTTTTGTTTTTTAATCCATTTGAAATTTGGACTTTGGTAGTATTCTAAATTGAAGGTTGCCTTTTTAAAAGCTAACCCCTCCCCCGACCTTGACAAAGAGTTTTTAAACATAAGAAATTTCATGCCTCTTGAAGATTGCTTTTGTGTTTCTCTGCTAGAACACTGACCCCCTGATATATAATGAGCATTTGAATCTGAAACCTGCTGAGAGCTGAACTGTGACTTTAACCTGCTATACATTATAGCAGAAGGAGCAAGACAGCAGTAGATGCATTTATTTGCCTTAGCATGAAATAAAATGGGTGCTGCAGAGTGGAAAACCAGAAAATCATTTTCGTTCCTTTTAGATAAATCAGGTTGCTCACTGCAGCTCCGAGGTAGGAACTTACCAGAATAGCTGGAGTGTCCTTCTGAAGTGGAGACTGGCTTAGGATTTTGCTTTGATTTGGTTTCCCAAGACTAAGTCTTAGGTGCAGAAGAAGCTACTAATTTATCAGACCAGCAAAAGAAATGGAAAACAAGCAAAAACAGACCTGAAAAAAGTCCCGAGCCAGGTGTTTGGCAGCACACAATATGCACTTCTAGGCATGATGACTTTTAAATGAGATCTAAGCAGACACCTGAGCCAGCTGCTATTTCTGGGCTCTTACTTGACACCAGGTTAGCCCACCTGGATTTATGCTGGCCAGATGAACAGGAATATAATTGGTTGCATGCTACAGGGGGAAGGCTTTTGTATTTTTTACCTTTCCTTTTATTAAAGCATTGAAAAGTCTCTTTTTCCATCCAGCTCCTTACCATACTTCCAAACTCAGCAGTACGATGACAGCTAATTCTGTCACTGCAGAATAGTGGAACAGCTTCATGGTATTTGCTGGAGAATGGGAGAAGACCTCTGCTGAGGGAGCAGAGGCATCAGTCGTCACCCTGACCCAAGCAAGGGATCTGGAAAGGTGTTAAACATGACTTGACTGTAGTTTATGCATGCCTCCAAAAAAAGAGATTCGTGTTTGTTGAAAGCTCTTGCCAGTGGGTGGGAGCATTCATAGAAATCCAGCAGCTGCAAGCTGAAGCTAAATCTAGTTCAGAAAATGTTTTCTTTCTCTCTTCCCCTTCCCCAACACTGAGAATAGCTAACTGTTGGGACAAGTTATGTATAGATGAGACAGATTCATGATTGTCTTTCAAAGATATGCCTGTTTCAAACAGAAGGTGCATTCATGATGCAGGCATTATTGGGGGAAAGTGTTAAACCGATCTAAAGAATAAAGCATTTCTGAAATGCAGACAGGGTTGTGTTATCTTAAGTCCTTTCTAGAGATCCTTTGGATCCTTAAATACCTCTCCCAGGTTGTCTTTCATCTCAAGCAAAATTCTCTTGCCTTGGCAATGAAAGTCTTGCTGCTCACTAAATCTTTCATTTACATGGGAGGAACCTCTTTCATGCCACGCTGGTGCATGACTGTCCTGAAGTCCATTTGCTACTTTGGTTTCTCTGGAATCCATCTTCCACTTCAAATGCGAACACTTGATTTAAGTCAGTCACCAAACCAAACCTGCTTCTTGCTGACTGCATTCATCTTGAAACCTTGTGAATTTGGAGAACTTTACAGCTTTTTGTTTCATACAGGAGTGGCATCTCTGGAAGTCATTTTGTACAGGAAGCTCAAGCATCTCAGCAGAGTCTGGTGGGCAGTGTTGATTCCAACCAGTAGTGGATTGGCCATCTTGTATTTCTATTCTCCAATCTTACTGTTCAAATTGTAGGAGTATCCTCTTCTTTTATTTTCCAGAACAGCGTTCTTCTGGGTGACTAAGCCTTTGAGTCTTCCCATTTCCAAAGTAACATGCATTTATGTCTTTACAACGTCTTTGGGGTACTGCAAGCAACAAGAGAACCACAGGACATGAAAAGGAAAGGGAAAGGGGATATCACTATTGCCAGACCCACTCTGGCCCCCAGAGATATATTGAGTATATCCAGCTTTGTTCGAGGAGGAGCAAAGCCACATGGAAGCGAATGAAGTGCTCTTTGGACAAGCTGTATTCGTGCACAGCTGTGCCAGAGCCAGGATGCTAAAACTGGAAGGGCAGAGAAACCCAGCCGCTGATGTGCCCAAATTTGACAGGATTTGCTTGCTCAGTCACCATCCCGCACTGAATCTGTTCCCCCAGAAGCAGCGCGGGCAACTCCACAGAGCCCGTGAGCTCATAAATAAACCCTGCCGGAGGTGACCTGGCCTGTGCAGAGCTGTCTTGGATATCTGCCTTCCTGACTGCATTTGGCAACAAACTAGAAACGCTGCCTGCAGAGAGCTGGCTGGAGCAGGCCCCCGAGGTGTCAGGAATCAGTTCATTACTATCAGTACCAAACTCTTCCTCTGTAGCTCTTCTCTAATTCAGCAAAATATAGCCACTGCATCTTGCCTTCAACTAGTAGGTATGTCCCCTTCTGCTGTTGTTTTTTCTTCTTTATTCTAACTCTACGTGATTGTACCCAGTAAAGCATTTTGGGATGCAGCTGGTGGGTAAGATGGCAATTAAAATGTTTTCCTTTGGATTATTAATGTTATGTCCTGCACAGGGCTCAAAACTTTTTCTGATAGAAGCCTGTTTCGCAGGCCTATTCCTCGTGCAGTTCATTGACATCCGATGATGATAGTATTCTTTTCCCCAAATGTACTGTATTCATGAAAATCTGTACTGAATATCTGAGCTACTGAGGCTCAGACCCCACCAGATTTTTCATTAATGTACAAGAAAACATACCAATAGGGGATCATACAAGAAGAAATTATATTTAATGGCACCACTGCTCTACCATCTGTTAGAAAAAATATGGAAACAGCTACCTAGAGATTACCAATTTATGGTGGCTTACACCGTTAGGATACCATAGAGTGAGATTTTTTTGAACATGCTTTTATTAGTAGCCAGGAAGAAGAAAAATAGTCTCATAATGTTACTATCAAAATAGTTATTTGTCATTTACAGGTAAGACTACCTGTGCTAGATCTTAAAGTCTCCAGTTGCTGCACTATCACCTTTAGCATTGCTGCACTTGTAGTGAATTTTTTTTTCTTTTTTTCCTTCGGCCCCTCCCCACACACACAGAGCATTTGTTTGATGTGTAACATGCCTCATAGATTATTGAGGAAGTCCTTTGAGTAGATACAGACATTAATCTTCAGACATGGATAAATAGATAACATCCAACTGTATTTAATACCCATAACTAAAAATATTTCAGTGATTTAATTTGAAGGGCATTATTGGATTTGTTTTGGTTTGGTTTTGCTTGTGGGAAGTACAAATTGATGCTACCCTTTTTTATACAAAGAGCTCAGAGAAACATATGTTCGCTGAGGGTGCTTTCCACCCTCTGAAAAACATTCAGATTTTCACCTGAATTTGTGCTGAACTGAGTGCCAAGTTAGGTAAACAGAAGGTCTGCTTCCCAAGTTTATTAATTTATTTGTAGCATTTTCCACGTGTCCAGGACTCCCTTCAGGGAAAGGATAAAACCTGCTTTGATTTTCATGAAATCAGTACTTAACTTACATTCCTAGCCACGGAGCATCACCCCCCAGGACCCTCCTGCGGGCAGGACCACCCGTGGTTCTCAATGCTGAGACGCGGGGCGTCGCGTGGTACAAAAGGCACGCTCGTATGTCATATGCGAAACCCACTAAGAGAAATAAAGTAGCCAAAAGCACTAACATGAGAAGCAGCTGTGGAAAACCAAATACGATCTGGTTTTAAATGTGCGTGAACTGCTAAATTAAAATACATATAAGTAAAAAGTTCTGGGAACGAATACAAAAATATTGAATCTGACAAGGTTTTATTTTGGTTTAAAAGACAAAATCATGTAGGTGCACATCATAGTGCAGATGCTTTCCATCAGGAAACAGCACTTTTTATTTGAAAACTGTAGTACATTAAAAGTGATCCCCAAGCCCCCTTCAGGCAAAATTCCAAATGTTTTGTCCAAACCCTGGAATATTTGTATTTTGTAGTCCCACAGCAGTGCCTCCAGGAAATTATTGTACAGGTACATGAAGCACTCTTGCTCCTCTCTGAGGCATAATACACCATATTTAAGGGGCTGCCATGGTGTACCACGTAAAGAGAAGAGGAATCATGGTGCTTTGTAAGAAATGGAGTCTGAAATAAGTTCAACTTAAAGAATACCCGGAATTTAAGACACTCAAACTTTAGCTCCCATGAGGGCCTGCATAGTGTCTTCAAATCTCTTTTCTGCTTTTCTTAGCTGAAACATCCTAGGTGATGACTTTTCACCAAAATCTTGATTTCCCACCATGAAATAATAATAGTAAACTGCAAGAATAGGTATGTTGTTCCTGTCGTTAACCCATTATCTAAAGGGCAGAATGTTTTTCTGATAGGTTTTATTTCAGTGTCTGCTTGTATGAGAATACATATCCTTACACAAGTCCTTTTTTCCATGTGTGAGAGAATGAAATACATAAAATGTGCTGTTTGAGCTTCAAGAGAAACTTGATTGAGTTTTCAAGGCATTAACATAAAAGTGAAGATTTTTATTAGTTCTAGAATATTTTTCTTTCTCACAGTTAAGCTATGCTACTAAAGTTCTCTGTGACACTGGCATATAACTAGTAAAAACTCAGAGTCATAAAATTTGATATAAAAGAACTTCATGCAATATAACAGAATATCTAATAAGCAATGCAGTTTTGAGAGATGTGGAATAGATATCTTTAAAATGTCACCGTTTCATTTTTTTTGTAGATATCTTCACTGGTAGCTGTAGGAAGATATTGATTTTTATTTTAACGCTGATCATAGATAGTGAAAAGACTGCATTATTTTTTGAATGAAAATATATTTACGGGAAACCTCCCTAAATATTTTGTGGTTTGGGGTTTTTTTATAATTTTTTTTAAAAAGTAAATGCCAGCTTAGTTATTCATGTATATATTGCATATTTTATGTCCTCTTTCTGTGCATCTTTCTGCCTTTCTTGCATTCATTCTGCCTGTTCTTCTTTCTCCCACCCACTCAAACACCTTATTTAATTATCTTCCTAAGAAATACTCAAATAGTTCAGCTATTGTTACAACAGTTTCATAATCTGCTGGGAGCATTTACACTAACTTTCAAAGATTGATACAATAAGCTATATGAGTATGCTGCTGAGAGACCTCCGTGAAGAGGTTTGGAGACCATGTACTTTTGATTCATACATGGTATTTTTCCTTCTGAGTCTATATTGAAGGCATCACTCTGCCTCGTGCCTGGGAATTCCATCTTGCTGCAGTTTGTATGTAATTATCTGTATGTCAGACACCCACTGAAGCAGGAAAAAAATGTTAGGGTCAGAGAGAGTACCTCTCCTTTTCCCCTTGGGATTATGAGACAATTAACTGTGCTGCACGCAATTAGAAACAATAAAAAATAAATGAAATGTATGCAGCCTTTATCAAAAAGATCAAAATATTCCTTCTATTTTTTCTAACATTAATCAGAGTAGAGCGTTTAGCCAAGCAAACATCTGAGGTTGTGTGTCAGCCCACAGCCACAGTGTTCATCTGGATTATTATTTCTTTGCTGAAGTCCTGTGTCCCTTCCCACAGCTGGAACTATAATGAGAGGTAAGTTTTGTGGAAGGTGGCATTACGAGGAGCATGTAGGTAGTCTGGGATCCTGCCTGGGACGTCAGACTGTTTGGCAGTTGTGTTGCTCAAAAAGTGATACCTTTTTCCTGAGGCTTTGTGTCATACCTGCCTGGAAGCACAGTGGGTGTAAATTTAGGTTTATTGGCATTTTGGATCCAGTCGTGGTTGCCATCCCCATGTGCAGCATGTAGTCCTTCACCTCTGAGCAGACAGGTGAGTTGATTCCAGACCCTGCATGCAGGTTGCTGGGCTATGCAGAGGTAGGGAGCCTTTTCTCCAAAACGACTGAGATTCAGCTCCGTGAAGGATGCTCTGCCAGGCTTACGTGCCCAGATGCGCAGCAGACCTCAACCCTGAGAAAAGGAGCTAGGGGAAGAAAAAACTCATCGCTGTGGAGACAAGATACGGTAGCACTCGCCTCTCTATAGTCAATCGATAGAGCAATACCTCGAGAGGGCAGTTTGGCTCTGGTGAGGTCAGGGTTGGATGCCTGAGGGACTCAGTTGAGTTCATGAAGTACAGCGGGATGAACGCCCATCCGTATACCCTGCCAGAGTCAGAGCCACTGAATCAGCTTGGGGACCCGAGGGCTGCCATCAAACGCTGTGCTGCGTTTTGAGGACAACAATTTGCCCAGCACACTCAGAGTAAAAACAAAGAAATGACCCTTTAGGAATCTTTCTTTCTTTTCTCTTCCTAACAGCTGTGTGTAAGTTAGTCACAGCTGAAGAATAAGCCCAGCTGATACAAACAAGAGACTGTAGTTCGACAGTGCAGTAAATCAGCCTTCAGTATTTCAGTTGCTGAACCAAAGTTTCCACAGGCACGTAATGCAAAAGGCTGATTCAATCCAAATTCACTGCCGATTTAACCATCTTCGTGGTGGTTCACTGCCGATTTAACCATCTTGAAGCTGGATCAGGTATTGTCTGGCTGCCCCATGCTATCAGCGTGCTGGATCAGGTATTACGTGTCCTCTTGCTGCTCAGATAAAGCATAAAGCCAGCATAAATGCTGTTATCTGTCTCCAGCTAACTTAACAGAAATGCAAACTTGGTCTTATACCTGATCCACATCAAATTCATCCCGCTAAGGATACCCAGCACAGCCCAGTTTATGCACTATATATTATTTATATACTATTATGTATGAGCATAAAGCATACATGTGCACATACGTATTTTAAGCAGTGCGTATTGGTCGCACTTCTAGGTAATTCTGCAAAAGACCTTTCATCTTTAAGTAAGCATCTTTCAAATATTGCTTTGCATAAGGAATGCTGGGGATTTTGTCTGTGGTTAATCTGTCTCTTTCTGTTTGTTTATTATAATCCAGGACAAACGATACTGGCCTTCTTGCTTTCAAAGACCATTTGCCTGTAACTCAGATAGTGATCACTGACACAAACAGATCAAATTCTGAGGCTGCTTGGAAAATCGGCCCTTTGCGTTGCTATGGAGACAGTGAGTACTAGCTCTTCTCAATTTCCATAGGTACAAAATGTTCCCTTTTTCGTTTTGTTGTAGGTTTTTTTATAAAATAGGTGGCTTTCCACGTGCAGCTCACAGCTGCTGTCCTGTGCAAATTAACTATAGAGAAGGGGGTTGTGTTTGCAGGGCAGTTCTGGAACGCCGCTTCCTTCAACATGGAGGCCGCCTACCTGCACTTCCCCACCTTCCACGCTGAGGTCAGCGCAGACATCTCCTTCTTCTTCAAAACTACTGCTGTCTCCGGGGTGTTCTTGGAAAACCTTGGGATTAAAGACTTCATACGAGTTGAAATAAGCTGTAAGTTTCACTGCTGAGAAAGCTTGGTGTATTTGCCCAAGTTGACAGGTGCAGGGAAGTGGGACAGACAGTTTTTCTTCTGTCTCGAGACAGTTGGAGGTGCCTGAAGAGGATAAGATAGAGACATAAAGACTCATTAATCTAGACTTATCTTCCTCTCCTGTCAGAGTTTCCCTGTATAGCCTTGGTCATTACACTTAATCTTGTTATGGCTAGGTTTATCTTTCTTAGCCAGATGACTGAGTTTACTTTTTCAACACTTTTTTGGTTTTGCTCTTTAGAGAAAAAGCCACTGGTTAGACGTACCTGTAGACCTGTAATTTTAGTTGTAAGATGAAAAATTTAATACAACCACTCTGATGGTTACTTTTACTTCTGTATCAGCAACATACCCAGCCTGATACAGCCCTAGTGTTTCAGATGAACTTAGTGTGTATGGTACAGCAAGAAGTGAGAGTCTATGAAGGGCAGGATGCTAATGCAAGATAAGTCAGTCACAGTTGTAATGGGCCTTGAATACTTCAAAATCTAGTAAGTGACTGCAGTATAACTGCTACTCAGTATATAAAGGCGAGTAGCAGGGAACTTAATTAGTGAGGTTTTGCCTCACTCCTGTTCTGATAACTTCAAATATTTATTAGTGACAAAAGGGTAATGTGGCTTTGACATGAAATATGACTTCTGTATTCCAAATTCTGTCAAGCTTAGGAAAAACAAACTGAGCGTTATGCATTTTATAATATGCTTATAATAAACCCAACATAAAATTTAATAAAACAGGGCCCCAAGGCCCTTTGATTCATTAAACCAATGGTAAATGTCATGGTGCATTATCACAAGGTAATGAGGTATGATTTACTGTTAATTGCACATCAAAGTCCAATTTGGTTGTACTTCAGTGTACTGCATTTCATTCTCAGGGATATAGAAGTAAAAATGGCATTTTGATATCAAATATAGCAAATACTGTAAGCTACTAAGAGGATTGTTTAGTGAAAGCTTTTGTATGTGTGTCAAATCCACGCTCCTAGAGAAATGAGTTACTTAAAAGTTTGGGGAAAGTCTTATCTTTTAAACTCAGGTTTCTCATTAGTAGTTTGGTGTTGTGTTTCTTGCTGCCAGATGGAATTTGCAGCCTAAAGGCCTTGTATCAAGGAAGCTCCACAGACCAGCTGCTTTGAAGGGAATTGGCCTTTGAGCAGATGCAGGGGCTCAGAATAGATCTTCGCTATCCCCATGGAGTGTTTCCTATCTTAACTACCTAAGAAGCAGCTTCCAAAACCAGACCTATCCAATTTATTGGGCTTGAAATAACAGGTTTTTATGAATTTTCAATCCACAACCTTCCGGTTGTGTGGCCTGTCGTCCTGGTTCTTGGGCTTGCTGGTGTAGTTAGCGTTTTAGGAAGAGGAAAAATAATCAGTAGCAAGGACATTAAAAAGTTCCGGGCCCTTTCAGGCTTCCAGCAGAGCAAGATGGACTCCTTTATATGGCTGTTGTTTTTCAATTATCATTCTGTTTCTAGGAGCCTTACTATCTCTGGACATGTGTTAGATATGCCTCTTTGGTTTAGGATCGCCAATGAACTAGTTTTGCTCATCTGTTTTTCCTTGCTTCTTGGGTCAGGCTTATTCAGGCAAACAAATGCTCGTAGGATTCTCTCCTACCATATGCAGCCAAGTTCTATGATTGTTAAGTACACGCATTTTGAAAGAATTAGTCAGAAAAAGCTCCTTCATCCTTCTTAGCATTATTTGCCCAAAATCTTTTGCTACCATTGTGTGACTTTCGTAGAGCATTTGGCACTTTTACTTCAAAAAGAGAACTACTATTTCTAGAGCACTGTAATTGTTATAGCAAAAAAAGATGGGTACCCACAGCCAAGCATAATTACAGCAGAGATCAAACAGTGAGGCTGCAGGCTTAGATTTATGTATAAGCTGCTGTGTAGGAGATGGGAAGTAAATGATGCTGTACTATTTGCCAACATAAAAGTTAATGGACCCTACATTTATGTAAGATTTCTTGATGTCAAAACCACGATTGAATTCAAACCTTCACTTCCTCTTCACATCTGTTTATCCATTCCAGCCCCCAAAGAGATCACATTCTCCATAGATGTTGGGAATGGCCCCACAGAAGCCACCGTGCAGTCTCCCACACCCCTGAATGACAACCAGTGGCACTACGTCCGAGCGGAGAGGAACCTCAAGCAAACCTCTCTCCAGGTGGACAGCCTCCCCAAGAAGGTCCTGGAGGCCCCTGCTGAGGGACACTTCCGCTTGCAGCTCAACAGCCAATTATTTGTAGGTAGGGACCATTTAAGGGTTTCTGTAGATACGTACAATATTTCTATCTCCATACCTTGGTAATGCTATTGTTTCACCATTGAGCTTGCATATGGTGATTTAACTCTGCTTTCTGTTCTTCCACTCCCACCCAGGCAACATAAAGTAAACCCAAACTACTGCCTTTACACTCAAAGCACTAACCAGAGTTTAACCATACTATACTAGATGGTATTTTTAGGGTCTAAGATTGCTTGAAATTTATTTATTGCCAAAGAATTCATAGTATTTCTTCTTGTGCAGCACTGGCTGTGTAATTTGCTGTAGGAAATGTGATGTCTCTTTTTAGATGCAATGTAAAAGGCACAAATTTGTCACATAAGTTTCTGGGGCAAAGCCTGATGATAGTATGGTCTTAAAGTCTGTTCCTTCAAGCATGCCTGCCAAAACCTGTATTTGGCTGTAGAGTGCATGTGTGAGAGAATTATGAACACAAAGCAAATGCAGTTATTTTAACTGAAGGTGATCTTTCAAAGGGCGGTGGCGGCGGGGGGGTAACAAGAAAAAAAAATCTCAGTTTGCATATAGTTTGTTTCTCTATCTCCCTTGCAAATGAAACCTAGATTGGGACCAGCTTGTATTTGATAGTATAATCAGGGATTACAAAGGCACTTCTCCCTTTTCTATATTCAAACACTGTCTTTCCAAGTAATCCGCTCAGTGATGGAGTGGGTTGTAACCTGCTTCTTATTCAGTGCCACTCAGCTAACTACTGATTCTTTCCTTAAAACAGATTCTCTTACTTAGCTGAAATGCTGTAGCAAACCTCAGTCTGTCAATTTATTTTAATAAAGTTTACCCGTGTATCCATACCTTTTGATTAAAGAAGATTTGGGGATATTTATTTGAGGTTTTTATAGCGTATATGTGCAGTAATTATTTACCTGGGGCAGAATAACTTCGTGCATCTGTACAAGCTGGGGATTGAATGGGTGGGCAGCAGCTGTGCAGAAAGGGTCCCGTTGGTCTTGGTGGAGAAGTGAATCTGCACCTCATCTGAATGTAGCCATGCTTTGAGGAAGAGGTTGGACCAGCTGATCTCCAGCAGTGACTTCCAACCTAAATTTTCCTCTGATTGTACTTAATTGCAGTAAACTCTAGGACATAGTTACTTTATCTCAGCCAAGAGGTGAAAAGTTGTCACTGTGCAGTGAATATATTGCATTCACTTGTCCATCCACAATTTTACCAAACCCTGAACACAAAGGGCAGAAAACCTAATGTTTTTAGGAGTGCTTTTTCAGCCCTTCGCTCTACCACGTTGAAGGCCAGAACTGCCTGTGACTTCCTGAGTTTTCCCAAGAGCAGTTAGAAGAGATGAAACCTGGGCAGCCTCCTGATTCTGGCGCTGTTTGTCCCCGGGTGCTCCAGGGAAAGGTGACAGAAGTCCAACAATACACAGATGTGGCATAATTTGCCTCTACTGAAGGTCTTATTCCAATCCCTCAATTTAATACCTCAACCATGTGGAGTGAATTTTATATCCAATCTGAAAAATAAACGCATAAACGACATTGTAAAAAGGAAAGAAGCAGCAGCACATAATATTACTCCTTACTCCCCCTATAATCCACAACTTACTTGTTTCTGCAGCACTCTGCATACTGGCGGTGACTAAGGGGCTTCCACAACTAGTATGTGCATTCGTAATTAATAATTTATATAACAGATGTGATTTGCTATTTTAAAAATGTTCCAAATATTTTTTGATTCAATTTCCCTATTTCATTCCATTTAAACATGGAACTTTGTTACTACACTCGAGGTAGCTAGTCATTAAGATACAACTTCTTTTTTTCTTGATTCTTCTCCAGAATCAATTCAAATATTTTGTAAATCTCATAAATAAAGCTCAATGTCAAAATTTAATTTAGTTTATTTATCTTCTGGAAGGATTTATTGATCCTTTGGGATGAAGGAACTATATTAGTATCATGTAACATTATGATGATGATCGAATGGAGATCTACTGTAGCTTTCAAAGTACTATTTTTTTCCTGTCCCTTCAGAGACATCAGCCTATATGCAGTATATGTGAAGTGGTTCTGTGTCTTTTCCTCTTAGGGAGTTATATACAGTAGATCACACATATAAAATAAATTTGGACATTTGTAAAATTTGACTACAGGGGCAGTTAGCATATAACATAATTTTAGTTCTGCTAATTTGGACCAGTTAATTCCTTGTCAACTGTTTCTGCCTATTTTATGAATGAGTTACTTGCTTCTGTTTTGGCCAGGTCTTTTCTTCTCAACCCAAAAAGCAGATATATTTGGGACTGTATGTAATAGAATAATAGAGCTCTTTGATTTTTTTTGTTAGTTTGTTGGTTTTGGTTTTTTTGAATGTTGACCTGTCAGAAGGCTTTTTACTTTCTATGATTTATAGTAAAGAAAGTTGAACAGAAGTCTTCTCCAGCAATGTTAACAAAACAGTCAGTTGCAGGGAGTCGTGGAGCTGTGCTTCATTTACCTCCGATCCGGCGATACTGACACGTTGTGAGGAAGTTAATCAGCCTTTAAGTACTTTGTAAGGGTGGGAGTTAAAAAGGCCTGACTTTCCTTGGAGGTTTATCTTCAGATTGACGGACTTCGGTATTTTAGGAGATTTAGGCTTTTACTGAAGATTTTCCGATGACTAAGCACGGAGTAGAATTTCTCTTTTATGTATGTAGGTTCTTTTATGTCCAGAAAGGGATGAATTCACACTTCCGTCTTCATGAGCGGAGACCTTGATGCCATTTCTCTCTTATTTACCCTGCTACCAGTTTTCCTTAAATATGGGAGAACATAATATTGTCTCTCTTAAATTTGGGCAATGAATTAAAAAAGACTGGATTCAGAGATAAAAATATACCATGTGTGAGCAAATATTCTTTTACGTAAGAAACCAAACCAAAAAAACCCAGATCACAACTGTCTAGTCATTTTAGATGGAGAAAACACTCATTGTGAACTAATGCAAAGCCGTGTCCTGAAGACTGTGAAAAATGTAAACGTGAGTTGTCTCAGAGGAATACTAACTGATATATAATGACAGTGAGTTCAGCATTTGGATGTCATGGTTGCTTATTCCAGCAGAGAAATCCAGATGTTCAGAGACTATAGCAGAACCTGGGAGTCTCACCATGACTTACGTTGTCCCTATGCTAATTTTGAATTGTGCATGTTCTTGAGTTTAAGCATCTCTGGGTCATTGCTAGGGTAAAAATCAATTTTCAACTTGCTCTATGTACTTAGGTGTAACCATGGGTGTGTTTAATATTCTTAAAATGCATTTCTGCAGAGTATCTCTGAATGTTAGGCATGTCTTATGGGCTTGAACTCACATTACATTACTTGGATTAACAGTATTATCTGCTAGAAAGTTTCTTCACTCACTTCTGGCCTTGATAAGCATAAAGTAGCTGTAATTCATTATCTGCACCCTAATGCACCCAAAATTACTTCCATTTTGGAGGTGGTACAACATTGCAGATAGAGAAGTTCACATGAGTTTTACATATCCTGGAAAGATACACTCTCATAGTGATTTCTGTTTACCCCCAAGTCTCTTTTATACATTGATATTGTATAAAAGGAATTGATAGAGCTGAGAACCAGATTCTTCTTTCCATATGCTCATGCTAGTCATTGTATTTACAGAAATGCTGGAATTTGGGTGTCACTTCTTTCTGTACCACCTGTTCTCCTTTCAGTTCTGCCTTCCCACCTTTCATTGCCCTCTTCTGTGTTTGATTCAATGGTCTTGGCTGTTCTTGCATCTTGCTGACATGATGTCTGCCCTACATGTCTGTTTTGGGGGGATGTTCCCCTTGGGAGAGCAGAACCCAAGCCTTTTCTTTGGCCAGCATGCCACATAGCCTGTGTAAGAAATTGTCATTGTCTGATGGTCCCAGGATTCCACTGCAGTGATGATTTCTTATACATGCTGTTCAAAATAAACCATAGAAAATGGCTACCTTCTTATTGGATCTGCCTGGAGATAAAACCAAAACGAGGGAAGTCAAAATGGAGGTGTTCAAACCTAATCCCTCTCCTTTTATCTCTTCATCCACAGCAACTCAATGTGACAGGATTCAAATTTGCAATTCTTGTTTTATTCCTCCGCTTCCTATAAATATCTGCCTGTATCCAATTATGGTTTCTCTCTGTTATGGAGAAACAGTTCTGTGTAGTCAGTAAGAGACAGAAGTGTAGATTAAGTGTATAATGTTTGTATGATTATCTGTTGTTTTAAAAGTGTAATTGACTCACAGGGTACTTACGTTTTTATCTATGTAGTACTAGAAAGAGTTTTTCTACAGCTACACTTGTTGCAATAACATAGAATATAACATCATCTACCGGGACTTGTGCAAAGCATTTGATACTGTCCTGCATGACATCCTTGTCTCTAAATTGGAGATACATGGATCTGATGGATGGACCACTTGGTGGATAAGGAATGGGCTGCATGGTCACAGTCAACAGTTCGATGTCCAAGTGGAGAGCAGGGACGAGTGGCGTTCCTCAGGGGTCAGTATTGGGACTGGTGCTGTTTAACATCTTTGTTGGTGACATGGACAGTGGGTTTGAGTGCACCCTCAGCAAGTCTGCCCACAACACCAAGCCGTGTGGTGCAGTTGACAGTCTGGAGGGAAGGGATGCCATCCAGAGGGACCTTGACAGGCTTAAGAGGTGGGCCTGTGCAAACCTCATGAAGTTCAACAAAGCCAAGTCCAAGGTCCTGAACATGGGTTGGGGCAATCCCAAGCACGAATACAGGCTGGGCAGAGAATGGATTGAGAGTAGCCCTGAGGAGAAGGACTTGGGGATGTCGGTTGGCGAGAAGCTCAACATGACGCAGCAAAGTATATTTGCAGCCCAGAAAGACAACTGTACCTGGGCTGCCATCAAAAGAAGTATGACCAGCAAGTCAAGGGAGATGATTCTCCCCCTCTACTCCACTCTGGTGAGACCCCACCGGGAGTACTGCATCCAGCTCTGGGGTCCCCAACATAAGAAGGACATGGACCTGTTGGAGCAAGTCCAGAGGAGGGACACACAGATGATCGGAGAGCTGGAGCACCTCTCCTATGAAGACAGGCTGAAAGAGATGAGTTCAGCCTGGAGAAGAGAAGACTCCAGGGAGACCTCATAGCAGCCTTCCAGTACCTAAAGGGGGCCTACAAGAAAGCTGGAGAGGGACTTTTTACAAGGGCATGTAGTGATAGCATGAGGGGTAATGGCTTTAACCTGAAAGTGTAGATTTAGATTAGATGTAAGGAAGAATTTCTTCACTGTGAGGGTGGTGAGGCACTGGAACAGGTTGTCCAGAGAGGTTGTGGATACCCACTCCCTAGAACTGTTCAAGGGCAGGTTGGATGGGGCTTTGAGCACCTGGAAGGTGTCCCTGCCCATGGCGGAGGGGGTTGGAACTGGATGACCTTTAAGGTCCCTTCCAACCCAAACCATTCTATGATCTTATGATTCTAATCAACTTGCTTTGAAGTAAATGCGAACTGAGACTGTTAAAATCACATGGATTTTTTGTTTCCATTCCCTTGAACAAACAAAAGGCATTTGAGAAATAATGATGATCAAATAGTCATTTTTCAGAGGGCTCTTTTTTTTTCTAGTTAGCTCCAAAGTTGTAAATATGTCAGATCTGATTGAGCCAGCTTCTCTTTAAATGCTCAGCTAAACCAAGCTTATAATGGGAAGAAGTTGTTCTGGGTAGACACAGTCTGCTTGTACACTGCTAATTACACTGGCCACCTTCTTAGGATTTTTCATACATATGCTCAAGCACAGGCTCCTGGCTGGCATTACATGCTTAGAAGTTATAACTGAGCTATGTGAATGCTATTGCAAACACTTGAAAAAAATCTTAGTAACAAAACCTTAGAGAAATCACTACATGGTGAAGGATTTTATACTGAATACTGCATATCTACCAGTTTCCCCACTATTTCATACTGGTAAAAGGATGCTAATCAAAGTCAGAAGATATCTGTGTTTTGCTGTTTCTATGTTTTTAATTTAAAAAAATCTCAGTCATGCATATTATGGTTTAACAAAGAACAAGTACCCAAATCTTTCCAATCACATACATCTTAATACATCAGAGGAACACCACACTTGTGGCTTCTGACAAAAACATTGCTTGTTTTCATTTAGTGCCTGCTATCACATTAGCATTAAACTGCTTTGAAGCCTGTACTGTATTTAGCCTTTCATTTTTCACACTAGCATTACTTAAGATGGGGGCTTTTATTTTCAGTCCTCAAATGGCTCTAAATTGTCCTCATTCAACTCATTCCAGGCATACAATATTTTTTTCCTTTCAGCTATTTAAACTGTAAAAGTTTCATGAATAAAAGAAAATTATGAATAATAGAAGTGTGCGCTATATGAAAATATGTTTAACGTATATATTATTCAATTTCTTAAAAGTTCAATGCATAAATGCCATTCCATACATTTTTCTATTTTTTCAACAGTTTCTACAATTCTTCATATTTTCCATTAGAAAATAAATAATGAGTACTACTTTAATTGTACCTCTAATCTGATATTAAAAAAAAAAACCCAAACCTCCACCACTTTTTTATTGACTACAGTAAACAAACTTTAATTATTAATCTTCATGAGTTAACACTCCCCCTGTGTCATAGAGAACAACTAAAAAATGTAATATTGGGGGATTTTTTTATTTGGAAGAAAGTATAATGATAAATAGCAAGTGAGAATATCATTAATTCATTACATTCTGGCAGTGAAATAGCTTGCTATGTTCAAGAGACAGAACACATGCACCTCCCCAACACTGAGGAATGTGGAGGGTAAAGTACGTTAAGGCATGAACTGAACTGTATGTGTATTCTCACGCAAGAACTCGAATGTATTAGAGAGCCTTTGACAGGATCTCAGTCAGGTTTGCGGGAGCGGTGTTGTTCATCTTTCAGTCTAACATCATCTTTTATTTCCCGTAACAAGATTCCTTTATCTGGCTAATACAGTATGTCGAGTAGGGTATCTCGAATCAGGTATTAGCTCCTAGATCCATCTGCACTATTCGGTTGCACCTTATTTTGGTGTACGGGCAAAACTCGGGCATCCATGAAAACCTCTTTTCCTTCCTGCTTCTGATATTGATTTACATAGAAAGGAAACCCAAGAATGTGAGCTGGACAGAAGCTGTGGTACACTTCAGCAGAAAGACCAGATACAGCCATAAAAGTCACTTGGCTGATGAGATGGATGTTTCCCTTGTGGTTTTAAGAGGTTTTGCTAAATAGAGAGAGTAAAATGGAGAAACTTATAAGAATGCAGTTTCCTCATTCCTTCCAAAGTCTTTACCCCAAACGCATGAGCAAAATCAGGAAGCTGCTAGAGCATGTTTCACAAGGACAAAGAGAAGAACAAGAAATGTGTGGAGGACCTATGGACTTCAGAGGTAGAGAAAGAAAAGTTTTCTTGTAAGATGAAGGAATTAAGTAATAAAGACATCTACTGAGACATTCTAGTGGAAAAGGGGGAAGACATTTGCAGTTCCTTTTTTTCAGCTATGAAAACCTGCAAGATTCAGCAACTCATTTGAAGTAAGTTTACCAGTAGGTACAGAGGGAAAAATATGGAACTTGACAAAGGTATTACATTTCAGCTTCATAGTCATACATGAATTGTCTCTAGTTCTTAACCAGAAGCAACAGCAGCTATGAAAATCCCCACTCCCCTTTTCTAAGGAACATCCTTAGGTATATACTTACACACTTTCACCCAAACACATGCACATCACACTTACTGCATGCAAAGGAGATACTTAAAATGCCAACAGATCACCAATGAAGTTTTAACAATTTTTCACCCATTTGCTTTTGCTTGCTTTTCTTTTTTGATTTACCAATTTTAATGTTGTATTTATCAATAATAACAATGAAATATTGCAGTATGAATCTGCACTTCACTCAAAAAGAGATATCAGCTGTAGAAATAAAACTATGGGGTAGTACATCAAGACAGCTGGATATGCTAGAGACAGCATTTCCAAGAAAAGCCCACTAATCTTAATATCTGTTTTGAGGAACCCACTACTGCATTGACCACTGGGAAGGTGGAACATATGCTTGCAAAACCATCTCCTTTCTCATCTCAGCATCCTCTAAGAGCTTCTCTGGACAGGAAAGCTAAGACCTGCACTGCCCGTTGCAAACCACCACTATGTCCAAATTCTCCACAGATGCTCAAAAAGGCTGCAAAAACTTGAATAGGCTTTGAAATTTTTCTTTTTTTCCAGCTAAAAGCAAACATTACTACTTTACTACTACTATATCTTCATCAAATTTTTTTTTTTTTACTGAGAGACATAAGGGTCTTAGGTTTGCAGCATTAAGACATTCATATCGAGGGTATCATTCCTAGTTTTCTATGTCATTTTTGGACAAGCTGTTTAATTTAGGACATCTTATTATCTTTCTTTTTTTTTTTTTTTTCACATATTACCATAGTCTTAAAGTGAGTCATTCAACACCGAGATAATATAACAAGTTTCAATGAACTACCATAAATACTGAAAAGAACAAAATCCTTCCATGCAGCATCTCATCCAAGGGAATTCTTATTGGTAAGACTATCATATTCTTTCTCTAGATTTAGTTTTGGTTCTACATGCACAGCAAAGGACTGCTGTATGAAGACTTACCCTTTGCTTTTTTCATACTATTACAGCACTGTGAATATTTGACTCTTTCTGCCCTTGCCAGAATTACATTTTATTTGCTTAAAACAGTGTGAGACCTATAAGTGTATTCACAACCATTTTTGCTCTAATCTGACAGAAGACACAAATGTGTCTTCTACATGTGCCTGAACATTAACAAGTTTTCCAGAATTTTACATAAAAATAAGACAGATACCACTCTAACAACCATGTTCAAGTCAATTTTACGAACAGGCAGCAGAAGCAAGTCATAATAAATATAGAAATAAATAAATGTATTTTTATCCTTTTAATGTTTTGTTTCACCACAAGTTGAAAAGTACTGCCCTGAAAATTCTCATGCAGCTGATCAGTTAACATTCATGTTTTACTGCAGACCTGCATATTTTCAGTATCCACATTACCCATCCAAGACTTTATTTCAAAAAGATTGAGTACTCACAAATCCACCTGTGGTAAAGCATAACAGTGATTCCTAAGTATTTTGAAGAAAAATCCCAAGTATTTCAAGGAAGGTAAACAAACAGGCTCTTAAAAAACATGTGGACATTTCAGAAAATCTATCCATGAACTGTCTGTCCTAAATTTTCAAAAAAGGTCATCTCTGAAAAATAATGGGAACTACTTGGCACTACGTACTTTTGAAAAATCTTGCCATCTTTTTTAATAACATCTGTCATTTACTCATACTTTTTAAGTACACTGATACTTCATGATCAAAAAGGAAGGAAGAAGGAAGTTTGCTTTCCTATTCTAATTGCAGTATATGTTACAATGTACTTCAGGGTTTGAATGCTCTGAATCAATGCTCAGATGGTACACTACTATAACACTGTTCTCTGATGAAAGTAGTAACTGAGTATCACTGAACACTGATGTTCCAACTATGCTATACTTTGGCAGTAACTATTTCATATAGATATGTTGCAATTTCTCATTTATCATAAAAGTGATTTCAAGATACTGCTAAGATAAATTGTATTTACTGTTGTAAATTTGTTTTTCATAGTATGTAATATTTGGCAATAATGAAGAGTCAGTAGTTGGCAACTGGTCATATAATAAAAATGACTGCTCACCACTGCTAAGCTTACAAGCAGCAATGAACCATAGCCACAAACTGTAGCTATTTATAAACACCTGTATAAAGTTTCAAGTCATTTACAGCTGTTAAGCATGTGATCTGAAAGCGAAAGGGTGCTTTCCAAACTCAGCTATACCTCTACTTGAACTATCTCAATGTCAAAGTCTTACCTTATTTAATTGTACACAAAGACTCACAGAAATATTGAAAAACAAAGTAATGATGTGACTGCTTAAGACCAGTTTGCTTTAACTGTAAGGCCTGTGATAGCATAAATTATATGCTGTGGCTTAATACAAAGCCTTGCTTTCTTACTATTCAGGGAGCCAATAAATACTAAATGATCCTCAATATTATCACATGAAATAGATCCCAGTTTAAAATTTAGATCTTGGTATTTGTGACTCCCTTCTTATCTTCACAGCAGTTTCAAAATGCCTAGATATTAAAAATACCATTCTGAACTTATTACTTTTATTTACATTTAATAAAACCTAGCTGTTTAATCACAGATCATGTTGTAGTCTGATTCTAATTTATACAAAAGATCAGGGCAACTTTATTTTTTTGATGATAGCCAGAACAGACTAGGCCTCCCAGGAGGATATCATTATATCACAAGCTATTGCTGCTGTTTGCATTGTGGCACTTAAGCTTATTAGAGGAGTTATGTAGAGGAGTTAAAAGATTCTTTATTACCTACAAGCAAATAGTGAAGTATACGAGCTAACAAAATGCTCAAAGACCTGACATACACAGACAGGAAAACAGTGACACTGTGGTTCTTGAGTCCCTGGACACAAATGTTCTTTTCAGAAACTGGGATTGCTGCTCTCTCTTTCACCTTTATTGTGGCATCTGTGATACAATTTTTCAAATATGAGTATGTCATGGTTTAGGCCTAGCTGGCAACTGAGCACCACACAGCCGCTCGCTCACTCCTCCCTGCCCCGGTGGGATGCGGAGGAGATTCGGAAGAAAAAGCTAGAAACTTGTGGGTTGAGATAAGGACAGTTTAACAGAACAACACAAGGTGAGAAGAAATAATAACAATAATACTAATAAAAGAATATATGAAGCCAGTGATGCACAATGAAATTGTTCACTACCTGGAACCCAATGCCCAGCTCATTCCCAAACCATGAACCCTCCTCACCCTGGTCCAGCTCCCCTAGTATATATACTGAGCATGATGTCATATGGTATCCTGGCTGTGTCCCCTCACAACTTCTCGTGAAAATTAACTCTGTCCTAGCCGAACCCATGACAGGATGGTCAACTGTTTGCATGCAAGCTTCAGTAATCACTGCTTGCGACAGAAGGGAGACCGGAGAGGATGAGCATAAGGAAAACATCTTGTTAGGATCAAATTTTGAATCTGAATCAGCAACCCAACACTTCTGAAGACAAATGACAGCTTTGTTTTAATTATAAGATACTGGAGTTTCAAAGCTTAATAGATCCCATTTTTCTTTTTCCTCATGCAATATTTTTTAAAAATATAAAAGTCTAGTTTCTAACCAATAAACTCGCCTGAAAATGTTGCATCTGGAGTACACATCAGAATAACTTCTTTATCCACGGTGAAGATTTCCATTTCTACATTTTAAGGAGACAGATTTCAGCTTTAAAATATCCAAATATTATATTTCTGTTTCTCAATGCATAAATATAAAAATCTTTCATCAATAATAAAAAATAGGAAATTCCTTTCAGAATAATAAGACAGTAAACAGATGACAGCAGCTTTTGCAGTACTGGCTTCTTTGATACTCAAATTACTAACAGTTTATTAGTAGTAATATTAATTATTCACATTATGATGTTATTGCTGAATCTGCTTCAAAACTCCCCCACTAGGGCCCTTAGATTTTGCATCAAATCATGGTCTGAGACCTATTTCGTCCCCAAAAGTGAAGGAGCTTAAATTTTTTTGAGGCTACTAAAAATTCAAGTGTTCCCTAATTCTTGACAAAAACACAAATCAAGTATTATTTGTGTCTATTCACTGGCTGGATTCCCTCACACAAGGTCTGTCATGTAAACGCTGTCCCAGAAACAGTTGGAGGCACAGAAATGTACATCATGTAAATAAAGAGCACAAAATGGAAGATCTCGGTGATGATATTTATGTTCCTGAGTGTAGAGAGGAGTGATAATTCAAATATGGCATAGCCATTAACAAGTTATCCTGGCAGTGCCTCCTGTCTCAAGTGAAGACAGATGTCATCGAGGATCATGCATTACAAATGTTTTATCTCTGCTAGGTACAGCATGACCTTGGGCAATCCACCCAGAGCAATACATCACAGCTACTGTTCCATCAGGAGAAAACAATCCTTTTCTCATTGTGGAAAGAAAGTTTTGGTGCTGTGGTAAAACTGCAAGCGAGGGCTCTATGCATGGAGGTCCCAGGGGTATGAGGCTTGCACAGAGCAATAAATGAAAAAAATGACAAATGATGACAGAGTAGAAGGCCAGCATATTCATTGCTGGCTGAACCTACAGTTACTTGTTTTCCTGCCAATGTGTGGAACTAGCTGCAAGCAGCTGGGAAACCAGCCATCCCTCTTTGGTGCTCTTACATATTTGCTCAGCAATTACTCCAGCAATTTCACATGCATACTCAGGATTTGACCACCTTTACTCACCAAAAGCTAGTCTTTAAACTGGATGTCCCAGGTCATGTACAATTGTATACTGTCGTTTATATAAAATGATCACTATGCAAGTATCTGTGATTATCAGAATACAACTGACTTCACATCTAGAAGTACCTGTTTGCATAGTAACTAGGGTAGTATATGCATACTTAGAAATGCTATTAAACATGTGGTTTTGCTCATGCATGCTACTTTTTTTCTTTAAATAAGCTTGCAATACTGCAAGTCGAGTCTAAATAGAAAATCCTATCTCTCAAAGGCTAGATATTAGTAAAATAATTATATCCATTTTACAGCCAGCCTTGGGTAGAAAGCAAAGTAGTCCTGAGCGTTGATATTTTATCTACAACTAACTTATTATAAAACAGCTGAGAAAGTCAATCTGCCTTTCTTCTCTAGCGTTTTCATCTGTATAATAAGAGCAGTAGGTAGAGATGGCTTGCAAGGCTAATGTCATTAGAATGCTGCATTTGATAATATCTAATATGGTTACTTTGATGTTATAAAATGATACAAAATATTAGGTACTCTGAAAAAAACCTGTCTTGATATCCAAAGTAGTAATTTAAAATGATGAACCAGAACAGTAAACCAAAGCATTGAGTCACCTTCGCAGAGTCAGGCCTTCAGAGCTCTCTTTCTCAATTCCTCATTCATAAAATGAGGATAACATATTGTCCCAGCTAATAGAACAGTCATAAAGATAAAGCTGAGCTCCCTGCTGCAAGCAAGTCAAACTTCTGGCATCTGGCTGCACATCTTTCATTTCCCCTTTACTGTGCATCCAGCTCTGCAGTCACTGGTTTGATTTAATGGTTGCTGAGCCTTGCAAATGCACGTGAAGAAAACAGGAGTGGTAAATACACAGTATTCCTGTGAATAAGGAAACATGACTGGGAAGAATGAACACAGGGACAAGGAGTCAGTGGTTCCTGATGCAGATTCAGGACTGCCTCCAATTTACACATGACTGTCGTAAGTAAATTTATATTTTCATCAATTTTTTCCACGAGTAAATGGGATGATAATACATTCCAATACTACCAAGGGAGTAACATAATATACACTAACAGTTCTGAGGCACCAATGAAAACCTTAATAAGGAAATGAATATTTCTGTGCAACGTCTAGCAAGGTTTTGCTGCACAGTATAAAATGAGGCTGGATTCCAAACTGAATGCTGAGAGACTGAAAAAGGATGATAAATTTTTAATTAATAACACAGCATGCGATTAGCCAATTAAGACTCTCCCAGAGTGGATATACATGTAGGACAAAATTAGCATTGCTCATACAACTTTTATTCTTTCATTTCTTAAGTTTTTGGTGCCAGACTTCCCACTCTTCAGAAAAGTTACATTGTGTACTGCAACACCATAATAGGTGCACTGATTACCACTTTGAATTGAGGACTACTTTCAAGGAAGAGTTATCTAAAACTCTCTTGAGGTACTAAGAACAGCCACCTCAGTAAAAACTCTGGCATAATTTGTCATGGAAACATGCAAACAGGTAACATAAGCTGAAATATCAAAAGGAAAAAAAATTTTTTTGGACTAGCCATACTAATGGGGTATGCACCCAACTTTACCAAGAAAAAGCAGAGAACACCTCATGCAGGTTTCTCCACTCTCCAAAACAACACTTGGACAACAACCCGGGGAAGAAAAGGCACTTCCCCGGGGAGCAGCGCATCCCATTTCTCCGCAGGAATCTCACGGCACACCACTGCCGCCACCCTTCACCGAAGCCCCCCGAGCCCCCACGGGCAGCCCTGGCGAAAACCACCGCATCCGTTCCGGCGGCAAAAAGCCCTCCTTCACGTCGAGCACCACAAAAAAACCTCCTCATCCACGAGGCCTACGACTGACTGACGACTGACTGACTGACTGACTGACTGACTGACTGACTGACTGACTGACTGACTGACTGACTGACTGACTGACTGACTGACGCGGCCGTGAGAGACGGAAGCCCACACAGGACAAACCTCCTCGGGCACGTTAACGAGCGCCACAGGGCGGGGCACCACCTATGATGGAAGGGGGGAGGGCCTAGGCTGACTCGCCAGCCCGGCGATTGGCTGAGCCACGACGCTCTAACCCCGCCCCCGGGTGCGCCGGGGGCCACAGGGGCACGGCGAAACGGTGACGCGAGGGGCGGAGGCGTTCGAAGGAAGCCGGTGGTGATTGGCCAGTGCGCGGGTCGAGGGGTAAGCCACACCCCAGGAGAGCCGTCGAGAGGAGTGTCGGCGAGAGGTTGCATTGGATTGGTTGCTCTCCGGCCGGCGGCCCCGCCCCGGCGGGAGAGCTGTGGTGAAGTCTGCGTGGGTAAGGAGAGTTTATGTGAGCAGGGCCAGTGGCGCAATGGATAACGCGTCTGACTACGGATCAGAAGATTCTAGGTTCGACTCCTGGCTGGCTCGGTTGCTCGTTTTTTTTTGCTTTTTTTCCCCTCCTAACATCCCCGTCTCTTTTTTCTCCTCCTGGACTCCAGCCCGAGGGTGCTGCCTGCACCCGCTCTGCTCCTGGGCAGCCCCCTCACTCCTGCACAGACCCATCCTGGCCACCCTCATGCCTCCAACATGGGGGTCTGCCAGGTGCAGGGGCCTCCAAAGCACCCCGGGGTTGGGTGGCATTGCAGGGGCTCGTGCCCTTCTGCGTGGCCCTTGGCAGCCCCCCACCATGGGCACCACCTCGGGGACGGCTGCTGGAGGGGAGGCTGGTGCCCACCTGGGCACTCTGTCTGGGCTGTAGCGGGGGTCCCAGGTCTGGAGGGTTGGCATGGAGCAGGCCTGGGGCAACTCCTGGCCAATTTCTCACTGCATCCAGCCCTCTGGATACCATCCCCTGGTTTTGAGCAGCTTCTTGCCTCCCAGAGCCCCAGGAACTCTCCCCAAAAGCTTCTAAGGAAGCCATCCCCACCAACGCTGTACAGGAGACACCCATGCCCAGATGGGAGCCTGCTCCCACCCGTACCACATCCCTCCCCAGCTCCTCACCCTGGGACCCAGCTCTCCCCGGAGGGACACCGGAGCAGGACAGTCTCTGATGGGGCTGCAGCGAATACCAGCTGCCTGCAAAGACTGGAAACCCCCAGTGAACCCCACCGAGGAGGTTCCCCCCACCCATCACTGCTTCAGCAACTGAGGCAGAGGGAGAGGAGAAAGGCAGAGGTTGGGAAACCATCATTTCACAGCGTAACTCCCTCCCCGTGGACTCGGGGCAATGACAATCATCATAATTTTAGGAAAGACTTGACAATGAGCATTGCTTTATTATACTGTCTTTAATCACTGAAATCACAACAGGCCAGCGACATCGCCCCCGCTGCTGGCCTTCATTCTTTATAAATATTTAACAGCACAGAAGAGGGCTGTGTTCACAGGTGGCTAAGGTTAGTTACACCAGCACAAATCCTAAAATACTCTCTCCCAGAGTTGAGCTTTGAAGGAAACATAAACAAATCAATTAGTACCGTTCAGTATTGTTAGCCAGGCTCTGGATTTGCTCTCCGGATACAGAAAGCCACAGCCTGTGTGTATATGTGCCCAGGTCCCTGTCAGCCATGCACCGCAGACCTGCTGCGTGGGGACAAGGGTTGATGCCAGGAGGGCTGAGAACTGCAGCCCGGTCATCCTGCCACCGGGCTATCCCTGTTGTCTGCTTTTAGGGGCTCTATGCCATGTATTTTCATGTGGGGACCGTTTCTTCCCACCTCTCATCTCGTCTTAGCAGGCTCCTGATGCATATTGCCATGTGAGATTCTGGCTGCCCTGGAAGAAAGCGGTGTGAGGATTTTTATTGCTCAGAAAAGCTTAATTTTGCTTCTCCTTAGGAAAGGGTGGGTGAGCAGCTCCAGGCTCTGTTTGGGCTCATGGCAGGAAGATGTCTGCCCAATCAGCACCAGTAAGTACACCTAGTGCCACTGCAGCCGGCGAGCAGCAGGACACAGAAACAGAAAAGAGAAATGAATGCAAAAACACTATGCGATGAGAGGAGCAAAACCCCTCCCAGCGACACAGGCACTGGGCCCTGTCAGAGGATGGGGGAAAAGGGATGTGTACCTGGCCATAGCCCTTCCCTGCCTGCAGGTACTGACTCCAGAGATGTTTCCCCAGCGATGAAGCCTGGGTCAACTCGTCCTTACATTCATGCACAGAAAGTTGCTCAAAATGCATCGACAAACACTTGGCATGGGCACAGAGGTGTGAAAGGCAGGTCTCTCGCAGGCAGCATGTGCTGCCTGTCCATGTGCATAGGCACGACAGCATGCACCACCCCAAAAGCAAACACAGAGCATGCAGCCAAGGCTGACATGGAAGAAGCATGGTCCAGACTGGTGTACGCAGGTACACTACCCCTCAAAACCCCATCTAATAAATGTCCAGAAATACAATACACCAAAGCAAATCCCCTCCATGCTGCCTTCTCCCCTGCTCTCTGTAACCACCTGCTCTGTTTTCCCTACAGCTACTCTATCTTCTGAGTCACGTCCTTCTTTCTCCATGCACCCCCACTGCTTCAGTACATCTTTTTGTTTATTGAACAAAAAAGTTGGCAGTCCATTTCAGCCACCATTTCAAGGCAACTTGCACACTGTCACAGATTCACTCTCAGGTATGCCTTGTCTGTAATAAAATCACTCTGCCCTTGATCCAACACTGACCTATGCACACACATTGATTTTCATGTACGTGCGCAGCCTTATTGGTTTCAACTGCCTGCGCAGTTGAAGTTCAATGCAGATGGAGTCCTTCATGTGATTTTCTCAGCAACAGCAGCGGAGTACGAAGCTGCCGCTGCATCGACCAGCAGCAGGCTGATAGTCAGGTAATTTGGAGGATCAGGTCAAAGCATTCAAGTAAGGATGGAGAGCATGCATCAATTTTCCTTGAAGCAAGGACTCAGTTTTGCTGTTGCTGAAATAATAAAGTGGTAAAATTTCCAGGGAAGTTTAAAATAGGGACTAAATTCATTAGGAAGCCTGCGCCTGCAATTCTCCCCAGGGCTGCAAACTCACAGGAGGCAGAGGTGGAAGTCACAGCAACGCTTACGAACAGAACCAAATACTGAAATTCAGAGATGCCAAAGATTTGCCCAGTGCTAAAAAATCCGCACAAGGAGAAAGCACAGGAAGATATTTACTTTCTTCTCTCGACAGCCAAAGATAACTCCTTCTTTTGAATGGCCAGCCAGACTCATACCTGCTCTTACGAGCGCAGTTTCCCCCTTTCAAGGCTGCCATAGCACACCTGATGCTGACAAAACTCCACCATTTCCAGACCAAGGAGCTATTTACTTTGTAGTAAAAAGATCTATCAAAAAATCATTTAAACCCTGAAAGATTGGGAAAACATTTTAAAAGCCCCCAAATGAAACTCAGAAACTGATGAGCCACAGACCTCATCAAATGCTCCTCACTGGGGTGTTTGAAACTGCTGTTCCCTGTGTTTAAATCAGGGCAGTTTCCCAAATTGCTTTGATCACGGGTGTTTCTTACACTTTAAATTACATGAAAATATCTCCTTCTTCTATAGCTGGGGCTTTTCCCCAGCTTTTATGCAAACATCCCTATTTAAATGAGTTTCTGTATTCTAAACAACAGAAATTTAACAGCATGATCTGAACGAAAAAATCTATTAAGCTCGGGTCCTGAAAGCAAGTTTCAGGGAATTCACTTAACTATTTGCATGAGAGTTACTCATTACCAGCACAATGGGACTTCCAAGGCTCCCTTACCCTAAAAACAGTCAGAAGAGCATGCTGGGGGAGGAATTAAGACTAACTTTTCATAGCACGTTTCAGCACCTCAATAAATAAAAAGACAACAAGGTTCACGTGAACAGCAAAACCCAATGCGTATCAGCCAGGAGATAGGCAGAATTTAACATGTATTCTGAAATTCTTCTGCAGAGGACACAAAGCCTCGCACCTCCAGCTCTAGGGCTGCCTGCCTGCCCATTTTTACCTTTGGGGGAGCTGCCTGAAGGCAGGCAGTGAGGGCTTGCAGCTCCACAGATGCCTGCTGGGGGGGGGCAGGAGGAGCAGAAGCCTCCCCTGTGCAGGGTGCCCCTGCCTCCCGCCCAAGCCCAGACCCACCGTCAGGCAGCTGCAGAGCCAGGGACAAGCTGGGGACAATCAACAGGGACTCAGACACCCACAGCCTAGGAGAAATAATAACGAGCTTAAATGAATTCAAGCTCCCAAAGATAAAAGCAGGGCAAGTTAGCACACATAGGGGAGCAGGGCAATGCAGTAGATCCTTTTGCTTCAAATCCACGAACTCACGCAGTCCATTTTCGATAGCTTCACATTGTTGTTTCTAGCTCTTTGTAAATACAGCAAAGGAGAGCATTGGTACTTAATAATTTATACGGGATCTCAAAACTGAAAGTAGGCCAGCCTTCACTTCCCCAGCGCTGAGGGATATGGGACGGCTGACAGGAGTAACAAGACACTGTGGGAGCAGAGACCAAACTTTCCAGTGATGCAAAGGAGGCTCCTGCAAGACAGCTCGCCACAAGCGGGCTGCTCAAAGCTTTCCACGAAGGAAAATTGTCCTTCTCCCCTTCCCCTTCTTTCCTGTTTACTTTGGAGGAGGCTGCAAGAGTGAAACAGTAGTTTAAACCGCAGCTTAAAAAGAAAATAGCAGTCCTGCTAGTGTTTTCAGCTCCTTCCAAAACGAAGGCCAGAAAACGTGCATAAGGGGTCGCTCTAAAAATCAAGAGCTAGCAAAAGCCTGAGCCACACAGCAGCTGATCTCTCAGAGATGGAGCAGCAGATGAGCAAGGCTGGTGTTTCCAGCTCACTTCCAGAAGCCACTTTGATAGCTCGCTGCCTTCGGTGCCAAAGGAAGCTCAGGGAGAGGAACCACCTGCCCAGGACTCTCTGAATTATTTACCAGGGACATCAGCTGGCGTTATTTCCCACCTCAGTCCCTGCAGACAGTCCTGAGATCACAGTCATACCTTGAAATCCCCCTGCCCCAGGCCTAGCTGCACTGCAGGACACAAGCTGATGCGATGCCCCGGGGTGAGAGCACTGCAGGATCTGCCCTGGCTGGTTTGTTGCCCCCAATCCATACTGCCTGGACATAGCACCAGTTATATTTTGTGTCAGCTCCCATCCCTTCACTATCCAGCATTTGGAGGCTAAATTTAAGGCTCTAGGGACCTCAAGTATTTGGGGTCAATTTTACCTTCTCTAAAATCACAGGTAAAACTTTCCAAAGATACATATGCCTCAGAGTCATGTGTACTGCAGTGTCAAAGTCCCTCCCCAAGCCTGGAGCTTTTGGTCACTCACTGAGGGGCTGCATGTCCCCAGGAGAAACAGTGCTGCAGAGCCAAGCTACACCAAAGCTGGAGCTCTGGATGGTTTCCAGCGCAGGACCGACCTCCTGCCACGTGCCGCCGTCCCCATCCTGAAGAGCAGCAGCAACAGGCACAGGCACTGACAGCTGGATGGGGCAGCAGGCTGGAAGGTCTGTTGGCCCCATTAAACTCCATGCCAAAACCACCAAACTCCTGAGGTTCGGGCAGTTTCAGACATTCACATTTTGGCCAAGGCAGGCTGATACAGATGTGTAGGAGGGTGCTCACAGGCCACTGGTCTCCGTTTGTTTTACAGCAGATGCTTGTGCCTCTGTTTAATACTTAGTGCAGCAACTTGCACCACACAAAATGGAAGCCCGAGGTATTTATTAGCATGGGCAGAGACAGGCAGCTTGCTGCTACCCGGTGCCTTTGCTGGTCCTGATGGGTACACGAGGCAGCCTGACTACACGGTATGAAGTTCAATCAACTGCCTAGCTACATCCCTGCTACTGGAAAAGAGGTTTGGTTGAATCATAGTGAGTTCTCGGCATGGGCTCATTTCGGGAGCCCCAGTGTCACTGCTCAGCTAATTTGTTGTAGTTTCCTCACTAAAAAGATCTTCAAGAATGTCATCACAGCCTCTACCAACCAGAACCAAATTTATGTCTTTAGCGTAGATACATGAGGACTTAACTAGTTTTCCCCACAATATGTTGGAAAGGGTAGTTAAGATCCCCAGCTACATCTGAGGCTTTAAATTAAGAGCTTTTTCTCAAACAAAAACTTTGTACCTGTATACAAGGAGCTGCACAGCTTTGGTACCTGCAGAACATGCACTGCAGGCACACCTATCATATATGTAACACATACTGGGGGAGCAGATTTCTTTTGACTATAAAGCAGGGGGGTGGGGTGTCAAAAAGAGAAACAATTTGCCTTTCTGCTTTCTCAGCAGAACAGAAAGTAAGGGTCAAACTCTCTAACCCCTTGCTCAGATAAGCTATTATTGTTCATGGGAGCAAATCTGTTTATACCAACATACTCATCTAGTACAGGTTGTGGAGCTGGGCTCTAAATCCCTGTGTAACAAAGCCTTTGTAAGGATCTCGAGTTTGTTCACAGAGCTCTAAATAAGCACCATTACAAAATGGCTTTGTGCTGGGTAAACACCACAGAAAGGAGTGGCCAGTCTGGGGGCTGAACTGTGGGGACAAACTAGAAAACTCAGGCAAGTGTCTGCGTAGGGAGAGCTTTTTTCAAAGTTAGCTCTGCAGGCAAGAACGAGGACTGATTTCCCCATGTCCACACTTTCAGCATCCCGACCTTTCCTTTCCAAATACAATCTGCTATTCAGACTCTGACACAGCAGACTAGCCCCTGCGTATCATGCTGACATGCAAACCCAGGCCCCAAGTCATTGCGGTAGCTCAGCCTAGCTTGTTCCAGTTTTTTGTTCTGTTTGAAATGGGATGTCAGCCTCCAGCTGCCAGCCAGCATGCCTGGTTTGTGCTTGGAGAGTTGGTGCTTTTACAGCAGACTTGATACCAGAGTTTGGGGAATTAACTGGAAGGTCTGAGTACGCCGTTTTGCACAGACTCCTTTCTTTTCTTTTCCTAAAGAATTAATAAAAACAGAGAGAGAGTCTAAAAACTGGTATTAATAGGTCGATGTCCTTCAGGGAATCTGATGAAATGTGCTTGTCAGGAAACACTTAGTAGACTGACGGGATGTCCCCGTCAGGCAGGCAAGCCAGTCTCTGGCTTTTTAATTGTGCATAGCACGATCAGAGTTCATAGGCACGACAGCAAATTGTGCTTTCACTGAAGAATCTTCCAAAATGAGCCAAGAGGAATCTCCAGACAGCAGAAAAAGGCACGTAAACCAATCAGTTTAGATAACACACCACATTCTTGGTCAAGTAGACATGGTCTGATACAGCTGGAGCTCACAAGCACACAAACTCTGGGAATACAGCAAAAATCTCTCATATCCTTTTACAGGAACATTGCTGACTGGTGAAAAACATGCACAGGAAATCAACTGAGGGTGGGGAGAGGGAGATCGTGTAACAAGTCTTCTGTCCCAGCTTTCCGACATTGGCCACGCTGGCTAGTAGTGGTGCTGGTACGCAGCTGCTGGGGTTGTGCCGTTCTCTATGTGTTTCAGATGACAGGAGTGACAAAGCAAATGTTCATCTAGTGGATAACAGCGATGCCCATCTTCATCGTTCAGTTCCATCCCGCAGTCCTGCAAAGAGAAGCCGTGCAAATTATTAGAGCATGTGTTCATCTTCCAGTGTCAACTGGGGTCTGGCTTCCAGGAAGGTGGTTTTGTGACAAGGATAGAAGACACCCAGCCAAACAGCTCCTCCCCGGTAAGTCCAACATGTGCCATGAGAAGGAAAGCATCTGACATCGGCATTTTGAGGGGCAGCCTTGTACAAATTTGCCTTAAGCAGTTTTACTGAATAAGCTTTATCTTATAGGCGAGGTGCAAGCCTATGTATTTTAAACATGCTCATGTCTCCTTATACTCTCAGGTAGGATTCATCTCTTCACATTACATTAATTGCAGCTGTACTGATGTGAAACCAGCCTGCCGGGTCAGGGCCTCTTTTCACTGCATTATGAGCACAATGAGAGAGGCCATCTATTTATTTTAATTCACAGCACAGAAGTATGAAGGCTCTCTGGGAAGCCCAGCACGGAGACCAAACAGTGTTTAAGAGCTGGCATCTCTTGGGATTTTTTTTTTCTGCAGCCATATCCTTCCTCCAGCCCTGATGACACATTTATTTCCCATGAGAGTGACGGTAACTTACACTGCACAGGATCAGTCATCACCTTAGCATTTTTGTACAATCTGACTTGGAAATCGGATACAGTAATGTGATCTGGAGCTCAAGGCTTCTGAAAGGCAGCAATAAACTTACTAAGTCACCACGTTTCCTTCATTAACAAATAAACTGCCAAGTTGAAAAGTGCTAATTAACTCTTTGCCCATAACTTCATGGATAGCAAATGAAATCGCTGAGACACATTGCTGCAAAAACTTTTGTCCTCAAACTGGAAATTTCTCAGCCACTGATAGAAATAGTTGCACAATGCAAAGTTTGAATTGCTCATCTGCTGCCGTTGAAAGGGTGGAGATTTATTTCCCTCTTAAAAATAATACTAGTTATCACTATTAAGTGCCCAATCCCTAAGCAAGTTGCTGACCCACCTCGCAGTGATAACATTCCACGTGGTAATCCTTGTCCATGGACACAACCCGAATGGTCTCATCAGACCCCTGTAAGCATTCAAGCAAAAGAGAAATGACAAAGGATTACAGCAGGATCAGACACATGCACTCTCTGCAGATTGCCTCCTGCAAGAATGTGAACGTTGAGGAAATGCATTTGGGCTGCTGGTTGGACACCACAAATAAATCCTGCCACCTGCAGTTATTTTTACAGTAAAGCTTGATCATCGACTGACTGCAGATATCCTCTAAAATGTAACATCAGAAATGTAAAATTCTCTCTGTTTAAACAGTCACATCTATCTCCAGTCACGCATTAATGATTTAGTAATCTCAATATATCACATTTCTCAGCATTTAAAATTGGTTTTGCCCAAGATGCATCTCCTGCAAGTATTAAAACAAGTTAGTCCCCGAGGGGTCACACAGAAGTCATTCATGAGTGCCACCAGCATTTATTGACATGGAGGAAAGGTATTCCGAAAATAAAACTAGCAGCAGTGCAGGAGATGAAAAAAACAGCCTGGCCCAGCAAGTATAAGCTTCATTATTGAGCAAAAGGGTCACATCTCAGGAACAGCATTTGAGCTTAGGTCAAAAGGTTGCACTCCAGAGGAAGCTATCATCTCTCGCCATCTGCAAGTACATTCGTCTTGGCACAGAGTCAAGTGTGAAAGAGAGCAAGACCTGAGACATGACACTCCCTCATTCCTGAGGGGATGTAGAATTAAAGGCTCTCACCTCGGAGGGCAGAATGGGAAGTCCACATGCTGCACACTTGGGAGCTAAAACTCTGGAAAAGCAATGAGAAATTGAAGGCAAGTTATAGATCAACATAAAAAGAGAGGCCTGTAAGTTCTCAGTGATAAGATGAAAAGCTGCAGCTGTAAATAACTTATCCACAGGAAAGCTTTGCATCTCTAGATCAAAAATTCATTTTAGCATTGATTGTAAGTAATGCTTGGCACAAGTTGCTCAATCAGGCAAAAAGAGACCTTACATTTTACACTTAGTGCCAGAAAAAAACCCAAACCCACTGTAAAATTCTTAGCTGCTACTGAGAGATTTGGAAAAGAGAATGAGGAGAAACTGAGCAGGACTCTCCCCAGAAAAACACATCAAAAGAACTGTCAGCCTCCGGGCAGGAAACCTCAGAGAAAATACCATGGGACTGTACAGTTCCTTAAGGCCTTGTAACACAACGTAACACGATAAATAAATAATTAAATTAAATTAAATTGCAAGGAAATATGCATCATTTCAGAACAACGGTGGCACATGGAGGCAACTCTAATCTTGGCACAACACAACAGTTCCAGGGGCTGCCTGAGCAACACTTAACGCTCTGCCTGCTCAGAAAATGGAGCAAGGAGCAAAGCAAGCCAGGACACTCAAAATGTATGCAGTTCCAGTACCATAAGTACCAGCTAAGAGCACAGCCATTTTATTTTACTGTCTAAATGCCAAGTGATTTTTTAAGTGGATTTATCAGTTGTTTAATTTAGAGCTGGGTAAGTTTTGCTTTGCAGGTTCAGTGGTGATTCCTTGAAAGTCAAACTCAGACCTTCAGCTACTCAAAAAGGAACTCACAGTGATTTCCACAAGCATTCACAGTCTTACTTTAGAGCCCACTAATTTCTTGCATTGCTGAACACTTCATGAGCACTATTTCTCACTATCTCTGCTTTGCAGAAGGGGCAGCTGAAGCCCAGGCAGTAAGTGACTTACTCAGAGTTACACAGGAGTCAACGGCAGGACAAAAGGAGAGACATTGCAGGTTTCTAGGGTCTATCCCCATCCTCAAACTTGTAGCTTCTAACCCTGTTCCTATTTTACTAATCCATGCTTCCTAACTAGCTGAAAAGCTAATTAGAGATTTGTTGATTGGAGCATCTCTGCTGTTTATTTTGTCCTTACTTGTGGTAATCTCTGACACAGTAGATTTTGTTTTCAGAGTCTACAGTGAATGGCACACCATCCAGACACTCGTTGCAGACCACGCATCGGAAGCAGCCTGGATGATATGATTTCCCTAGAGCCTGCAGGATCTGCAACAAACGAAGAGACAGGAAAAATGCATGTGAACAGCCAATCAAGGTGAAAATAGTAAACACACAGCTTTATGCCAGGCAATGCTGCTTATTCAGTGGGCCTGTGTCTTTTTGCAGGCACCTCATCTGAAAAATGAGCTAAGAGGGAAGGAAAGTGCAGCTGGAATCAGTATATATCACCTGGTTCCAGAGAAATTAATTATTAGCATGGGTAAGAAAACAACTTAGAGTCTCAGTCAAGGTATTTAGCATTACAAAGGATAGAAGTGATGGAATTTAAAGGAAAACATTTCTGAAGCCAACAGTTAGAGAATACTTAGCAGGATCACAAGGCAAGACGCAGCAGGCCAACAAAAGGAAATACATCTTTGTAATCTCCATGAGAGGCTGAAACAAATACTATTGCTAGGTTTTCATAATTCCTTAGATATCCAAGAGCCTTGTACTCACTAGCCTGGCTTTCTAACTAACACAGACTATGGAAACTGCGTTGAACTCAACAGCTGCAATTCACCTGCTGGCTTTGGGGCAGCAATTACTACCTGGAATACCATGGTCCATCAGCCAAGGGATCAGACTTCTGAGTATAAAATAGCTTTTCCAATTTTAGTGCTTTCCAGTGTAAGCAGGCAAGCAAAGATAATTAACGATAAGCATTAGAAAATCTTGGGAGGTGTACTGTGAACTGACCACCCAGAAATTCCTGATTTCTTTGCCTCAGCTGTAGTTTTACACCACCAGCTACACGATCATGAATTTGTCTCCTTCTGAATCACCCACAGCTGAATACTGCCCCGTGCCGGCTAAAGGCCAGCTGACCCCCGGAGTCGTGACCCACTCCGTGCACATCTTGAATGGACGGATAGTACCTGCGGTAGGCTAATGAGAGCTGCCTGCTTCAGCAGGATGTCCACGCATCTACTGAAGAGTTTGCAAGGACTTGGACAGATCTGAACTGAGGTCTGGATCACATACTCTGGGTCAAACTTGTTCCCCAGAGCATCAGCACTCACAAAAACAAGCAACAAGACAGTAGCTTCATCCTGAAGGTATGTGGGAAGTCTCAGCGTGACTACAGGACAGACAGGCTCAGCAGAGCTGCACCGATGCCCCGCAGCTGGGGAGCACTGCAGAGCCACAGCACTTCTGAGCAGGAAGCATCGACAGGATTATGAAAACACTGCCCAGGGTAAGTCCGAAAGAGGATGAAGGAGCTGAAGGCTCTGTTTTTCGACGTGCACTGAAAACAGGTAGAGCAAAGGCTCTGCACCACACACAGCAGGGTGCCAGCCTTACTTCCTCGCAAAAATCAACAAAAGGCTTAGTAGGTTTTCTTTTTGCTACCGATCTCACACTAGGCAGACTACCAGATGATCACAGACAGTACTGGATATGAATATATTTTGCTTTTGATGCATTCTTCTAAAAAGCTGTGGGATTTTTTTCTCCTAAAGCAATTATCACTTACCATGTCCATTATCAAATGACCACAAATGAAACACCTGTCAGCTGACTGCTGGAAACCAGAATACTGCAAGGACAAAAAAGAATTGGCTTAAAATTTCACAAGGCTCGTCAAGTATAAACAACAGTGTACTGTGGGGTGTTATTTGCATGGCCTTTTTCTGTACTCTTTACACAAGCTAAACTTTCCAGTGCTTTTTTTCAGTACATGAAGCTGTGGATGGGTTCCCAGAGGATATTCAATAAAGACACCTGACTTTCAGGATTCAGAAAGAGTACAAGTTCCTGTAACTTCCAAGTCCTAAATTTAAGTTTAATTAAGTATGTCAGTAAACACCATAAATGCACATGCAAATAAGGCATTTACTAAGACTTACATGCTTATTTGATCACGTGAATCTACAAGCCAGGAACTTACTTGTGTTTATCATATCACAGTATCTGTATATATAGGCTTGGAAAGCCAAATTCTTCCTTTGGTTACACCATTATAGGTCTACTGAAGCTTCTTCAAGGTCAGTGGTATTGTCCCAGCTCCCTGTTAGTATAACAATCAAATTTGGCCCACAGCAACTCTTCTGCTGCTATTGCTGAGATCTAATGGTAAGGAACTGCCTGTCATGTCCACGACATGCACCTCAGGCACAACGCCCTGTCTAAGGTTTCAGTCCTATCTGAATGATGGAAATGCAAACAGGAAAAATGAAATATTTTAGATGCATTTAACCAATCTTTCCATTTTCAGCCTGCATAGAATATACTGATGAGAGCAAAGAAGATTAAGTTGCATCTCTCTGACAGAAATCACTAGACTTCCCCAATAAGTAGACAACTATGACTTTTTCAAGTCTCAATGAAGGCTTCATCTATCAGGACTCAGGGACAGAAGGGTGTATGGCTTTTTATCTCCGCCAGCCAAGAAGAGGACCGTGGGGTTGCTTCATGCTCAGGTACATTCACACAGAATCCATTGAGGGCAACACAAAGATATTCATTACGATGCCCAAGCAAACCCAGTTCATTGAAAAGGGAAATCCACTCATTCATTCTTCTGTAGCCATTCATCTCGCTCCTGCCTGCACGGCATGGCCACAGAGATAGGCTTTGAAGGAGCCATTGCAAGAGATTACGGCTTCGACTAGGGGCTCTGCACTGCAAAACCATGGCCTCTCTGTGACTTCCAGCACCACATGTGGGCAGCCACCATGGCTGGGGTTGACCCTGGGTAAATGGTGGAGTAGAAGGGCCAGGCAGGATGCTGGACCAGTGCTGTGCAAAACGCTGACGAAAGGCTGCGTGTCTGCCAGGGAGGCTGAGACCCTTGCCAGCACAAGGGTCAGCTGTGTGCTTACCAGGAAATCTTCTTCACAGAACACCTTGCCGTTGACAAAATAAAAGGCTTTTCCTCTCAGCTTTCGACCTGAGGAAAAAAACAGGGAGAGAAGAGAAAGATCAGCAGGGAGCAGGGAGAAAATGTGAGCAAAAACTGGCTGCTGAGAAGTGAACGAGGACATCCGAGCACAGCCACCGCACAGCTGGAGACGAGCACCCAACCCCAGCATGGGTCTTCCCAGCCTCCAGCCTGACTAACCCCATCTCCTCTTCCACTGGCAGTCACTGATGAACGCCAATAGCTGGATCCAGACAACAGTCCCACCTCCGGGCAGGAGGAGGTAGCTTTGCAAGCCTGGACCACCTCCTGGCAGATTACAACACAAAATAACCTGGCAAAAGGAGTGAGGGTAGTCTGACTCATGCTGGAAAACACCCCAGGAGAGGAGCAAGGAGGAAAGAAGAAAGGGCATGCAGAGAGTGATCCATACTTAACAGCATTCCTCAAAATGTCACACCATGCTGTTCTGCTAGAAGGTGCCTTCAACCAGCAGCTGCCAGGTAAGGCACTGCAATACCCAACCACCTGGTCTGTCCCCAGCAGAGTGCAATGCTAGAGCACTCAACACGCTTCTCTGCTCCCTACCAGCACAATTGCTACTGCAGTTGCCAATGAAAGTTTGAAACCATTTAAAAAAGATTTTTTTTTTTTTCAAACCAGAATGCTGTAACAGAGACAAGATGAAAAGTTTTTCCAAGAAAGGACTCTACACGTTGGGGAAGATTTATATTTACTGCAGCTTTTGTGTTTATGCCTCACATTCGATGTCTGTTTTCAGTTCCATGTAACTAAGGCAATGCATGCTCATGCTGTCACTACTTTTAAACGCCCGGAGAACAGGGCTAGGTTTTATTTGTTTATAAAAAGCTGCTCCTACCTCTTTGCAGCCTGGTTTCCCTATTCACCCAGGGGTTTGAAATGCAGCCTAGAACTGGAGCGGTTCTGCTTGCGCTGCTTGGTCAAGGAGCCCCAGGTGTGAGCCCGGAGGCAGCGCCCGGGACAGGGGAGCAGCGCTGCCCAGGCACAGCCGGAGCAGGATCTGCTGCAGGCTGCTTGCAGGGACCTGCCAGGCATCACTGGAAGGAAATCAAGCCTCCTGCTCGATATGCTGCATGTGGCAGGTATCGTCAAAAAAAAGCGATCATCGGCTGCTGGGTGTATAAATGCGGACAACACAGGGCACTGGTCACATCTTGGTGCTTCATGGCATGCGCCTACCTGGCAGCCTTCAATGAATAACCATGCTGGCTGCAAAGCTTTAAGAAAAGGAGGAAGCCAAGTAAAACCACCTCAATAAACTACAATCTTTACTGTCTCCTGAGTACACCAGAGGGCACTCTAAGACGGGGAAACAACTCCCACTCCTTCTTGGGAAATGGAGATGCTCCAGTGAAGCTCTAAAGTTTTGCCAGTGAATTCAGGCAGACCAACATTTCACCAGTAGCCCTTAGTGCCTTGCCCAAGTTTCAGCCAGCAAGGCAGGTAGAGGACGTGGCAGCGTGTTTCTCGAGGAACAAACCCCGGTTTGCACAGGCAGCAGCTTTGTGGTGAAGCTGCAGGCATTGCTCAGCTGCATGTTTACCGGGTGGCATAGGAGTCACACGCTGCCCCAACACGCTCGTAATCCCCTGTTCTCCTCTAATCCTATCTGGGGACAACTGCATTACACGAAGGTCAGAGATGACCCAGGGCACTAGCCCATCCTTGCACCAATGCAGAGGTCAGACAGGATATGGAAGAAAACCCGACAAACCCGAAAGCATCCCACTCTGATTTCTCTCACCCACCCTGATGCTTTGCCAAGGTTGCCGACACCAAAACAGGACCCAGAGCCCCAAATAAAAAGTATCTGATCTTGGACGCATTAGCTTTGTGGCCCATAACCAAGGGTGTGTATTTGTATGATGACCCCCCTCCGTGTGCCTGCCTGTCTGCAGGTAAGACCGGCAGGCTCGCCAGTAGTTGCAGAGCCCCGATTTCTGAGGAGGGGAACAAGAGGCATGGGGATACCTGGGATGTGCAGCACCCTTGTCAGCTGTGCTCCTAAGCAAGTTAAAAACAAGCCTGATGCAGCAAGAAGTCCCCCTGAAAATCTCCTGCTGATTTAAATACTGGGATTTGGCACTCCTAAAAATGAAAAACAAACAAAACCCATTTAACTTTGATTTTAATTTACGCGGTAGCGTGGGCTCCAGTTGAGTACAACGGGCAGGTGCCCAACCGACTTTCCACCTGTATGCAATGTTGTCGTGGTTTAACCCCAGCCAGCAACTAAGCACCACGCAGCCGCTCACTCACTTCCCCCACCCCCAGTGGGATGGGGGAGGAAATCAGGAAAAGAAGTAAAACTCGTGGGTTGAGATAAGAACAGTTTAA
>JAVJGG010000001.1:38267864-38312465 GCA_035590195.1 Aviceda cuculoides | reverse complement strand
AGGACACAGCCAGGGCAGCTGACCCAAACTGGCCAACGGGGTATTCTATACCATGGGACGTCACATAAACTGGGGGGGGGAGTTGTTCACCGCTCGGGCAGGAACGGGGTGTCGATCGGCGGGTGGTGAGCAATTGGACTGTGCATCATTTGTACATTCCAATCCTTTCATTATTACTGTTGTCATTTTATTAGTGTTATCATTACCATCATTAGTTTCTTCTTTTCTGTTCTGTTAAACCGTTCTTATCTCAGCCCACGAGTTTTACTTCTTTTCCTGATTTTCTCCCCCATCCCACTGGGTGGGGGGGAGCGGGTGAGCAGCTGTGTGGTGCTTAGTTGCTGGCTGGGGTTAAACCCCGACATCCAGAGACTGTTATTAATCTTCCCTGTAGCTGCTCTGTGCACTTTTGATTGAAGGCAGAATTGCTAGCAATTAGCATGCTAAATTCTCCATCACAGATTAATCCTTTCCTTCCCCAATGAACAGAATTTACTTCTGTGAGGAGGCATGCTAGGGAGGATAGCGAGAGCACCTCTGAGGATTACATTGCCCTTTGGATCTGTTCTCCTAGACCTTGCCCATAGATAAAGTACAGATTATTCAAGTGGTTTATCCAATCCAAAAAATTGCAGAGTTTATAGAGCTGACCAGAAGAAAAAACATCATTTTACTCTGGCCACTCTCATTTCAAAACTGTCACCTTGTTTCTGTGGTCTTTCTGAAAAACCTCTGATCTAGTTTTTCAGGACCTTTTACCAATGGTCAGACAAGGAAAAACAAGGTGCTCCTGCTTGTCGCAGACATTTAAAAGCAGCAGATATGGGCCTCTCCCCAGTTTTGAGCCACGCAAGACTCAGTGACACTAGACACAGGTATTGTGTAGAATTGTGGTTTTTTTAAAAGCATGGGCATACAGATATCTACACGCTTGCACACCAACACATGCACACTCATCCATCCACCATCCTTTTTAAAAAATATTAAGGCTGCCAAACAGGTACTTAAAAAGCTAGGAAATGTCAGCACTCAGTGCCAGAGAGACTATTGTGGACTTCTCCCCTCCTCTCTATTACATGGTCATTTATTATTTCTTGAAGACCCCAATTTCGATTAGCAGTGGAGACTGTTCCCCGAGAGCTCTACTGTTACATGCAGTTCCTCACTAAAGCAGGTGTTGACTCTAACACCCTCCTCCTTGCAGAACTTGGGGGGTCAGCAGTAAATGAGCAAGAGGAGAGGAAGCCAGAAAAAAAAATGAGTTTCATTCATAAGGCCTGGGAGAATACACTTTAATCCGACCTGCACCTCAGAGGCAGATGGAACTACCAATTATGAGATATCAGTTTTATGGAGACAAACTATAGGTAAAAGACAATAAAACGTTTTGTTCTAAAATACTGTTTACATTTAATCAAAAAATGTTGATTCATGGGAAAAGTTCCTACAGTCCACTATAAGCACAAATCAGAATAACTGGTATTTTAGGGCTTTCAACCACAATTTTGGAATTTTAGGCTCACAACCTTATTGACCCTTTTTCACGCCTGGAATGTGGGCATTTAAATGGAAATGGAAGGACCATCTGGAACCCTGTTTCGAACTGTGGCTTAAGAGATAGAGGGCTGGCTCGCTTCATTTCGTTCTGGTGCCTCCATGCCCTTGCTTTAAACACTCGTCCTGTTATTAAGAGATTCATCTGGAAGCGAGAGACACCGGCTCAGTGTTCCCAATGACAGGTCATTTCTCCTGCCTCTCAGGCAAGTATTGACACTACTTTGCCATAAATTATTTGTGTGAGGCCACTTTGTGGAAAGGGTACAACTGCAGAAAAACCATACAGATGGAAATGCCAAGAAGGAGCAAGCATGACTCTTCTCATCAGCAAAAGGTTCAGGCATGAGCATGCTTGTATACCACTCGGTAATTTCTAAATGCAGAGCAAGTATTCATTCCTGGGAATAGAAAAGGTATGTTTATTTTGATAGCTACCTCTTACTAGCACCAGGTTTGGTCTTTCCGATTCACAGCAACAATTTTAAATACAGCTGTCTACCGCATTAAGATAGCTGTTTAGTGCCCTAATGACATGGCTAGGGAGGCAACATCTCTCCCTGGCTCAAGGCACGTTCTTGCTCTCACTTATTTTTTTCTTTAAACAGGTCGAAGTCTTGTTTTCAGCCTATGCTAGGTCAGGGAAAATAAAAATCTATTTAAAATACTGTGATCTGATTTTCTTCACCAGGTAGTATATGCATCTGAAGTAAACTGAAATTTGTCTTCAAATGCATATAAACTGCTGAAAGACACTTTTATTTGCCTTAAACTAAGCTTCCAAATTAATGTATGCTTTTTCTTTGTGACACAATTCACTGTCTGAAAAATCATAATAACCCATCATACCTTTTGGGTGGTGTGAAAATAAACAAATATTTATGAAATAAATTTTCTTGTGAAGTGTACTTCAGAATTTCCCATCAAGAAATGAATAATAATGTTTTTGGAGCCAGTTTGAAGAGTATACAGTGAATAAAACTTAAGGCCGCATATTGAGGAGAACACAAAATATTGAATAGTTTCTCATTAATTAAAGACTCTCTGATTTCTATGCTGAAAGGAGTGGAGGATGCTGTGCAAAAAATAGTTTGTGATCAGGTAATTAGAGCCCTTCCTACTGCATACACATTAGGGGGTCTAATTAAGTTTGCAGTGACATTTTCTATCCTTCAGGTTTCTAACTTCACAGCTTCATAAAGTTCTTTTAACATTTCTTCTTCATTTGTAATAGCTCTCTACTATGCCTCAACAAAACATTTATACATTAAGATGTTATATATAAATGCCTCTACTTTTGTGTGTTTTTTTTTTTTTTTAAAGAATTTCTCAGTCTTTATACCACAGACGTAAAATTAAATATGTAGCACATTCTTGCCTACCAGGAGATTCAATACCTCATTTTTTCCCCAGACACTTTGAGCGCTCAGAATGTGCTGTGGGATCTCCATATTTAGCTTCACTCCAGCTTTGGAGTTAACAGCTAAAGAGCTCTGTTAGACAAGAAACAAAGTTGACATCTCTACCACAGATCTGTAGATAGATGGGATTATCATAGCAAACAGCCATCTCCCAGACTTATATAAAACTCTCCTCAACAGAGCACTCTGCTTTTCTTATGAGCCTGGGCAAGCCAGGTAAGAACAGGGAAATCTTCAACCCCACTTTGCTTCTTTCCTCCCTCTCTTACAGAACCAGAGAGTTTAAAGCAAAGAGCATAAATTTAAATGTAGAGTGTGCAGATGTGGGAATCCTCTAGCGTGTGAAATGCTCGTGCCCCAGCTCTGCTTCTTTATCCTGATAAAGAGTGAATTTTTTCTTACTAAAACTTGAAACGCATTCAGTCATGCCCAGTGAAACACGAGGATACAGACCTCAAAACAGAAGCAGCGCTCGTGCTGATGAACAGCATCTTTCCCTACTGTACTTTAAATCCTCCCTCTTTCCACAAGCTCTCCTTTCCTCCAGACTCCGACAGGGAACAGGTACCGGCAGCCAACGGACCGGGACACCCTGCCTTTTCCTCTGCCACATTCCGAGGGGCTGAGGATGCCCGGGGCCAAACTGCCCAGCCGTGTACTGAGTGCTACTGGAGAAATACCAAGTATTATAACTAGAATCCACACCTCTTCTCCACAACCTCCACCCTTCCCCCAGGAGTAATAGAACCAACCGCCACAGCGTAAAGTACAGGTTACGTATACATTAGAGAAAGCAATGCTTATAAATTACCTCTTCTCTGCAGTGGACAGTTTAAGCTACCACATCTTCTTATCACTAAGATTTTTCTCCATCTAATTCTATTTCCTGTTCCTCGGTGAATATCAACAATAACTCATTTAGTTTTAATGACATTAAAAGTAGAGCCTGTCCTTGAGATACCACCTAATTTTTCTTTATGAAAGCCAACATAAATTCTATGTATGAGGTCTCTGACAGCCTGGTAATAGAGGTGTTGTTAAAGTGAGCTAAAAATACAAACTGAGAAAAAAAAAAAGTGTCTTTCAGAGGAATCGTTAGAGAAATTGATGAAGCCTGTTTGCTTTCCTTGCAATCTCTGAGGACGCATTATGTATATAAAGCATGGAGCTAACACTAAGCCTGTCACACAAAGATACTAGTTGAACAGATCTTGACCTTTCCTTCCATCTATGCAATAAAGATAAAGGTTATTACAGGAGTTCTGCGAGAGCCCCCTATTATAGTTATCTCACACTTCATATGAGAGTTAGTAAACTTGTAGCTATTTTTTTCCCCTCTAGGCAACCCCCAGGGGGGGAGGGGGGGGGTGTGTGGTGGAAATCTGGCCCTTAAGTGCTAGCTCCAAATGCATATAATTAAAAGAACCAGATTAACATTGCCCAGGAACTAGTTCTGCTATTTCCTAACTTTCTGCTTGACTTTGTAGCCTTGCTATTTATATTTGTACATAGTTGTGTGTTTGAATGTAATTATGAATATTGGTGTGCGTTTGAATGTAATTATGAATAGCTTTGTGAGTTTGTGATTTGCACGCCTGAGCGTTCCCTATTGAGGTGAGTGAATTTATCACTCATCAATAACAAAATTAACAGTAGAGTCCTGAGCTATGCATAGGGTCTGAATAGAAACAACACCGAAATCTATAGGGAGCTTTTTCCACATGTAATACAGGGTGAGACACTGTTTCGCTGATCCAATGATGTCAAAATACTTTCACACTCTAAGGAGATTTTCTTACAGGGGTTTGAGACTTCTCTGCAGTATGGCAGAGAATAGGGTGAAGATACAGAATTGCCATGATAAACTGAGATATGGAGAACAGGAGCTGAAAACAGAGAAGGTGCATCATAATAACCAAACTGCAGAACTGCTCCATGCAGCGTGGTTCCAATGCCAGAGATTTGTCCACTGTCATTTCAAAATTGGAAAAGCCAGTCTACACTTTCTCTGAAGAAGATGCCCCAGTCCTGAGCAAGGACATTCCTCAAATTGATTAAATATGAACATAAAATTTCCATCCACATGTCAAGCAATGCAAACCTCCAAATGCTTCATAATGGAAAAAAAAAAAAAATCTGCTGAGTGGAAAGTTTTGTAGGAGAGAAAAAACACCAAAGTTGCACACTTCTCAGGAGTAGCTACCAGAAGAGAAAATATAAAAGAGATGCACACCCATGCTGTGCTTAGGCAGACCACCTGATGCAAGACTTTGGTTCGTCTGATACCACATGCATTGCTAACACATTGATTTTGCTCAGGACTTTTATGTGTTTCAGTTACATGTGTATCTCAGGAATACAAGATTACCATTACAGTTTGTCCTGTGTAGCTTTAACTTAAGGTAATAACAGGAAGAAAACTCAACATTCATGGGGCAATTTTCTTGCATCTTCGTCTTGTTTTGTCATCTCTAACTGCTCTCCTCAGGGAAAAAAAATACTTTTGTGGAATATTTTTTTTAAATATATTTTATCAAGAACATTAACTACATTCTTATATTTACTGTCTGTGGGACAAAAAAAATCATCATATTTACTTAAAATGCTGACGAGTCACAGAGTTGGTTCCTGGAGCAAATCAAAATCTTGTAGTACCTCAGTGGTGTATTTCACCGTCATAAATGTTATGCATGACACTAGAGTTTGCCACATACTCGCCAGCCCACAATAAGGAAAGGGCATTTTTGAAGTTACAAGTCATGACTGCTAATAGACTCTTTTTACAGAAATCTCTACTGGAGTCTGAAAATGCAAATACACATGCTCTGTCTGAACTGCAGAACAAATGACCCTCAGAGGCAGCCCCTGGCCTGGCCTGCTGGTTGTGCACACTGAGGGAGGATTTTCTGGAAGTTACCGTGTGCCCCTCCAGGCCAATGCACACGGATTTCCAGTGGCCATAAGCATGCCAGGAAAGATGATGGGGAGGAGGATGACATGGCTCAATCTAGATATTTGGGCTAGACAAAGCCCATGGGTGCATGGGTGGATAAGCTTTACAGTTTCTCCAAAGTCCTGCATTTGGAGTGACTGGAAAACCGTGGGAAATCTCTTAGTCCACGTCCCTCTCAAAAAAGAAATCAAATACATTATTTTCTTTCATCATAAAGGTCTAATCTGTTTTTCGGAACACTGATTGGGGCTTCTCTTTGCTTCCTGAACTAAAAGCTAAGAGAAAATGGAATTAGGCTTCGTGCATCCATCCAGCTAAACTGTAATTAGGCATGGAGTGGTACCTGATGAATAAAATACTCCATTAAGAAACACTGAGTTGTATTCTTGTATTTGACTTTAGCTTTCTGTAAGACTTCAGGAAAGTCTTTTTTCTGCTTGTGCTCCAGTTTCTCCAAGCTTGGTTCTTGCCTACCCCTTTACTGGGTAGCAACAGTAACAATGTACTGAGCTTTACAGTAACAATGCTTACACATCTGTTTAAAACAATAGTATTTGTGTTACTGAAAACAATTGCACATAGTGTAGATGGAAAGTCATGCCTGGAAACAGAACACAGTACTTCTGGAAAAGATAAAGGTACACTGCAAAAAAACCAAAGTGGATTGAGAGTAGCCCTGAGGAGGAGGACATGGGAGTGTTGGTTGACAAGAAGCTCAACACGACCCAGCAAAGTGCGTTTGCAGCCCAGAAAGCCAACGTATCCTGGGCTGCATCAAAAGAATTGTGATCAGCAGGTCAAGGGAGGCGATTGTCCCCCTCTGCTCTGCTCTGGTGAGACCCCACCGGGAGTACTGCATCCAGCTCTGGGGCCCCCAACATAAGAAGGACGTGGACCTGTTGAGCAGATGATCAGAGGGCTGGAGCACCCCTCCTATGAAGACAGGAGAGATGGAGTTGTTCAGTCTGGAGAAGAGAAGGATCCAGGGAAACCTTATAGCAGCCTTCCAGTACCCAAAGGGGGCCTACAGAAAAGCTGGAGAGGGACTTTTTACAAGGACATGTAGTGATAGGACAAGGGGTAATGGCTTTAAACTGAAAGAGGGTAGATTTAGATTAGATATAAGGAAGAAGTTCTTCACTACGAGGGTGGTGAGGCACTGGAAGAGGTTGCCCAGGGAAGCTGTGGATGCCCCATCCCTGGCAGTGTTCCAGATCAGGTTGGGTGGAGCTTTGAGCAACCTGGTCTAGTGGAAGGTGTCCCTGCCCATGGCAGGGGGGTTGGAACTAGGTGATCTTTAAGGTCCCTCCCAACCCAAACCATTCTTGATTCTATGGTATGATTCTATGGGAATAAAGACAGAAAGTCTGCTTAAGGCTGACATTGGCATACATGGAGTATGTGGCAGACTTCTGAGATAGCTTTCTGTGTGTGCAAAGTGGAAGGAAGAAATGACTTTTCATTGTGAATACACTCAAAATCAAACAAGCTTGGATTTTAAAGCAGGCTAAAAGGAGTTAGAAAACCATTTCTCACTTTCTTGTAGTGGGTCTTGGGAATCTAACTGCTGTAGGCTGCTCTGTGGTCCTCAGTTACAACATGCATATTCTTGTACCTGGCTATGTTTTTTCTGTTAATTTAAAAAAATTACAGTAGAAGGAGCAAACCCCAAACAAATGTACAGGCTAGATAGTATCAACTGCACCAAACTGCCCAGCAATAGGCTAGTTTGGCACATTACTTGCTCTGAAGGGACAGGCAAAAATCATTCCTTTCAAAGGACAGTCGCTTTCAAAATGAGTGACATCGTTTTCGATAGTGCAGTTGTCTCCTGGTATATCCCTGTGATCCTGGAGGAGATGTATCATCATCTCCTCTCATGGTGTAGTCTGAGATGAAACTCTGTCTTATCTATTGGAGAAGACATGACCATTACACTCCAGTACGGGGCAGGGAGAGGAAAGTCAGTCCTCACAGACCTCTTTGGGAACAGTGTTTGCACTCAGGCTGGTAACATCAGAGAAGCAAAGTAAAAATCCTAAGAAGCTAATTTGATGCGTAAAGCCTTGATCACAAGTTTTTGTGCTATTTGTTTAGTATGTTAAGGAGACTAGTAAACTTAAGTGCTTGGATTACCATTTTGTCTTGGGAGCAAGGGAGCGAAGAATCCTTCGGTAAATTTCCTCTGTCTGTTGTAGACAGTCCAAATGCAACATACCCCGGAGACAGTAAACATCTGAGAAACTTTCCTGGGAGACAGAGAAAAGGAAGGAAAGAAAAAGAAGGAGCATACTTCGTTTACTGTTGTTATTTTTAAAGGAATCTGTAGACACTTTGGGATATTTTGTAGGCCGGGGGAGGAATTAATGCTTAACTCCTTGTGTATCCTGACTGCTTTGTACAACTTTCAGTTTGAGACTAACAAGTATGACTTGGATGTATTCTGAGGAATATCATATCAAGTTCTTCTACTCCTGGGTAATAATTATCATTCTTATATTCCCATGCCCTTTCCTTTTCTTTGTATCGCTTACATAAAGCAAGAATGCACCTAATATTTATTCACGCCGCTTCAGCCTCCCTAATCCCGTTCTTACCAACAAAAAGTCCTTTGCTTTTTAAAGCAAATCCTCCGTTCATTGATAGAATGTTAATTATTTAGCCACTTGTGTCACCAAGCTACACTATGAGTGCTCAGTTGTGAGCTTCTTGCCCCCTCCTCTCAGACTCTCTCTTCCTTGCCCCAAGGCTTCTCAGTAAAATTCAGAGGCATAAATACGTTACTGCAAACAACATGGCTCATTTGACTGTCACCTCCACTTGGCAAAGAACACCCTTAACCTTGGTGTTTATGGTCCTGAGGCTTATCCTAAAATCTGTTTTCCTGAACAAAACATTTAGGTCTCATCCATGAAATTGTCTAGTCCAACAGGCCTATTAGAATAGAAAGAATCTGCAAAGCCTAATTTGGGGAGGAGTTTTGTTTGTTTGTTTTCAGTTTTTCTCTGCTTCACAGGAATGTACTTGAAGATTAGGTCTAGTAAATTGAACAAAAATGCCAAAATACCCAAATAATAAACAGATTTGCTTAATCAATACTGTGTAGATCTAGGATCATACAGGCAGTCTCTGTTAAGCATTATACTCTCCAGACATTAGGAGTGAGAAACTTATACATAGCTTTCCAAAGAGCTTTAGAGAGCAGTAAGAATATGGGTAGTGCAATAAACATGACATCTGTGGAATAGTTAGCAATAGTTTGTACTCATTCTTTAAATGTTACAACTGGAATTTATATATGTGCAGAGAGAAGAGGCAAGGAAGCTGTCATTTATCCTTGTAATTTTTGTGGTTACCTCCCATGCAAAAGAAAACAGAGTAACCAGTAACCTTAGAGGGAGAAATCACATTTCTACTTATTTGGACATTACTGAAAATTCTGTGCGATATGTTTGGGTTTGGAGCAAAATCTCCAAAGAAAAAGATTGTGTGTGCACAGTGCAGCAAATGCAGAAGGCCCGATTCTTGTGCTCAGAGGGCCTTTAAAATATGTGAGCAAACATTTACTCACCTGAAAAGAAAAGCTGGCTACAGAGGAATTCTAAAATATTTGTTTCTCTGAGAAAGGCATTGTAAAATTAGCATGAAATAAACCTGTCTCACACGTACTATCTATAGTTCAATTATTCTAATTCAAATCCAGTATTTCTGCTATTAGTGTACCGGAAATAAAAATATGCTAGAATGGTATAGCAGAACAATAGGGTTTGGGTGAGATTCCATTTCAGACTGTAGCTTAATTTTGTTACTTTGCAGAAGTCTTGCTTTAATTAAACAATTTATGAAAAAACAGATGCTCTTCTGCAAGGACTTATCAAAAGATTTATTCTCTTATCTCATACACTTTGATATAGAACCAACTTCTACAGAAGAATAATTTGGAAAGATAACTTCTTTCATACTACTTTTACCAGAGAATCACCAATAAAGCTAGCATTTCAGAGCCTGCAAATGCTGATAATTCCTGAACCAGAATTAGATTTCTTTGCAGTGATCAAAATTGCAGTATCTTCAAAAGCAAAACACTGGCAACCGCCAAACAAAGCCTACAGTGAGATAAATGGTGATATTTTCACAAAGTACTCTAACAATCATCATTATTATCATTTTCAGAGACCACCTCTAACAGAAAAAGTGTCTTCATTGTAACACTGCAATTTCATTGGGCAGACAAGAAGCTAGTTAGCTTGTAGAGACTGAACTGCCCTCTTGTGCAGATCCATACAGCTCTGTTCTTCAGGAAGAAATGCAATTATGTTTAACAATCGTAATAAATAACACATCTGTGACCTGAACTCATGTTTCTTGCTTACAACAACCATTCACATGCAACATCAGGTTGGGCAGTCATGCATAAATTCTGACTCAAGTCATTTCCCTTCAGCCAGCAGGCCTGGTGCCGAACATGATTCATCCCTGCTATCTGGACTCATCACCATGTGTAACTCACCTGCTGTTGGGATTAGGGTGTTATTTATACTCTGTACTGTGGCAACAAATAGGAAAAAAAAAATTTAGGTTTGGGTTTCTCACGTATTGGGTGATATGCAGACATACGATAAAGAAGCTAATCTTTTTCCCAAATGAATTTGCAGTTTAAATGCCAGACAGGGCAGTAGATAAGGCAGGAAAGAGAAGAATGGCAACAAGAAAGTGTCACATATGGCTTTTTAGTCCTTTCGTAAAGATAAATAGAGACCTTTCGTTTCCAGGGCTGTCCATCTGTCATCTTTTGCCACTGTATGCATTGATATATAATAGATAATACTTTTTAAAATTCATGGATTCATATTTGTACCTCTGGATTGGCCTTCAGGGCTTTGATTACTGTGCAGACTCACCAATGAATGCACTTCCTTTTTTCTCTCTTTTTCAGGGGGAACAGCTTCCAGACAAAAGGGCTTTTTGGGATGCATTCGATCTCTGCATTTAAATGGACAGAAACTTGACCTTGAAGAGAGAGCTAAAATGACACCTGGTGTTAAACCTGGGTGCCCAGGACATTGCAGCAGTTATGGTAACCTGTGCCATAATGGAGGAAAATGTGTGGAGAAGTATAATGGTTACTCCTGTGATTGTACCAACTCAGCCTACGAAGGACCTTTCTGCAAGGAAGGTAGGCAGCAAGCTTTGATCCTAAGTCCTTAGTGGTCTCTGAATTACAGCCCAGTTTCACCCATGTCAGCTTGGTGTCCCCCGTGTTACAAGAAGGTGTTCTAATATTAGCTGTCCTTTCAGCATTACCGAATGTTTATCTTAAGCAGGCTATAATGCCTCTTTTTGTTGACTTTGGTGATGGCCTCAGAAATTAAAATTGTGTTAGTTGTACTATTACAGTTACCAGCTATATCCCACTACGATTCCTGTATTCAGTTGCATGTAACTTGGCCCAGACATTAACAAATAGGGCTGAAATTTTTCATAACAGTTGTCTGCCCATGTCTGAATGTTCAGTTTGCTTGTCTTTAAACCTCATTTAGCTTTGTACAACTTAACAAAATGTTGAGAACTTCTCTTTACAGAGCTTTGGAGCAATGGTGTGACAAAAACCGGTAGTCTTTTTATGGTTTGTTTGCCATTCCTGTGATAACCCATCCAAATGTTAAGAGATTTTAAAAATAAGCGTGAAGCATTCAGGAGAAAAATGATTTGCATGGTTCAGTCTCTGGTGAACGTGTCCTCACTGAACCTTTCTGGTGGCTGGTAGGAGATGTCACCAACACCAGAAAAAATGAGCAGGGCAAATAAAGAACATCCAATTTAGATGACATGCTCTTTGGGAGAGGAAGGAACTAGCAAAACTACTGCTCAATAACAGCAAGGTGCAATGTGAGTGGTTTAATTTCCACGGCTGCCCCTCACCTCACAAACGCAACAGGTTTACTAAGTGGGCCACATCTTCTGCTGGTGTAAATTGGCTTAGTTGTAATGCAGTCCATGGAGCTGTGCTCACTTACATGAGCTGAGGATTTGGCACCGATGCCGTGAGAGGCACATCAAGTAACCACATAGTGTCCTGTTAGGAGATGCTGCTTGTACAGGTGGAGCTGCTTTACTGGAGAAAGTACTTGCAGTCAGTCTGTAGCTGAAGGCATCACCATCCTGACTTTATCGTGCCTCACATTAGAAAAAACTGCTGTTATCACATCTGTGTATTTCATGGCCAGACTATGTTGTGTTTGTTGAAAACACAAGCATGAGTTCTCGGGACCTGAGAATGCACAGGTAGATGTTTCTCTTCTTTTGGAGCTACCAAAGACAGCTTCCTTTACTGGCTGTCTTTGGGTCAATGGGTTGCTTTAATAATGACTTTGTTTAAAAAGGAGACCGGAAAGGAGAAATACATTGTCTTTCCTGTTGAGGGAAGACAGAGAATATTGCCTTCCATGTCAGCTGTCAGAAGATGGTGAACTGAGCATTTATTTGGCTGACGGACATTTTGGGCAGTTCCATCTTGTGGAGCTCTGATTCCAGCACTAAAATAGTTGAATTTAGAGGCCTGTCTCCATACACCATCCTTCTTTGTGCCAGACAAACAGACAGTAAGGGAGGACACACTGCTCATCCAAACTAAGGGACCGTTAATGTCAGCTGGGTCAGGGCATTTTGCAGTGTTCTGAGGCAGGCAGCTTATGTCCATGCTTGTCTGGGAGATCTGAAAATGCAGTAGCTGAAATTATTCCCTTGGTTTATATATGCTTTCAGAGGTTTCTGCGTTATTTGAAGCTGGCACTTCCATTACCTATATTTTCCAAGAACCTTATCCTGTCACAAAAAATGCAAGCACCTCAAGCTCTGCCATTTATGCGGATGCTGTCATGTCCAAGGAAAATATTGCATTTAGCTTTCTTACGGCACACGCTCCGAGCCTTCTGCTGTACATCAACACCTACTTTCATGAATATTTGGCTGTGATTCTCTCCAAGAATGGTAAGTACTCTTGATTTGATACCAAAGGGAGACCAGTGTAACTGTGTGAAGTTTTTTGTGAGAATAGTACAGAATTCTGCACTGATTTAAGTTCATTTCTGTGTCTGTAAGTTTATCAACTTCATGGTATTCAGTTCATGCAAATGGCTATCACTCTTGTTTATGTCCCTTTATTTGGGATTCAGTGCTACACTTGCCTAGTCAGTCTTTGAATAATCATGTTGTTGGGGCTTAAAATGTGCTTTGACTTTCATTCGGCAAGACTGTACAATAGCAATTCCTTGCTATTTATTCCACACTGAGATCCATTAGGCCTCCAAAATAAGGGAATGAGAAATACCATGAATGTACAAGAATACTTGGTGCAGAAATATATTATCATTTTATCATTTGCGTTTTGTCTTGGCACACGTATTGTCTTGTCACTGGGTTGTTTCAGTGGAATACGGCCAGTATGTCTGAATATTAAAGCCAGAAAATGTCAAAGTTTTCTAGGTTCACTAACCAAAACGTGAGGTGTAAATCCATTTTCTATTAAAAGGTACATGGTGTGAGGACTTTATGAAAACATGTAAAGATTTTAGCGCCTATGTCTTCTCTGGCTCCTGAGTCCTTGCAATGCTTTAAGAAACTCACTCCAGACAAACATCATGCTAGACAAATGGGGATGTTTGAATTATTCAACAGTTATCAGGCACTGGAAGTGATGAATAAGCATATTGGTGAGTCACTAGCCTGTGGCAGAACAATAGAAAGTTAATGCTATGTGGTTGTTGTAAATGTACATTTGACCAAATGACCCAGACCACTCTGAAGCATTCCAAATTCCAAAATAGCTAAGCTTTCAAGCGCTGTCAAATGCAAATATAAGGAAAAAAAAAAAAAGGTTTTACTTTTTATATGGGATTTGCAGTAGTTTATCTCCTGGTTATGTCATGTGGCTAGTTTTCTGGCTGGCATGGGATGAATATCCAAATCCCTGGGAGGGGCAGCTGGGGCAGTATCAGCCTGGACCCATCTCCCCTAAGCAAAGCCGCAGCAGGGCAGTGGGACTACTGAGGAAACTCTCCTCTCTCCTCTCCCATCCAGTCCAAGATTTCCATCTCTGATTTGCTCTGGGAGGCAAGTGTTTATGATTTCCAGATATATGAATATTCTGGTGTGTAGTTCCAGGGTGGCAGAGGTTAGCTCTTGCTGAGATGAAACCTTGGAATCTACTTCTCAGTTACACACTCAGGTCTCTTGATGCTACTCAGGCAATTGAAAATAGCCCTAAAATGAATGAAAAGGTAGTATCCATTTAAATCACCTTTACTGCTGCCAGAGTAGTGTAAAACGACCTTAGAAACATGAGTCAGCTGACATTTATTAATGAAATACAACCATAAGCAAGCTATAATTGTGAAGTTCTGGAAGGGGGGACTCTAATGCTGGTTGGGGAAGGGTTGTGGTGAGGACACCAGGACCTCCTGCAGCAGCTCAGCAGGAGCAGAGGTAAGCCTTGCCCAGCTGCACCATCTGCAGATCTCCACTTTGGTTCAGATGGAGATAGGGGCTCCCAGTACTTCTGGAAATTAGGTGGAGCAGCTCTCAGCACGCTCAGGCAATTTAAACAACGGTGCTTTTCTCAGATCAGTTCCTCTTACTTACTCACTTGTGAAATGAAGATAACAGTAGTTTAGAGGGTTGGTGAGACACCAGGCTCCAAAACTCTGTACTATAAAATGTAGCACTATATGCAAAGAATTGTTAAGATAACTAGCTGACCTTGGTTAACTCCTGAAAGTCTCTCTCAGGGTTATTCTGTGCATGCTTCTGTGTCATTCTTTAAGACAGTCATTTCAGTCATGTATATTCTCTGCCTTTTGTCCCAAATGTAATAATTTTTTTAAATCTCATATCCTCTTATTTTTCAGTCTTGTTGGAATTGAAATTATTCCAATGAAAATAACGTTCAGATGTGTTACTCTTTCTTCCTCCAAGAGGTTTATGCTTGCCATAAAGTTACTGGACTATGAATAACAATGTCCTTTGTAGCATTAAAAGTGAGCGCGATTCCTTCCCTCTTTTTGGCTCATTTTCAAGGAATCTTGCTGAGTCTGACAGTGTATAGTAGGACCTGAGCAGGTCCCTGCTGGATAACTGATTGGTTAAATAAATGTTAGGCTCCTGGTGAAATAGGAATGGGCATTCTCACTTAAGAGATGAGCAGTAATATTCTTTGCCATAATCCCAAGACCCTTTCCACTTGTTAAGAAACTATATTGAAACACTCTATATATACTTCAATACTTCACCTTTTGTAAGTATTTTTCAAGCTGCTGCTCATGTATCCTATTATTCCTCTTTTCTATTATCCACAAAATAACTAGGCAAATTATTAGTTAATTAAAGTGACAATGAGAAGAGTGTTTCTGGTAATTCAGAGTTTCTGTGTTAAATATTTAACATAAAAGAAGTGAAAGTGTCTGCAAGGCTTATTCATAGTCAGACTATATTGAAAGAGGCTTATATGAAAGTGAACTTGTATAGGCAGCTATGTCACACAGTCAGGTGTGAAATTTTTCCTGTAAAATCAGTTGGTTTCAGTAAAATTAAATAAATAATCAATCACATTTAACCCCAATATACTTTATAACGTCAGTCTGTAAAGAAGATCATATCATCAGAAGATGCAGTACGTACTGATTGAGACACTAGAATTCCGGTAGTAAAATGATTCATTTAGAGTTACCCAACAGGCCAATGTCAGGCCTGGGAAAGGAAAGGAAATCTCTCACGCCCACTTATGGCTTCACTTATCCAGATCAGTGCTGCCCACATGGAAGGCCCTTCCAGTGCCTGAAGACCTAGGGGGTAGGTGGTTCATGAAGAAGCTAAAGTTATGGCAGATGTTGGGTACCACCATATGTCAGTGTAGAAGCTACAATTCTAGAGCTATATGGATGACCTCCTTCTATAAAATAAGATGCTCAGTAGTGCCTAGCAGCTAATATTTCTAAAAACAGTTCCCACCCAAAGAACTTATCTATATCACAAGGTTGTTCTTACCTCTGATCAAACGGCTCATGTCCTGGCAGCTTATGGGTAAGTTTTCGCAAGCTGATGTTTTAAAAGATGACTTACAGATTCTTTCTGCCATTAGTTAATACTTACACTTCTAAATCATACATGTGCCTTTGCAAATTGTTTGCAATAATTTAGCATTGTCTTCTTCTCCCCAATCTTACATATTGTAGCCATGGATTTTTAAATTATGCATATATATAGATGTGTATGTATTGTATATAGATGTGTATGTATGCATGTATATAGATGGGTATGTATATGTGTATATAGATGGGTATGTATCTAAACCTCCCATAGTCCCATTGATCCCACATCCAAAAGATTAGCAGTACTGTAATAATTGGCCATGCCTTTTTAATATCAGTGCTGTAGAAATTTCAAATTATAGTGCCCATTATTAAGCTACAGAAAATGGGTAAACATCTCTAATTAGCCTTTTCAGTGTGTCTGTCCACAGAAGTTATTCACATCATGGGAAGCTACTGCTAAGAAAAAAAAATAGTTTTTTCTTTCCCAGGCTAAATTTTTGCTGTACGTTTTTGTATTGACCTAATTTCACCAAGTTACCAGTACCTTAGTGTTATTATCTTTGCCTTGATCCCTAAAGACAATAATTGATGGGGGAGAAAAATGTTCAGAAAGAAACTGTTAGTGCTTTATCCATTCTTCCTTCCCCCCTGCAAGTAATCAGATATGATATGAATATGATGAAGTATATTGTCCAGAAAATGTTTTCCCAAGTCTTTGATTCTCAGTGTTGTTGGCTTTCTCTATGGAAACAATGATTCCTAATCTAGAAAAACAGCAGATAGAGAAAGGAGATAGAATCTCAAACTATCCTAGAGTGATTGAAAATTTATCTGTATTTATTATCTGATCTCATAAGAAACTAACAATTTGAGTCCTTTTTTTTTTTTCTTTGTTTCTATCCAGTACCTATTACCATCACAGTGAGCTCAATTCTCAATTTTTTTTTGGAAACCAAGACTCTGAAATTGCATAGGAAAGGTTAAAGACAAGGAAAAAGGCACAGTTAAAAACAAAGGTACAAACAAAAACAGCCTGAATACTTCTTCTGTTAGGTCTCCGATGCTCAGAATATAGTAGTAGGACCTAGATCAACTCCACTGCCCTGTCCTGTAAGGTCTTGAAATCAACTGATATTTGAAGTAAATAAGAAACAAAAATCTGTAATAGAGGTGAGCTGAATTAACACTCTGCAAAAAAAGAAGCAACTGTCATCAGTGAGAAGCTACTGATTTTTTTCTTTTTAATAAACTAGAGATCTACTGTAATCTCCTGTCTCTAAGTCAGAAGCAGCCTTTCTTTTGAAGGCATGTAAATTCTCCTTATTGTTTTTGCCTTACAAGTCTGTTGAGCTGCATCTCCAACAACTTTTCTCAAGCAAAACCAAAGCTTTTGTCATTTAGTGGTAAAGAAAAGCCAAAAATATAGGTCAGTCTTTGAGGCAAAGAATTTTTGGTTCTGTCCATGCTGTGGACTGTGGAGTTCAATGGGGCAAAGCTAAAATAATTAGGGAAAATAGGACTTACTGAAACACTGGGCTGGGTTTGGGGGGTGATTTTGTTGTTTCTTTTGCTTTACCACCTTGCAGGTTTTAGTTTTGGGATGTGGGTACCACAGGACATAAGTAACTGCTCCAGAGTGACCCTCTAGGCTATGCTATTGCTACTGCAATTGTCTTATCTTTTGAGAACACCTTCTGGCTTACAGACTTTCAACACCCATTGAACAACCTGCACAATTTATGTGACTGAAGTGGAAAACGGTGCCAAGGTTCAGGTATAGTTATTTTTAAAAGATCAGGAGCAGGAAAGTGAGTCATGTTGGGAAGTGCGAGAGACAGCTTTGTTGAGGAGACTTAGTTTTTAAGCAACTGTCTGTGAGTGACTGAGAATTGTTCCCAGTCTAGCTCTGGTTCACAGCCATTAAATGATTTCATATGGCAGATTGGACTATATATCATCCAGGTATAATGTCAAGCAATTATTGTAGTAGGGCCTGAAATCTTATGTTATTTACTGAGTGAGGGGCCAGTGAGAATTTGATCGGGAACAGTGAATGCAAAAGAAATTTTCCCCTGTTGCCTGTAGATGGGAGGCTGGCTGTGGCACCATGAGTAGAAAGGGTTAAGAGGGCAGATCTCCCAATCGGTTTCTTTATGTCAGTAGAGAAACTCCTGTGGTGAGAACCTTCTCTGGCCTCTTGGATGATTCCCTGCTGTAAGCACGCTTCACAGAAAAGAGGAACGCTGATTAGTTTTCAGTTCAAATCCAGCACTAAAAAATCTTTGAAGGAAGAGGTGGACTTGGCGCCCAAACCCAATTTTCTTTGTTTGTTTTAGCATATGGCACTCTAAATCTCTAAGTGTTCAAAACTAACTTGAAAGGAGAAGCAGCCACAACATTCAGCCAAGGACTCTGGCACATTTCTTTATCTGCCTTCCAAGAGAAGAGAACTGAAAGATCTGTCTCATTAGCTGAATTCATGGACATGTTTGTACTCATGAAGATCATTTTGCCATACTGAAGTGTCAAGAGATGTTCTGGAGACCCACAGGGAAAAACAAGGGAACTGTAATTGGATTACATTGAGCAGGAAATGCTGAGCAGGCAGTTAATAATTGATCTGTGCTCTGCATATATACAGACTGACTTTGAACTTACTGGTTATCTGGCATAAAACCCCAAACCACAGCCTGCAGATAATCAGCTAGGAAGAAAACATACATTCCCATTTGCTTGGAGGAGATGTTTATCTCCTAGAAGACTTAAGTTCCTAGTTCACATTTTGCAGTTGAGAAGTCATTTTTATTGTTGGATTTCTGTGAAGCTGTCCTGAAAGGGGTGGGAAGGAAGGACAGAAGGTCACAAGCTTGTATGTTCTAATAGACGCTGCAGACATATATATATGCTCTTCAATAATTCTGAAATTAGGGTCTTTTCAGAACCCATTTTACCAAAATCTTTACCCCTGAAGATTTTTAATAGTCATTTTTCAGCCATTCTTAAATTGTGAATTATCTATGTTGTGGACATAGAGAGCTGTGTAGTGAGAGCTGTAGTCCAGCAGAACTGCTGGCTCAAGTGCTGCCTTGGAGCAGTGTAGCTGTTTCCACACAACATAGAGCCCAAGCTAGTAATACTTGGAAGAGCCAGCTTGGGTCCAAGCAAACCTCCTTCTCTATCTTGCTTGTAGTATCCCCTATTAGTGTGGTAATTTTTCCCGTAACATATCAGTTATGCTGGCTGGATAATGAAAAAGTGACTTCATCCTTCTTGCCTGATGAAATTGTGTGTATATGCCTTAGTCTTTACAAGCGAGACTGGCCTTCAGGAATCCCAGGTCAAGACCAGGGGAAAAGTCTGGAGCAAGGAAGATGTATGCTTGGTGGAAGAGGATCAGATCAGGGAATGCTCTAAGCAAACTGAGCATATATAAATCCACGGGCCCTGGAAGGATGCACCCACGAGTGCTGAGAGAGATGGCAGATGCCATTGCAAGGCCACTCAAGAGGCAATGGGCAGAAACTGAAACTCATGAGGTTTCATCTGAACATCAGGAAACTTCTTTACTGTGAGAGTGACTGGGCACTGACACATTTTGCCCAGAGAATTGTGGAGTCTGCGTCCTTGGAGATACTCAAAAGCTATCTGGACATGGCCCTGGGCAACTGGCTCTAAGTGTCCCTGCTTGAGCCAGGGCAGTTGGACAACATGACCCCCAGAGGTCCCTTCCAACATCAACCATTCTACAATTCTGTGAAAGATTGCAGAAGTATGGATTTGAAGGCAAAGTAGTGAAAGTATATGTATGTAAGCATGTATTTTGATACAGAAAAGTTGTCACAATGCTACCATTATGTGGTTCTTGTATTAGAATTGTTACTAAGTAAATATTTCATCCTTCCTCTAATTTTCTTCATTAGATGTCTTAAGAACATGAGTCAGTTCTCTGTATGCAAATGGTTGTGGCTCGTTATGAAAATTCAAATACTTCCCTTATGAGTTTGCTATATATAATCAGGAGAAGGTCACTGATTAAAGGATCCAACTTCTCCAGTCACAAAGGCTTGCATAACCTGTGAAATAGATAGTGCTCAGATGGACTTACTGGTCAGAGGAGCAGAACATTTCTCAGAGATTCATGACCAGGCAGGCAGTGTCTGTAGAGCTCAACACAAACATGGATCATTAACCTCAGAAAGCCATTAATCCACAAAGTTCTGTGCTGTCTTTATTATGAGTTAAGAATGAAAAGGAGTTTTGAGAAGTGAAGCATATGATTATTTTTCTCTATTTTTATTTAAAAGATTATTGCTCGCTCTCCTGCTCCACAGGCATCATGTAGTGCTCAAACTGATTGTTTCTTCTTTTCTATACAGACCATCTTTTCAAATGTTCTTATTGCTGAACATTATGATTATTTGTTAGGTCAGTGTGAAACAAGTCCTTGATTGAACAGGAATCCGTACTGCCAAAACTGAAACAGGAATGGTTGAAAAATATTAGGAAAAGAATGGAAACAATGAGCCAGGATCTTGGTGAGGGCAGGTTGGTGTGTATTCCTCGGGGTCTCACAACAGAGGATTTCTGTCTTTTTTGCCTGCGAGCTGTTTGCACAGAGTTAGCGATGATGCATAATTTGCGAAGTCAGGTTGAACTTTTGGAATAAAATTCATAGGATGGTACTTTTTATTTCATTCACTGGGTGAAGAATAAAAGCTCTTCCTGACAGCCTGGCTGCTATGCTAAGTCTTAAGTGAAAAGTACAGTGTGAGATGAAAGCCTGGCAAGATTCTTCTGCATACAAAGGTGAGTAAACCATAGGGCCTGCTGAATGTCTGACCATGAGAAGACTAATGGCATCCAGTGTGTGTTTAAAAACAGGAGGAGAGATCTGAGCATCAGATCCGATAGTATCATACATACAATTCCAAAGGTATAGGTTAAAATTTACCAGAATAAATCTCACCATCAGAAAGCAGGTGATTTCAGGGAGATTTAACTCATCTGATGCCCTCAGCTCCTTCCTTCATCTTTACATTCAGTCACCTTCAGGGAAAAAAGATAATTAATGTAGCATCACTTTGTAAAAGAAACAGAAAACAGTTCCTTCACAAAAAAGAAGTACCTAGGAACGGAGAGAGAATGATAATGACTAATAGTATTTCTTTAAATCACTGCTCACCCAGAGGTTTCGTGTCATTTTCCAAAGGATGTTGACATTCATCTATTTCACCAACAGATAAACTGTGACACAAAGAAGGAAGATGATTTATCAGCAGTCATCAAGCTGGTAGATCCCAAATTGTGGCAGTGTTCTGTCCATCACCTCCAGGGTACATAAATACACCACTGTGTATGTTTGCCCATGAGCTAAACTGGAGAGACAGTGTTTAGTATTATTCCCCATCCATGGATTAGCCCTGTTCCCATTTTAGGCCCTGCCTCATCGGCATGGACATAGGCTGTTTTGTTTAGACAAGTGTTCCCCTTAAAACCACTGGAATAAACTGGAATACACCTCTGTGTTTAAGCCACTCTGTATGTGCATGACAAGTTCTATGACTGTGCTCCTCTGGGTCATCTTTCAGACTTGCAATATTTTCTAGCTTTGGAGGCAGAAGCATCTGCCAGTTCCTTTTTAATTGCTGGTCAGCCTGTGTTAAACCAACTGGCAGCTGGTGGGAATGAGATGTCTACGAAGGTTAAACACATTTGTCAGTCACGTAAGGGAACTAGCTACGTTTGCCGATGTTTAAGTGACGTTCTCAATCTGGTTCCAGCTGCCTAGCAGGATTGCAAAGTGAACTGAGGTCATGGGCCTCCAGATAGACTCCTTTAGGGGCTTTTGGGGGTGTGGTTTTTTTGAAGTTGAAAAAATGCAAACTGAAAGTGTGTTATTTTTTTAATGTAAAATGGCCTGAATATGATCCTTAAGTCCCGAATGTCTCAAGCATTGAGTGGGAAGCGTTCAAATAAGTACCTATTTTTTTCAATACCATGAGAGATTACAAAAAATTGGGAGGTGTTTGGTTTTGTTTTTTTTAAACCCTATGAAACATTGTCATCTAAGCAAATGCAATAGCTGAGTAATCATACCAGCAAACATGTTTAACCATTTCACCTCTTTGTTTTCTCCATGCAAAACAAATAGCAAGGGTCACCTCCTAAAAATGTGCAAGCACTTTCTTAGTTAAATGCCACTGGACACTGAAGAGATGGGCCCTGTTCTTTCGAATCATCAGCGGCACTTCCACTGAAGAGTAAATTTACTGAGTAAATATCCCTGGGGAGAAGCTGCTAATTAAGGAGCAGGTTTCTTAGCCAGCTGCTCCTAACTGAGAAAATGGTGGTTCATTTTTAAATATCTAGGCTATGGAGAGGGACACTGTCATGCTGAAGCTGTGCAAGTTGCCAGAGAGATGTTTTGTGGTAGAGATGACTGAAAACTGTCATGCGCTGTTCTGCAATCAGGAATGAACAAACATTTCCAACTTATGAGCAGCAGATGGCTTTCTGGGCTAAATACTTTAATATTACTATTTTTTTTCAGAATGGCAACATCAATAGCCTCACTAATATATTCCACTCTTTGTTTAATTGCTCCTTCCTGAATTATTTTCTCTTTGAGCTGTAGCTCAGGTGAGTGCTGAAGATGAGTGCTGAGGGTGGATGCAGTGGTGTAGTTAACATCTCACAGCCTGATGAGAGCGACTGCCGGTTTCAGACAGCTGTTAGAGGTTCTGTTGGTCCTAAACTCCTTTGTTTCTGGGTTCCTCTGAGGCAATGGGACATGCAGGGGTAGTCCAAGGCCCATTTCTTAACACAGTGTTTCATTATTTTATACATACACGTTTCTCCCAAGTCAGAGTTGTCAGCTGCCCTGATTTAAATGATTTTTACTGATGTTATGTGATGGTCATAGAGTTGTACGTTTTACATGTGCCACCCACATGTGCTCCCTGAACTAACCTCAGGTTCTCTGAGCAGTGCAAGATGTCTTGCCAGCTGCTCTAGCCAGTTTAAGTCATTAAAAAGTGCTGTCGAAGTTGGCAGAGATGTTGGGTTCAATCTGGGTACATTTAAAACCAGTTTCTGTAAATGAAGCTCCTGCAGAGAAGTCTCAGACTCCAAAGGCGTGTCATGCCCTTCCTTGCTGTTTGGTTCTTCAAGACTAAATGAGACAAGGCCTGTGGTCCTCCTGATATGCGACAAGGACATTGCTGGTATCAATTTTTTTTTGTTTTCTGCAGAGTTTTTTGCCAAATATCTAGCACTGGGTGAGATCTTTCAAGCCAGGAAGTCTTCTCCTGAGCTAGAACACTCTCTGTAATGTTTTGTCATGCTCCCTTTTCCAGCTGATGATTTAAAAATTACTATTTGATTTTCAACGCAATCTTTGGCAGTCCAAGATGAGTGTAAAGTTAGTGGGCATAGGCCACAAAGCCACCAGATGTTTCTGACGGTCCACTCAGGCACTGCTGTAGACACAGGTAAAAGAAAGACAACTCTCCTGTTGACATGTTCAGCCAGAAAAGGTTTTAGACATACAATATGTAACATCATGGCCAAGGTATTTCTTCACACTGTTGCAGTCTGGGAATATTTTTTCTTCTTCAGCCTGAACACTTTGAAATCTCTAACCATTTTAATGTCCTTATTACCACCAGACTTAAGAGCTGCTACTACATCTTTCTTGTCCTCAGCAAAAAGAGAAGCAGTTTGAAGGCACCATGCTATTCCTGTAGCCGCCTGGAGGTTGGTTATGCTGACACTGATCATTAGCATATTGCTAGCAAGTATTAATTCCAGCCTCCGTCACCGCTGAAAGAGAGTCCTGGGAGTGTTTTGTTTTAGAAAAGTCATCCCCAGTGTAGTCACTAGCATGGGATGGAATAAATACTGCCCTTTGGTCTCTGTTTCCTAGAACTTCCCTCCACACAGGGGGACCGCCAGGAATCCTGTTAAAATGGCTCTGTAGCTGTTTGATATCTGCAGAGAGATGTCCTTCAGCCCTACAGCCACGGATTATAGTACTGCGGATAACAGATTGAAGACCACAATGACGAAGTCAAAGCAAGCCAGCTTTGATACTGGTAGTGGTCTCATCACAGTAGCGTGGCAGCCCACGTGGACTTCAGAAGTGGCAAAAAGAGGCCACGCTGCATTCTGTAACACTGGGGCTAAACTATGCCTGCTTTCCTCTTGGGTTGTTCTGGAGCTAGAGCAGCAGATCTCCATGCTGATCCACAGCCTGCAGAATCTGAAGCTGACTATATATATGACTATAATAAAGTGTGAATCCACTCTTACCTAACACCGCTGGAGTAATATCCCCAGCAAAATTTTCCAGCCCAAGGCCAAAAACATGATATCTCTCTTTTTCCTTCCCTCCCTCTTTTATGGACTTAATAGAAATTGCCTCCAGCAATCCCACATACATTAGAGAAGGAAGAAAACACAACAGGCAGTGCATTGCTTGAACATTATGGCACTCCAGGTGTGCATGCTCAGACACGGGGAGCTGAAAAGAGGATGACAGGCATGACTGCAATAAGACTGCCAGAAATTACACTGCTCATGATTAGTATGAATCCCTATTGTGAGGCAAAAATGATGCAAAATAGAGAGAGAATAGAGAATAGGGAGAATAGAACTGGTTTATGCACAGATTTTTATTTGCAGTTAGTGAGACTGGGCTGATGTGTTGGAGAAGGTCAGTGGACCAGATAATCAAAATTCAGAGGACAAAAAAAAAATTCTTAATAATAATCCTATTTAATAAGCCATTTATTTTGCCTGTCAGGTAGTAAAATGGTAATGTAATCTGCCAGAAAAATTATTCTGTACTATGAAAACAGGAGAAGTTTTGGTACTGAGTGTGAGCCAAAATCAGCTCTCAGCTACACTGGTGTGAATTCCAAAACACCTCTGGAGAGATGAGCCCATGTGCTTCTGGTTTATGTTAATTTAGATTTGACCCCAGGCAAAGTGCCAACTTGAATTCAATGGTTTTGAAGAGCAGCTATCCAAGAAAAGTTGCCATTGGAATTCAAAGCAATTTGATAAAATAAGATGCTATTCACTGATCTCTTTAAATGATTTAAGGTAAAATTGTACTGCTACAGAAGGTAAGATCTGTTCTTAATGGATGTCAAGAACCTCCTCCATTGTCTCCCAACAAATAGAACAGATGGTTTCTGGTTTAAAGTCAATGCTTCTCTGATTAAGTCAATGGGTAAATCCCTGTTAGCAGCAGCTGAGAGCCTGGATAGATTGCATATCTTGCTGGCTCTCTTTGAACACAAATGTGCTGGTTGCTATGTTGATCACCTGGATATAGTAATACCATTTATATTTTATATACTGGTGTGTTCATAGCATTCAAAAAGAGCAGAGAATTTTTTTTTTTCAGATTTACAAACTAAGCAACTAGTACAAGGTCGCAGACCAAACCTAAGCCCTGTTCCATTTTTCACATTACGCCCCTTTCAGAGGCTCCAGGTAAGAGAGAGCCTATAAAGTACTTCTGCAGGGACATGATTTTTAGTTTGGACCAATCTGTTACTCTATCACATCTTAGTTTCAGCTTATTCTGTGTGGTCATCTCAGCTGTGACGTGCAGGGTCAGGCAACCTTTCTATTTTTTATCGACTCTCCCACTGCCCTAACAAGCAAGTCTGAAGAAGGTCCCTTAACTTCCTTGCACTTGGGCTTCTTTTCTCATGTCTTTCTAGAGTAAAGTGATTGTAAGATGTTTACACTGTTATTCCCTGTTGGTACATCTTTCATTGAGTACCGGAAAATAGGATTGTGATTTAAGTTTGGACCTTTAAGTGTAACATTAATGGTGATAGACAGTAGCTCCTTGTCCTGGCTATGCAATGAGGGGGTGTGAGCTTTGCAGTATGGTTTGGGGCAGCTGAATCAGGACCTCTGTTATCACACTGAATAATTTAGCAGGTGTTACTGACCTTAATCTCTTCACAAATTCCCCTCTAACATCCATGACTATGCATGAGAAAGTAAATGCCTTTTATCTCCTTTTTTTTTTAATTTTCACTTTAAAAGCTCACCTTATCCAGCAGCCCTCTCAATCAGTTAAAAACCCTTCATCCTAGTAGTTCATTCTCATTTTCCCTCTCATTTTTGGAAGCTTCGTTTCTATCCTCCAAAGCTCAGAGCACAGCAGTGCTCATCTGGAGTATACTGAATGTTACAAAAAATACAGCTCTCAGGAACCTGAGCAGCCAAACCTCCCGGAGAGGGAAAAGGAGGGACGATCTTAACCTGGACTCTAGGTCCAATCTGGAAAGACTGCCAACTTCACTGTGAGTTGTGTAGAGATGGCAAAATTCCTCCCCTACAGGAAATGTACACGTTGTTTTAAGCCCTTTATAAAGCAGATTTACAGCAGCTTATAAAACAACAGAGCTGACCTTATCGAGGGAGGACGCGGAAGGCTGAAGGGAGCAGGTACGTCCGCACTACGCAGCGAAGGAGAACGGGCCCGTGTCCTCGCTCACTACCTCTAGACCTGCAAGCGGTCTCGCAGCATTCATTCAAGCTGCTCCCCCGCCTTTTTTAGACAGCCAGACTGGTTCTGGGGGCAGAGGTGCCTCTGGATGACGTTGCAGCGCGCGGGCACCTGCGGCAGCTTGCGCGGCCGTGCGGCGGGCACGTGTCGCCTCTGCAGACGCCGGGACCGGTCCTAGAGTGAAAACGGTGGGAACGCAGCCTTCGGGGACAGGCAGCGGGTCCCCGTCATTCGGCAGGGGTCGTGTTTGCCTCTAGCTTTCTGCAAAATCTAGCGATACTTGGAACAGTTTGAACTCGTGCTATCGGAAGCGCTGAAATGAAGGGAGAGAGGAGGCGGGGTTATGATGGTTTTCAGAAGGGGGAGTAAATGAAGGACCCTTTGCTCAGGGTTGGGGTGCTGTCAGCGTTCATTTTCTCCTTGGAGACAGTAACAAGGTAGCCCCAGAAAAGCTTTTTAACAGTATGGTATGACTATCGTTCCATGTATTTTGGTTGCTGATGCATAAAAGGAGCTCCAAAAGTTCAGAGAATTTTTTTTGCCCTGCTACTTAATTCCCAGAAAAGTAAGCTTGAAAGGATTTTATTAGAATAGGTTCTTTTCCTTTTAAATTATTGTCCTGGGCTTAAACCATGACAATTACATATATGTGCGTGTGTGTATATATATTTTTTGTTTTTTCCCTGTAGTCATTTGTGGAAGGATAAAATTTCATATTGGGTTCCTTGTTTTCTTGTGCATTTTGATTTGCTGTGGTACTGTTATTTATGAGAAGTCACGATGCTTTTTTTGATACAAAGACTGAAAGAGATGTTTGGCATTCATTTTTATATCAATTATATTTATTTCATCAAATACTTTAGAACCAAAGTAAAAATATTTTTTTCTGTATAATTATTTACAATATATCTTTTCTCGTATTGCATATAAATTATAATGAGTCTGGGCCTTTAAACGTTTGAAATTGAGTTATAATTCTCACAGTTGTCACTGTGTTCTGCATTGTCTGTTACATCTTGATGAAAAGGAATAGTAAAATCCACCAATATTAGTTTAGCAGAACAGTGCAAGACCTGCATGCCCTCTGGTGGAAGCGATCCTTAACATACTAATGTATATCAGCTTTTGTGGCAGCGCTAAATGTCTGACCTGCAGACACACACTCCTTTGATAAACTTAGTTACTCAATTAAGTTATATTATTCCATAGCAGAGTTTGTTAGCTAGTAGGAAGGAAAACTCTTCCAGTGCATTATTTTTTTTACACTTTTCATTACAGTTTGAACTCTTTCATTTCTCTTCAACCTCTTTCTTGACTTTTTAACCTTGTTACTCCACTGTAGTAAAAATGAAATGAGTTATATGTTGTGTAAAGGTATTGAACAGTATCTCATTATTGACACAGGTTTTATAAATAGAATTTTGCTCTGCTTTTAAGGAAGTTTACAGGTCCGATACAAGCTGAGTAAGGATGGCCTCCTCATTTTCACCATTGACTCTGGAAATTTTGCCAACCGAGAGCTGCACCATGTGAAGATTAACAGAGAAGGCAGAGAGCTCATCATTCAGGTATGCCATGGTTTATGTTGAGAGTTAAATAATACTTCATGCCACAAACAGACCCACTGATTTCAATGTGTCATCGCCAGCAGGAGGCAAAGGTTTCACATTGATCTCGTGCAACCAAAGCTGGTCCAGCAGCAGCTGTAGGTTAGACCAAAGCTCCATCCAGACCCTGCTTCAAAGAGTGCCCAACTGTGGTGTTTTCCTTTGAGTGATCCTTCCCTTGTCTCTGACAATCTGTGAGTTAGGAAAAACCTTCGGCCAGAAGTTCATCTGGACCATGGGAGCGGTTCTGGGCCTTGGGCATGTCTGTGTGACCTGTAGTCCCAGAGGAAGCACATGGTATGGATCTTTTAAAAGCTGACAAAGAGAGAAAAACGGCTGAGGAGTGAGCACCTGGGAATGTAATTTCATTTTGGGTATGTGCCCCGAGAGACAATGTGGCCCCAGCTGCCCTATCCTCTTACAGAAAAGGAAAAGCTGAAGGAACACAGGGTGCAGCCACCATGTGCATGATGATGCCCTGTCCCTTTGCTAGAAACATGTCATGCTGAATGTGACAACCTTATGAGAGATGAGAACCTTATTTTTATATGCCTTATTTCCCTGCATGGCCTGTTTTACCAAGGCTGGGAGAAGAGGACTGTCTTACTGCTCCTTCTGAGGCTAATTATAGCAGTTCAGATTACAAAACAAATTGGCTAGATCTGGGCGGCAGTCATTTGACAGGGAAGGGTGGCAGAGTCTACAGAGAAGCTGGGTGTTCAGGAATAGAATGAGAAGGAGACAGAAACACAGGGAGTGCCACAGTTTTTCTTTCCTCTACAGTTTCCATGTCTGGGTGGTAAAATGATAACAGAGCACGCAACTAGGGTGGGTAGGCCTGATTATCTAGGAAGGAGGCTTATGCTAAAAGCCAGGGTTCTCTTCGAGTACCAGTCTTCTCTTGTCTGCTGCACTGTGGTTTTCTTCTATGCAGAACTAATTCTTCACAATACATTTTTAGAGAGGCCTCCTTTGAGTGTATTCTGAAGTGACTAGACATGGATTTTGGGAAGCAAGGGGATTTCAGTGTCAAACATTTTAAGCTTTTCTGCAGGGGAAGTTTCTTCAAAGCCCTTTATATGACTATTCTGGTGTAGCTTTCAGCTTCTCATGCTAAAATCAAAGCATATTCACTTTGCTATCTTTAGAAACTGAATTGTGCTTGGGGGCAGAATTAACTGATTTGCAGCTGAGAGCGTTCCCAGAAGTTTGCAGTACAGAGAGATCTAGGGGTGTCTACATGCTGTTGTAATGAACTAATTTTCTTGACCTCTTCCAGGTTGATCAAGTTCTCAAACTCAAACACAACTTTTCTGAGATTGATTTTAAGGCCATTAAATCACTCACCTTGGGCAAGGTCACAGGTAGGTTCTATGAAAAATATTCCTGATTGATCAGATGTTATAGTGCTGGAGTTAACCTGTGCTGTGTATTGGGTTTTTAATAGGATTGGGGTTTTGTTTGGCTGGTTTAGCTGTAAGACTTGGCCTGAGCATTCCAGTACTCCTGTTTGTATATCTCATCAGTGGAAAAATTTGGCAGCTTTACTTGTTTGCACTGTTAGCAGTATTAACTTCTCCCATTGTTCCCCCTAGTAAAGTGATTCATACTGCCTGTGTGGCTGCGCGGGGTGGCATCTTAGCCTAATGATATCATTTTGCTGACTACAGCTTGCTCCTCTCAAGCCATCTCTGTTTCCTAACTATAAGAACAGCACTGTGAGCCTTCATACTCTCTACCCTTTTTTCACTCCCGTTCCTTTTCCATTTGAATTCTGCAAGGAATATTTATATTACATGTAGCACTGAGGCCACAATTCTGCGTGCTCTGTGCGTGGACCTTCTTGATCTTTACCCCTCCACACTACAAAGACATTACAAGACCAGGAAAACTCTGCCTGAAATTTGGAAAGTAGAACTCCTCTGTTTTGTTGTCAAGGGTGTTATATTTCTTTATGTAAGAGTCTTATTTGTTCCCAGTAAGATTCTAAGTGCTTCCTTGGTTATAGACATTTTAGTCCTTTGTTAGAATTGGACCTCCATATCAAGCCTGACATCTGTTTCACTATTACAATTGTATATGTTTTATTAATAGCACCAAAGGCCTGCTGGACTGGTAGCTAGAGAGAAACTATAGACGTCCTCTAGTGTCTACTTGTGCAATATAATTGTATATAATGACATTAATGCATTCCGCATCATGTTTTCCTAATTAGATTAAGGGCAGGAACTGTTTTTATCCTTAATTATATTTAATGTTTGTTCAGAATGCAGCAATCTTCCAAGCCTTTGTGGACAGGTTTGGGGACCTGACACTTTTTAGCCAAAGTCGAGCTAAGCTAAAAATCTCATTTTGTCAACGGTCAGCTGTAGTGCTGAAAATCTGAAAGAACTTTGCTCATCGTGACCTCTACCTGAAGCTCCAGCTATAGATACGAAAATAATAAACCAAGGCTTTTCTAACCAGCAAGATGGAATATAGCACAAAGACCTTCAAACTTGTAGCCAGCAAGCTGACAAGGTGCAGCTCAGCATCATGGAGAGAAACTAGATTTAGTCACAAAAATATGATTAACTTTACAAGTACAAGGTTGTTGCAAAGCCAAAAAGCCCAGCTGTATCTCCAGAGGTCTGGCATTCAGTTCCACTGAACACTACAGACTTGTCTTCAGACAGATTTTAATGGATATATCCTTCTGTTATTTCTCTTTTGCCCCAAAGTTTATTAGGATCTTGTTTTAGTAATAACAATAATGCCAATAATTCATATTCTGTAATGACACAAAAGCCATAAACTTGGCCATCTAGATGGTGGAAGATCTTATTGCTGTACCAGGAATCACACAATGCATCCCAGCAAGTCACTTTAATTCCAGCCTAATCCTAATTCTGGTTTCTTCTTCATATGTTAAGTGAATTTCTGCAAACCTTTTCTTCTATGTCAGGATTTCATTTTCCAGGTTTTATCCCACAGCTGTAGATGTGCTGAGTAGAGACCTTGTGTCCTCCCAGAATCACAAATCCCCGAGTCGTCTTCTCTCCAGGATGAACAGCCCTAGCTCTGTCAAGCCTCTCCTCATATGAAAGATGCTCCAGTCCCTTAATCACCTTTGCTGCCCATCAGTGGACTCACTCCAGTGAGTCCATGTCTTTCTTCCACTGCGGAGTCCAGAACTGGACCCAGCAATCCAGTAGTGTTACATTCATGCAGAATATGGGGGAAAGATCATCTCATTCTATCTGCTGGCAATGTTCTTCCTAAGGCAACCCTGGATGCCAGGATGTCCTTGGCTGCCTTTGCTACAAGGGCACATTTCTGACTCGTGGTCAGCTTGTCGTCCACCAGTGTTGGTGGATGGGGCTATTCCTAATCCAAGTGCAGATCTTTGAATTTCCTTTGTTGAACTTTATGAGGTTCCTGTTTCACCATTTCTCCAGCTTGTCAACGTCCCTCTGAATGGTGGCACAACCATCAGGTCTACCAACTGCTCTTCCCAATTTTGTAACATCTCCAGGTTGTACACTGTCCCATGCTGGCAAAAAAACCCAAACCAAACCAAAACCAAACCCCAGAATCCCTACTGCTACAAAGTCAAGAGTATTGCCTTGTTATATCAAGAAGAGAGCTGGACCGTGTCATTTTAAGAATGTAGAACTTACATAATTATGTCCATTCATCATGTGTACTATTATATGGGTAAAATGTCAACTATAGATTCTTTAAATAATGACTCACCAGAAGGTGAATACTGGTGACCTAAACCAATATCCTCCAAATTCTCCCTTGTCATTGTTCATCCCCTCAGCAACACTTCAACTTCCAGAGGCATGTGATGTTTCGAAGTAGACCTAGACTTCCTGTAGTGTTTGTTTTGGATGCCACTGGGATTTAGGTACCTAAAGGCATTCATTAGGAACATTTAAGTGTCCACTGAAATCGAACCATATAAAAAACCTCTGTTCTGTGTGTCCTACGTATCCATGCTATACTCTTCTGGGAATTTGTCTCTCTTCTTCTTTCCTGTCACACCACTGCTCATTTGCCTGCTCTTAACAGCCTGATCCTGGCTGCTTAACCAGATGATTATATCGTCTTCTTTCTTGACTCCACCATTCATTTCCCACTAGCTGAGAAATCTCAAAGAGAGCTTCCAGCAGGACATCGTAAAAGCCTGAAACCTCTTCCTCACCAGATTTTCTTATGATAACCATTTTAGCACAGCTGGAACTTTTGACAAGTGCACTTTTATACAATGACCAGTTTTTAAATAATACTGCTTTCCCCCCTCCTACCTCCCCCCAGCCCCATTACACTTCCTTTAGTCAAAAGCTACTTAAACTCTGGTTTTTTTTTCTGCTTTTCAAATCTGCAATATTTTCCAATGGCTGCCCTACACCCAGCTTTGAATTCCAGGAAAAAAACCTCTCCGTTTAAGGCAGAGGAGGCTCACCTGGCATTCCAAACATAGGGACACTCGGTCTGCCACAGACTGCTTGAATGACCTTGGGCAAGCCATTTATGTGCAGATATAAAGGTAAGCAGGCATTTTATTCCCACTGGAACCAGTCTGAGCTTTACTATCTCTGTTCTCTATCAGGAAAGCATGGATAATAGAACATTCCTACATCAGAGGGGTGCTAGGCGAATAAAAGCATTAAAGGCTGTGAGCTGTTCAGATCCACAGTAATGGGGCCATATAGCTGCCTTAGAATGATCAATCTAAATATAAGAGTGGTTTTGAAGACAAGGGAGTAAAAAGAAGCAGCATTCAAGTAGCCAACAGACGTTTGTTGAATTCATCCTCTCAGCATCCAACAGCAATAGAAAAATATTATTATCCTGTAGTTTATCGTCATTTTACTTCACAAATATAGAGGCAAGACACAAAAGGACCTATCCAAAGCTCATCAGTATCAATGTGAGTTTTTACATGGACTTTAGTGAGCACTGGATTCAGGCCCCAAGTGGGTCATACCGTTTACGGCAAAGCCTCAGTGAAACCTTAACCAGAGTCCCAGTTCATTTACTTTAAGTACTCCTTGCAGAGACCATACTGCTGTATTTACCCACATGAGCTGTATTGGCAATCTGACCTGACTGTGAAGCTGGTGCCGCTTTGAACAAGGGATTGAACTTCATGACCTTCAGAGGTGTCTTTCAACTTAAATTATTCTGTAATTCTTTGATCTCAGAGCCACATTTGCATATGTTTAGTTCTTGTCTAGAAAAAGCTGTTATCCCAACGGGAAATATAGTTTATTTGTTTTGGGGTTGACCTTAATGAATTTTTTAAAACTTCTTACTGTGCCCCGACATGTCTAAATCTTTCACCATTATAGTCCCTAGAAAAATAATCACTGATGCAGAGAAGTGAATCTCATTGTCTGCATATGTGATTCAGAGCAATTTAATATACTAGTTGTGTAGTGATACCAGAGTAAAAGAGTAGCACTGAAAGGGATTCAAGAGTATTCTGAAGAAAAAGGTTGCAAAGATTTCTTTAGCACCTATTAATGTCAGCCTAATTTACTTGTGTCTTCAAAGTGATGAATTAGCAGACCTTCGCACACTGACAATGTAAAGAACTGTGTAGTCTAGCACATGACCGTATCTTTTATCTCTAGAAGCCTGAGCTAAAACACACTCAAGTTGTAGGAGTCTTTCCACTGAATCATTCAGCTTTGATATAAAGTGTACGTAGAAGAAAGTTCATCTGGAAAGTAATTTTATTAAAATAATTATGTAGGTGCAGTACAATTCCTACGATTTCTACAATAGCTTTTCTTATTAAAAGTTCACAAGAAGAAAATGGAATCTGTACACTGAAGAGATCATAGAGCAATTCATCCAAAAGTGATATTATACTGGGGGAGATGATAACAAGATAATTAAATCAGAAGGGGTAAGCTGGCATTAACTCTGAGATACAAGAGCTTCCCTAAAGAAGGATCTCCTTTTAGAGCGTTTCTATGGAAAGGACTTAAGTCCATTTTTTGGTGAAAAGTCATTCCCTTTTTTAAGCTCACAAAATCACAATTTGCTTGAGAAATTTAAAGTCACAGTCTCAGAATATTGTGCTCTACCATTTCCAACAATACAGCAATGGGTGCAAGAGATATTGGCCAGACTCTTCTGGACACTGCAAAGCTCTTTTCTTTACTGCAGACTCTTCTTGCCCTAAACACCTATTTCTCAGAAGGACCACACCTTGGAAAAAGATCTCTTGGGTGCATTATAGGGCACCTTTAAAAGTCTTTGTTTTTCTTCCTAGTAGCCTAGTAAAGCATTAAGGAACATCAAAATGACTACTTAGGATAAAAGTGGAAATGCATTTGGGACCAAGATGGCAGCAGTTAAAATAAGCAAAATTTGGCTACCTTAGGCACTTCAAGCAATCCAAAGTCTAGGCCAATAACACCCTCATGTGTCTATGAAAAAGAGACCAAATCTATTCAGACTTTTTCCCGAGCAATATCATTTACCATATGATCATAATACCATGGTTAAATCCTTGTTTTCTTGATGATAATACTGCCTAAATAAGTGTGCAAGGTCATCTACTTCTATCCAGAAATTTTATTTTTAGTCTGAGTTCTTGCTACTTGAGTTGATTTTAGCCATCTGCTCCTGAGAAAAGCATGTATTTGCACATCGTCTCTCCATCTTCTTGCACATTTTCCTCTTTTTATAGATTATATTTTGAGCCCATGCAAAATCACATAGGGCTGGCTGTGTTGTGACAGATTAGGATTCAAATGTCAAAAACTGTGATATGTAACAAATTTCACATTGCAACTCCAAGCAGTGTTTCATTTTCAATGACAAACTGTCTCTAAGAAAACATACTAGATGCATGTCTGAAATTATCTCCGCTAAACCTAATGAAACAAAAATTCTCAAATGTTCCACTTGGCACGAAATGTTCAATGACTGGCAAGCACATCCTGGCACGTTCTGCTCATTCCTGTGAAAACTAGTGAGAAAAAGTACGTTCACTTTGTTCTTGCTGTCCCTTGCTTTTTCAGAAGTGTCTTGGAGGTGCATTGAACGCCTGGAGCCTGTCTCCTGTTCAAAGTCATCCTTTTCTTAAGTAAGAGCCAAACTGGTTGAGCTCAGTGGCTCTAACCAGGAAAAATGTCTGTGTTGTTCACTCCACGGCCTTTGTGGCAGGCTTACACCAGGAAATGAGATAATTCCAAACACGCCTTTTGGTGGGTTCCAGTCTAATCCAGGATATGCTTTCTGCCCTTTCTAACTGAGTATCAGCAGTGTTTTCTGAGGTTGTTGAAGGACACAGCAGCACGTTTTTTGAGGTAACTACACAGTACCTACTAGTCAACTCTTCTGAGACAGGTGTAGTGTGGAGACTACAAGAGTGTTTTCCTTCAAGGTCATGGGCTCACATCTAGTGACAATGTCCAAGAAGTAATCTTGCCAGTGCTGTTCAGCACCTTGACAAAATGAGGATGGATACACTTTAACTGCCACAAATATCATCTTCCTATTTCACAGACAACCAATGCTTCAGCATACAGAGTAAATTACCCTTTGCATTTCTCCCAGCGATTCACTTAGATTAATTAATTAATTAGGCCATAGACATTTAAAACAGGCTATGTCTGCTCTCACTGATGATAAAAATAAATTTTGATTAAGGAAATCCATGATGGCCCTGCCTGTATGTAGGTGAGCACACAAGTAAACTTTGGGCTTAGATTTAAATTTCTGAGTGGCATTAAATTAATGTTCATAAAGAAAGAACAAAAAGATTGGATAATGTTTATGGTCCCCTTTCCACAGTGATATCTTTAGAAAGAAGATCTTCTGAGCCACACTTCTTGCATGCAAATAACACTTTTGTTTTCTCTTTGACTCCAGTTACCCGTCATATTAATTATCGTTTACCATGTCAATTTGCTGATACATTGCTGAGCAGCTTAATGCTTGATCCTAGTAAATTCCAGCAGAATTCTATTTATGATGAAAATTAAATCCCCATTACTGGAATACTAAGACTTAAAATTGCTTTATTTATTTAAGATCTTAAAACAAGGGTGTTGTATATGGCAGAGGTGCAAAAAGAAATAGCGGTGGAAAAGGATGTCTGTTTTGTTGAGTAGGAATTATTCAGCAGATTATTTTGATACAATCAATAAAGTTTAAAAAATACAACTACATGTTAAACTTAGTCCTCATTATCACAGAAAACCATTGCAAATACATGGAAAACAGGAGAGCAAAACCAACACGAAACTTACTGAGCTGTGACATTGCAGACAGCTTCCAGGGAGCAGCCAGAGGACCCAGCAAGAAGCCAGACCAACTTGTGTACAACTCGGCAGACAAAGCTTAAAAATTACTTCTTAAAAATATGGGTAAACTTAAGTTGTGGGGAATGAATAGTTAAATTACTCAAAAGCTGAATAAGATTGCCTTCTTAACCCCCCATGTAGAAATCATCCAAAGTAACTCCGTCTCCAGTACCAAGAACGGAAATGCAATGCTAAAATGTCAGAAGATCAAACCAAGTCAGCAGCAGCAATTCAGTGCGATTTTCCAGGCCACTCAAATGCACGGAAAGATTCACAGCATAACCAGGTCCGAGGAAGGCCACTGACGTTTCATATGACCTTGCTTCAACACAGACCTTGGAACTTCACTGAGTTGCTTCTCTTACGAAGCAACATGTCATGTACTGAAAATATCTTTTGGAAAAACATTTTATTGTGATTTAAAGACTTCAAGTGATGGAATGGCCTTTAGTAAGCCTTTCACAGAGGTAACCACGTCATAATCATAGATTTACATTATCCACTCAAGAATTCAGAGGGCAGTACAATTTGTTCACATCCGAGTTGTCTAGGTGTCTTATTGAGAAACAGTGAAAGCCCCACTTTCTGAAAGACATAAGGCATGCACCTAAAGCCATATAATAAAGTGAACATTATCTGTGCACTTGGGATTTTTACCAGAGGACTCTGGGGTTGGTTTTGGTTTGTCCTTTGATTTCTTTTTTCAAATTTCAAAGCCTTTCAACAACAAATCTCCTAGTTCTCATTCATGCAAAGCTTACTTTGACAAAAGATCGCTGGAATTGGCCCTTAATTTGACTATAGAAAGGCCTTGAAAAGTACTGTATCTTAGACTTTTCAAACTACTGTACTGTGGAAAAGGAATTCATTATTTCTTAGGCTTTACCTTTTTCACATTGGGGCAGAACAGAGCAATTTAGATTGCTGATGTCTAAAAGATACAAACAAATCTACCTTTTGTGTCAGAGCTAAGAAAACAGGAAAGGCTGACAGTAGGGATGTTTACAAAGAGTTTTATAAATTCAATAAAGGTGGCAAATACTGTAAATCAGTCTTTTAGTTTTATATAAGCCTTCTTGCAGAAATTTGGAAACAATTCCTTGTCTGTTTTATAACACCCTTACCAAAATCTCCTTCGAAATCTGAATGCAGCCAACTCCTACGCGCTTTTGAGAAGAGCAAACGTGAACCTCCGTAAAGCTGCAGTTTTTCCAGTGGCGAAGCCTCACCGTTTCTCTTCCCACCCCTTTTTCTTGCAGTTGCTCACAGCCCGGAGGCTGTCCACACGACAGCTCTGCAGACGGAGCAACTCGCCTCTAAGACCCCTCGTACCTTGCTTTGCCGAGAAGCAGCCAAACTCTCCACGTTATACTTCCATGAAGACATTCAAACATGATTAGAAATCTTTCTCGGCTAATTCCCTCTAACTGCATGACATAGCAGTCACAGCTCTCGAGCACCAAAATAATGCGTGATTTGGGCTAGTTTTGAGATTTCGCTGTGTTTTCACATACGTAAAAGAAGTTTGTGTAATTCAGGTAGCAATGTGAGTTATAAGAGAAAGTCTACTTTTTTCCTTAATCTTTTTGGCTGGGAGCTTGTAAAATCGTTGTATTTGAATGGTAGTGGGAAAATTGGACCTCTTTTTAAAGTTTACCATCTTATCTTTCAAGCTTTGAAAATAAACTTGAAAAACTGGGAAACATTATTTTCCAATGTCATTGGAAATATTTCCAAAACTTTCAATGCTAGAAATTTTTTTCAATTAGCAGGTAATTTTTAAGACTTTAGATAAGTTTTGATACTGTATATGTGTGCATTTGTGGTTTTTTTCTTGTTTGATTGACCTAGATATAAGGCTTGTCATGTTACAGACCTCTAAGCAGTAAGAATTTCAATTTCTGGAAAGTAAATAAATGAGAGCTTGGAGGAAAGAGAAGATGGCTTCATTGTCCTTCACTGACTTTTCCAAACAATCTTTGATATTAAAACATTTGGAACTAAATAAAAACACTTACCTTTGAATGGGCTTTCTCTCTTTGAGATTTAAGTGAACACAGACCAACAGATAAATTAATCGCGCTATCTCATCTTTAGGTTGGAAAAGAGCATGGAGATATTGGTTTTGATTTAGATAAAAAGAGGTATAGTTTTTTTGTTTTGTTTTTTTTTTTTTTTTTTTAATTTTATTTTATTAGTGGAATGGGGCTAGCAGAGTGAGATCCTGGCTCATAACTGGGAGAATTCCTAGGAACTCTGATTATAAAAAGGTAGTAACATGATTAGGTGTATCAGAAAAGTAAGTTGAAAAATAAACTCTTGAAGAAGAGTGGAAGACTATATTAGCAAGCCATTCAATATTAGGACACATGAAGCATTGTATAACGGAAAATAGAGAGCAGCCTCCTTCTCTAAAAGGGTGGAGGAGCTAGAATATCTTGAAGATATGGTCCATATCTGTCAAACTGATGTTGTTAACAGATGCAAAAAAAGTTGAAGAGCATCATCCCCAGGATCCTGTGATATTCAGTGTTGCTATTTTTACTGTTTATTATTATTATTGTTATTATCATGGTTAGCACCTATGATGTGTTAGATATTGTCCAGACAGTAGAGAAAATGGATAGGAAAGAAGCACAAGGCAGGCTTTTATGTCTAAGCCAACACAAAAAGTAGCATTGTAGAGGAAGGTCTGGGGATGGGAACGTCATGGGTCAGGCCAGGGAGAGCTTGTCGGCTGCTGAAGGAGAACCTGAACAGTTGTGATTGGATGAAGTGAAGGAAAAAGGGTAGGTAAGGCAAAAAAAGATTAATTTTTTTAATGCCTTCCTAAAACAGATGATTCCCAGAGTGTTTTTCTGTTGTACTGCAGATAGTTTGTCACTGGACCCTGAAGTCTCAAAGGCAAATGTCTATGGTTTCACTGGCTGCCTGTCCTCTGTTCAGTACAACCACATTGCTCCCCTGAAAGCTGCCTTACGCCATCCCAGCGTCGCTCCCGTGACTGTCACAGGCTCCTTGACTGAATCCAGCTGTGCATCCGTAATGGAAGCTGATGTGAACACAGTAACCACGATATATTCCTCATCGGGTATGTCTTGCCAAGAGGGGAATGGGGGATTTAAAGGATACTGTAGAGTGAGGTTTCCTTCCTTTTTGCTGTAATGTAATTGCTATAGTATAAATACTGGAACTGGAAAGTTGCCTTTTCTCTCAGAATTAGGAGTGTTAAGGATGGGCATTACGATTAGCCAATGTCATTTTAAAAGTCATTGTACTCAACCAAAGTTTTCAGTCTAAGTTCCTGGATTGCACAAAACATGCCTAGAACCAACAAAAAAGTCCCAAAGCCATAGTGGTAACAGCACTGGAAGTATGGTTATGCACCTGATTTACCATTCCTGTCCACTCTAGATAGCTCCAGTGCTGCAGATCTCAAAGGAGAACATAAATGTTACACAGATTCCATATCCCAGTGGTGATGAAGCAATAGGAGTCATACAACAAACAAGTCGAATTTGTTCCCACCCTAGCAGAAACGAACAAAAACTCGTTGTACAAACCCCTCGACACATGTGCGTGACTTCCATTGAATGCTTGTACTTTATTCTCTCAGGCTGAAGAGAAGGAGCACTACTTGAGCAGTATCAGTAAGATGATCCCAACAGTTCGTTTATCTTTTGCAATCCTGAAACTGTCCTCTGGGAATATTAAGTATTTTGCATATGTGAATTTGTATGCAGAGAAGGAAACTCAGAGCAGATGGAAGTGTTGTCACCAGGAACAGGGGCAATCAAGTTGCTGCTTTAGTCACCAGTGTTTGTGGCAGAATTCTTAATGACCCGGAAGCGGTACAAATTAAGGGCTATTTTTTGCCCCTTGACCTATGAATCCCCTTTCCGTTTTCTGATAACTGGTTTAGATCACAATATGATTCCTTTGGCATTTGTACTTGCATCAAACCCCCATTTCCTGCAGCTTCTGCCTAAGATATTCAGCAGAAAACAAATGATGCTGTTAGCATTCTGCATAGGGAAAAAAGCTGCTGACTTTTGGGGAGCGGCTGCCAGTGGGTGTGTTCTTCTCCCCACCCCCCAACTTTCTTCTTACCGCTCAGAGTTGTCTAAGATATCTGCTTTGACGTACAGCAGAAATATGTCTTGTAAATACCGCATGGACAATTATACTGAAAATACAAACTCCTTGCCCTGTAATCTATGACCTCAGTGATCTAATTTTTCTAAAGAGTTTAGGAAGCAGGAAAACCTGAGGCTCAGAACTGCAGGACAGAACACAAAGCAGAGTGTAGCATCTTTGGACTTAAGTATTTAAAGCTTACAATTGGTTGCACTCTATTGTCAAGGTTAAGCACTGTTACATCAGAAATGCAGAATTATTATAAAAGCTCATCCTTGTCTTTGCCACTCTATGCTTTAAAATATGATTTCCTCTCAATATAATGAATTAACTGACACTACTTCTTCACTTTTCACACTGGATTTGATTAAAGCCTGAATAAAATCTTTAGAACAAGTTAGTTCTGAAGACTTCATATCTTTATATGCTATAGAAAGAGCACTGGGCGGTAGATTCGTGTTACAAGAAAAATTTCCAATTTGTAGCAAATTATACTTTGTATAGATGTACTTGAGAATTACATTTATATATGGAAAGGACACATTTTAAGAAATAAAAAGAAGACAGAGTTAAGGATTAACTTTCAAATTTACTGCTCATATCTCAATTCATCAGTTCCCAATTTCTCATTATTGAGTGTCTGAGAAGAAAAATAGAACTTCAAAGTTGACTGTACATGTCTCTGTCGATTTTCTAATGTACAGATACAACAAAAAAGCCCTCTAGGAAATCTCTCTTTCAATGTGTGAAAAAAGCTTTATATATTTATAACTTGAAAACAATTGATGCTCTTTCCTTCAGAGAGGAATGCTTGTTGTGTTCAAGAAAGTTTTCTAGCAGACAGATACGGAATAAAGTCCATTCACTCGCAGCTCAGTTATCCATACACACTCTTTCTGATTACAAAACACAAAATGAAAGGTGACTTACTGTGGTTTTGATATTTAACAAAGATCTGCAAATCACCTTCTTCCTTGCTGTAGAGGTTTTGGTATTCTGAACTCTACACTGATGACATAGAAATAATAGACTTTTACTGTGCTTTTTTTTTTTTCTATATATATTTATTAAAATAGTGTAAATGCTAGAGCAGATTCAGCTGTGTGGATGGTGGAGTCTTGAGCTGTCTGTCGACTCCAGCTGAAGAGCAGGTCTTCCTGCATTTAAAGTAGAAAATGCCAAAGACTTTCATAAGCCAGAAACTGCACAGAAAAAAATTGTTTCTGAAAGGCAGCTTAAACAGTGCAAGTCCCTGTCTCACTGTGCTAGTTGGGCTGGACCTGATATTTCCAAACAAGGAGGAGCTGGCCAGGGATGTGCTGGGACAGCCTTGGCTGTAGCACCTATGAGATCTCAGGATCCTGAGAAGAAGGAAAAAAAGCAGAAAGCATGACTGCAACCCCAGACTTCAGGAGAACAACCTTTGACCTGGTCATGGACTTGCTTGGAAGAATCCCACAGAATACAGCCCTGGTGAGAAGAGGGATCCAGCAGAGCTGGTACAAGGATCATCTCCTCCAAGATCAAGAATGGTCCATCACAATGCGCAGGAAATCTAGCAAAGGTGGCAGGACACCCAGAGCAGTTGTGCAGTCTTCATCCTTGGATATATTCAAAACCCAAATGGATACAGCCCTGAGAAACTTGCTGTAATAGACCCTGATTTGAGATGATTTAGACTAGATGATTTCCAGAGGGGCCTTCCAACCTCAGCGGTGCTTCCAGCCTCAGTGATTCACGTTGTAATGTCTTCAGCTTTATCTAAAAGGAGGAGGATGTCCTGTTAAGGTCTCATATGAGACACAGTATTGCTTTTCCTTGGCTTCAGAGTTTATTGTGTTCCCACTGGAGATGGTTCTGCTGTCACATGCCATCTGCTCTGCTGTAACAAACCCTCCTCTCCTTGTATCCTGATTTAATTTCTCAGGCAAAACATAATTCTTAAGGCCTATGTCTGTTGGCCTCCATTCTGAAACTGATCTCCAACATTTGTTCTGGTTTCCTCTCAGTGCTTAAATTCTGGTAAGAGTTGCCAAAAAAATAGTGGAGCTTTAATAGCAGTTCGTGTCAGATCTTACATAATCTTTTAGGCATGAATGATGTCTTAAATAATCTTTAAGGTAGAAATTTAATTTCATGCTTTTTTCATAGATAATTAATAGTCTTTCGTGACTCTATTTGACTAATACCATGCACCAGATTGCTGGAGATTTTTCTCTAGTACAGGACAACTGATGTTCAACAGGTGTGAATTTTTATTGTAACTGATTTCACTGGCACCAGCTGAGGGCTGGGACAGAAAATATTTCACCAAACTTTCAGTATCTGAAAGTTAAATTATCCTGAGTCTAAAATAATGATTGCTCCCTTCTTCTAGTTTGTGGAAAGAAATAGGCAAATCATGCTGTCCATCTTTTGACAGCCATCCTAGGGTATAAAGTATCTGTAGGTTCTTTTCCTCTGTTTCACTAAATAAAAAGAGCCTAAATTACTAGTCTTGATTTGTATAGCTAACTCTGAGATACTGAAAAATAAAGGAGATAAACCTACCCACGATGTACAAAATTACGAGCAACCTTGATCTAACTTTGAATTTGTCCCTGCTTTGAGCTGAGGCTCAAGAGCTTGAGATTTGGCTAAATAATAAATAATTAGGCTCCAGATTTCCCTTCCAACCTAACCTTTTCTGTGATGCTATCTGAATTTATGTGTAAAACCACAATTTTTATCCCTATTCCAGTTCCACAAATGTAGTAAATGAGATGAAGTATTGCCATGACTATATGTTTTCTTGGCAACATCACTAGAGGCACCCAATATACAAGCAAGGGGCCTCTTGTAAATAGGTTTCAACCTGAGTGTCCAAATCTGTCATTGGCATTCACCATTCACATTGATAATGGGTGTACTGGAGGTGTTCACTTGGCCCCAGAAGTCCTTTTCGTGCCTGTAGCTCAGTCAATGAACCGCAGGTATGGGGAACCCTGACTTTTCAGTATGGATACTTTTGATGAGAAATCCTTCCACCCCTAAAACTAGCAATAGATTTTCATCTTTTAAAACATGAAAGCCTCTTTGAGGCTGATGCCTCCTGCACATCTTTGGGTCTGGTATCAGTGATGGAGAGCATAAGGAAAAAGTGCCCCCCTTTAAGAGCCTAAATATCCCAAAGCCACCATCATTACAAACTCAGCACCTGCTGATACACAAATATGAAATAGTTGCTTGTTTCAATAAAAATCATCCTATTGGGCAATAAGATACCAAAATGTGGCTGAGTCGGGTACTAAGGCAAGGATGTTCAATTACCATAAACCTTGCAATACCAAATTTCTCAGTTAGGCTTCCACCTCTTGCATCAGAAAGATCAGTTTGGTAAAGCAATGTAATATATAATATATATAGTAGAGACAGTCATTCGTAACTGCCACATACATCCTCTGTATGATAGCCTGGAGGCTTGTAAAGGAGAGAAACACAGATAGGCATCTTGTCAAAGTAGAGGGTAAGGTGAAAGGAAAAAAAATGTGAAAGTGCAGAAAAGCTGGACTCATCTAGCAGTAGAAAACACAGCATTTTCTGAAACGTGCAGGACTAAAGTAGGTACGCTGCCATAACTCCACTGACTTCAGGGAGGGCTTGACCTCTCAGGCTTGGATCTGAATTTGAAACTGCCAGCATGTAGACTGTTTAGCCCAGTGTTTCACCAGTAGTCATTTATAGATAGAGTCCAAGAAAGCTCCAACATCGAGGAGCCTTTAATATAGGAATTCATTTCTTCCCCCTCTCTGTTTTGAATCCAATTCGACCACTGCATTTCTGCAATGGAGAGAAAAACATCCCTTCTAAAAAGCTGTCCCAAGCAGAGACTGATTCTCTTTATGGGGTTGAATTCGACTTGTATATCTGCATCTACAAACATAGGTCAGGCCTGAATCTGTCTAGCCTTCCTTTCCTTTTGCTTCTTTCTGATATTGTTTCTTCGGTCGCGGGGG
>JAVJGG010000001.1:38255898-38267854 GCA_035590195.1 Aviceda cuculoides | reverse complement strand
AACAACACAAACAAACAAAAAAAATCAAACAAAAAACCAACCAACCAACCAACCAAAACCAAAAACCAAAAACCCCCTCAGACTGAGGAAAGGTCCCAATGGGCTATTTAGTTCAAATGTTCCCCTGATTATTCTACCGATAAACTGAGGCAACACTTTCAGATGTTAGCATGAGCCTTTCTGTTTCCTTTTAAATATACCCTTAACAGACTTTACTCCTGAAGATGCAGAAGAAAATTGTCCTGCAAGCTCACTTTAAGTTTCAGAAAGCTTTCTGGTTTGATTCTCTAGTCCCCCAAATCACATCTTTTGAAAACAGATTAGAATTCATAAGGGTAAGAAGATGTTTCCGTCTAAGCCACAGAGAAAATTAATATTGCTGATACAAAAAATAAGTCCTGTTTTGTTTAACCAACTGCAGATACTTTTGGGAAGACAGATGAAAGAGAGCCTCTCACCAATGCAGTCAGAAGCGATTCAGCTGTGATTGGAGGTAACTTCATTTTTAAAGATTACAATTGAAAAATAATTCTGTCAAGGCAAACATCTAGGGTACTTTGAATCTGGGCCCCATAAAATCCAGTTCAAGTTTTTTGTAATCTAATGCAAGTCTATTATTTGCTGTATTTATTAGCACATAACTGTATCAAGCTACCTAGAGAGGCACCTGCATTATGAATGAAGCCAATAGTGGCAGCACATGATGTTGAATATTGCCAAAAAAAGGCATTATGGGTCATCAAGAATGTGAGTCTTCTAAAATATAACCAAAGGCTGTCTATCTGCCTGCTTGAGCAGGGGATTTGGACAAGAAGACCTCCAGAGGTCCCTTCCAACCTCAACCATTCTCTGATTCCATGGGATTCTGTGATCTAAGACCCAGCTAGCGAGTAATTGTTTTACACACCACTCTGATGAGAGCCTCAACAGAGTGTTCACATTTTCTGTATTTCTTGAGCTCTCTCCTTGCAAGTTGGTGGTGTACAGGTACTCGCTAGGTCGTATGGAAGCATTTATATGCTAGGGAAAGTTGTCCTTATAGCTTCATGTATGGTTTTCATTTTCCTTTAACAACCTGGAAGGCAATTTATCTCTGTTTATTTTATAGGATGCCCTGTAGGGAGCTGCCTTTGATAATATCTAGAAGCTATAAACCAAAGTGAACAAGGCTCGTGCAAGGTTTACAGAGATAACACAGGAGAAAATACAACAGAGCAGGAATTTGTATGAGCATACAGATCTAATTTTTTAAAAACAAACACACTGATCCAAATTTACTTCCAGTGAAAGCAGAATTTGACTGAAATTAGGTCAATGTCATCGATGGTTGCTGCTTTAAGTCTTACTCAAGGTGACAAAATAGAAATAAAAACTACCAGGGAGGGTGTGTTAGAGGCAGATGATTGTGTACAGACTGAGATGAACTGATCTATCATATCCACTAGCTGTTGTGCATTGGTGAATGTATTTTTGAAGTAATTGGGGGTTTTGGTTTGGTTTTTATTCTTTCTGTCCTTCCTTTTTTCCCCTCTTCAGGTGTAATAGCAGTTGTGATATTCATCATCTTTTGCATCATTGCCATCATGAGCAGATTCCTCTATCAGCACAAACAAGCACATCGAAGTAGCCAGACAAAGGAGAAGGAATACCCAGAAAACCTCGAGAGCTCCTTTAAAGCTGACATTGACTTGCAGAACACAGTGAGCGAGTGCAAACGGGAATATTTCATCTGATGGACAATGCAATTTCTTCTTACTCTTACTCCCCTAACCTTCCTTCCTTTATTCCCTTCTTCTGCCCTTTTTTCTTTTTGTAATTTTTTTTTAAACAATCATGTGTTGCTAACTTCTTTTTCATTTCGAAAAGACCGCCCTGCACAGGAAACACTGACAACAATCACAGTGCCTCATTCTCTGCACAAGAACCTGGCAGTCACAGTTTACTTCTACAGCTCAAGAGACCTGTTATCCCACCCTACACAAAATAAGATCCACATGCACACCTGGTTTCTGCACTGGGTTCCTGGATATTTCAAAGTCCCCACATTTATTTTGGTTTTTCTCTGGACCCATTTAATTAATCACTTTTACACTAGAGCTGGACTATGTAAAGTAAAGTAGCTGAACACGTAGCTCTACAGATACTGGGACAGGATAGAGGGAAAGAACTAGACCAAAATGCCTGATTTATTTTACAGGTTCATTTACAGCAGTCATAAAGAACTGGCCAAATTCTCAAATGATATGAATTGATATGTATCTATTGATTTCAATGGTGTTACATTAATTTATACCAGTTGGGAAGCTGGTATGAGGTAAGGAAAAAGAAAACTGTCCTCATTCAGCTCCTTCCCCCAACCTTCTGTCCTTTTACTGTAACTTTTAGGCTTATCAGTACTTTTCCAACAATGTATGTATCAACAATAAATGTCATTCCCGTGCACCTCTTTCACCTCCATCTCATAAGGCTGGCTATGTAGACCCAATGTACTCTAGCGTAACTCTAGCTGAAGCATGGAAAATAGTAGCTTGAATCTCCAAGGGTTTTAGGAAGCTGCTAGGACTTAGGTGCTCTATATTTGTCTGAAACGTTAGAAATGCAGCATATACCTGTTCATGCCATATGGAGGATTATCACACGCTGAGGTTAAACACTGTTGCCTCTGTGGCAAAGACAAAGTACATAGACAAGAAAAAACAAAAATAGTTCGGTCTTAAACATGAGTTACCCCTTCTGCCAGTTCTTCTAAAAAAGAAAAAAAAGCAGCTACTCAAAAAAAACCAAAACAAAAAACAAACAAAAAAAACCACAAAAAAACCCCAAACAACAAAAAAAACCCAACGAAACAAAACTGCATGAAAGATTGATTGGTATTTCCTGTTTGTACAAATTGGAGTATCTTCTCCAAAGCTAAATAGAGAGAGGTCTGATGTCACATCCAAAAATGTTAATATTTGATCAACCCTGTTTACAAGGAAGAACATTAGGGAAACATAAAAGATCCCAAATACTCTACTTCGACCTTCTTTTCAGTCACAGACATCCCAAGGGTGAGAAATGGAGAAGTCCCACCAAGGGAGGTTTTTCACACCCTGCTTGTGTCTGTGTGACATAGTGCCTTCACAGGGCTTCTGAAGAGTGTGTAGAATTTGCTGTCAGACTTGAAAGTTTCTGACAGTTGAACCAATCCAACAGCTAAGAAAAAAAAATATTAATTCAAGACAATTTATTGTGCAGCTGAATCTCTTTTCTTTGCGCCCTACAGCCTTCTGCAGTCACCCTGGGGTTTCCACGTGGTGATCCTTTTTGCAGAGATTAAAAACAAACAACCCACAGCAAACTAGAGATGAGGTAACACGTGCAACAGGTGCTATTTTTTGAGGCAGTGCATTGCAAAGGCATGTAGCTAGCTATATTTTTGATGGGAGGAGGGGACAGACAAGGAATAATAAATAAATGACAGTTGGGATATGGTATTTCTTCACCACTTCTTTTGGAAGTAGCATCTTGTGAAAAGAAAGCAATCTTGGAGCGATACCACTCTCACATGAAGAGAACTATGTGAGGCCAGCCCCATAACCAGAACTCTAACCAAGCAATTTTATAAAGCTATTTATACTGAATTAGTATCGGTGCCATTCTTCCTCGTCTGTGGACGGCAACAGCCCTTTTGCCTCATGCTGGCTGTTTGCCTGACGCATGATTTCCTGAGAGTGTTTCTGCATGATGAGATGTATAATGGTGGACTCATTAGCTGCGTTCCTTTTACGTTGCTTTTTTCTTTTGCAGTGAAGTCCCAGCAAAGCAATTCTCTTTTCTCCTTCCTTGCTTCCTTCCCCCAGATAAAGCTGCTTTGTTTGGCATAGCAGGAGGGGAGGAATAAGCAAGCGGATGGGCTTCTCTGCCTGTTTTTGAGTCATCTTACTGAAATGGCCTCTGTATGAGCCATCTCTGAAGTCCTAATGTACTTAATTGTTCATGAAGAATGGAATGGGAAGGAGGGGAAAGCCCACAGGTTTGTATTTTTCTCTAGCCAAACTAACAGATACAAATCATTCTTCTGCTTTCCTACATGTTAGTTTCCAGGAATAAATTACTACAAAGTGCAACAATAAAGCGCTAAACAGCTCCAGCAGTGGCGTAGCTGGAAAAGGGAGACTGAGCAATGAAGCAGAGTCCTCTCATTTCTCAAGTGACTAAATTACTTTGAGCCATCTTAGGGCCTGATCATGCAAGATGCTGAGCTTTCTCCAGGAGGATCAAGTTCCCATCACCAAATGTAGATATTAGTGTTGCTGCAAATATTTCGGATACAGCTCAGTGGCTGAGTCCTGGGGCAGAAAGCAGGTGTAATGGCATGCTGTGTGCAAGCCCTGACCTGGCAAAACACTGAAAGTGGTTTCTTGGTCCATTTTTCCTTATCATTTAATATAGCCCAGGCTGGTAAAATTCCTTGAAAATTTAGCTACGCTGGTGTGCATCTGTAAAAAAGAATGAACTGCACATACATAAATGTATGCATGAGTATAGAGAAACACATGCTCTATACCTATGGATGTAATGAAATGTGAATATTTATATGCTACAGGGCTGGACAAATGAATGCACTTGTATGGACTTGCCATTTAAAATCCTATCTTCTAAATCAGGATGTCAGTCAATATTCTTATTAAAAGGTAGCTAAAAGATACTGTATGAAATACCCTAATATTAACTTCTTTTTATTCTGTTTGGTTTTGTTTTGTTGGGTTTTGTTTGTTTGTTTGTTTGTTATAATGCTTTCTTTAGTGAGGGCATAATCTGATTTACTTCAGTACCAGTTAAAGGCAATTAAAAATAATTTAAAAAAAATAGAAGAAATGCAATTTTGAAAACATCTACCGGCGTTAAAATTGCTTTTATTTTCCACAGTTCAAATTAGACCTTTTTTCCCATCTATTACAAACCATTTCTGCTATTTTTGTTAAAATTGCTCTTTAAACGGGGAGGTCTTTCCTTTTTTCTTTTAGCTGTCATTCTAGATAACATTTTTCAGTAAACATAGGGAATAATACTTTTTATATATAAAATTTCAGGATTTATTTTAATGGAAAACCTGAGAATATCAAAGAATTGTTTGGAGGTGGTCTTTGGTTGTTTGAGTTTTCTTCCTTCTGCCAAGATAAGTTTCATAACAAAAGCATGGGCTGGTAGAAGATACCATGTCCCTTATTTTCTCCTGGTGATTACGGTATGTAATCTCTGAAAATAATTATTGCCAGGCAGGGATTTTTAGGCTATGAAATTTCTAAGCCAGTTAGATATGGATTTAGACACTGAAAATTCCTGTTCTCCAGAAATGACTTGGCCAGTAACAGCCATGCTTATAAAGATATTTAGTCATGCAAAGTCTGAGTTGGATGCCTAGAAGGACTGTCCGAGAACCCCAGTGTCTGGCTATAGAAACCAAATGAAGGCTGCTGGAAAGCTAAATCCTACTAACTTTCAGTGAGAGGTGGGCTGCCACCTGAGTGAAGTGTGGGCTTTCAAAGGGATTTAGTCTCATGAGGATGTGGATCAATGCTGAAGTCACTAAACAAGATGAGCACTTGACATAAATTAATTTCAGTTGGATTTCTGCTTCTGCCTTGCTGTGAAATGTTTTAAAATACTACAAGACATTTAAATACTTTTGAAAATTGAGTGAGTCCCATTTCTCTTTTGGAAATAAAACGTTGATCCTAAGTCACCTATGTAATTTGCAGTAAGTGTTTCATCTGTCCTTACTCACTTGCTAGAGAGAAGACAGTGTGAGTGGTTTGAATAAATTTTTAACATGTACACTTTTTTTTCTTTTTCTTGTTCTTGCTGTGGCACAGCACTTAGGGTATGTCTGCAGTGAAAACAAAGCCAAACAAAAGACAGGCTTTTAACTCACCTCGGCTAAACCAGGATTCTTATCTGGGTGAACTAGCTGTGAAAACAAACCTTTTAGGGCTATACTGTTATCAGATTGTGTTCAGTCATGAGATTCCCCTGACATTTAAAACTGATAGCCAGAATACAAACATGAGATGCTTTCTCTCTGCTTTATTTTAACCTGATCTAGCCAGACTTAACCCATCCTATTTAACAATTGCTCAATTTTTACAGTGTAAACCAAATCCTTATTTTAACAGGATGTTTGTCTATATTAAGCATTTAGCTGATCACATATTACACATATTGGGTGAGGAGCAATCAATACATCAGATAGTTTCCCTGTGGTGAGGGGATATGAATCTTCTCCTGATGAAGTCAGCTGTCGATTTTGCTGAGCATAAGATTGAGTCCTAGACCTATGGAAGCACTTGAAGATTGCTTTTATCTGAGTCTTTTGGGTTTGTTTCATTTTGCATTTGGTTTTACAGGCTACCTGTTTTACACTTGTCATCCAGTCCTGTCCTGTGGTCAGTGAGGACAGGGCAAATATCTCAGACATCCTTTAAGATTCAATTAATCACTCTCTAGAGGTGCATCTTTCTCTCCCTTGATTATAGAGACAGGCTAGGCTCCGGGCAATAGGTTAGCTACTTCTAGTAGAATTTGCCTACATACAGGAACTTTACACTAGTTTTGCAGTTCCAGTAGACACATCTGCATAGGTCTTAGAAGAGACTTGTTTTTTATGCCAGCTGGGATCAAGGAAGCACACCTCCTAGCATCTAAAATTATCCTAGACAATTCTGCTTAGGAAATGCATGTGTCTGCTTATAGCCGAATGCATGAAAATAAGGTATCAAAGCACCCATTTGAGTCAGTGGCGATCCGATCAGTAATCTGTGGGGCTTGGGAGAGGATAGCTCTCCTTCCAGTCTTTTCAAGATCCAAGATCCATCCATTGCCTCGTGGGAGCTTTGGCAGATAGCATACGTGTAGACAGCTCTACACAGATCTCATAATCTAAACCTAACTCAGACCTAGAAGATGCCTTTCTAGCCCTGCGTGTCTGGTGCCATCTGAGATGAACTAGAGTATCTCTGCAGCTCCAGTAAGGATGCAAGCCTCCTGCCTGTCATGTCTTGTATCTGCTAGCCCCAAGCAGATATGTGTGATAGCCGTTGGCTTTTCAAGTTATAGTAAGTGCCCATCCAGAAGCCCTAAGTTTTAGGAACAAATCCAACCTTCCATTCCATCAGTGTAAGCCGGTCTGTTGAAGTATGTCCTTCACCTCAGTTTAACAAAAACGTAACAGGAGGCAGAATTTGACCCCTTTGTGCTCCACTGTCTCATGTCATTGTTTGTTGCTATCACCTACACAAAGGTTACACTGAAGACCAGTTTCAAGTATTGTTCTGCACTGCCAGCTTTTCACAGACATAAAAGGGGTTTTGGGGTTTTTTTTTGTTTGGTTTTGTTTGGGGTTTTTTTTCAAAAAACAACACTTTCTAAAAGGCTTGAGCAAAAGCCGAGACCTTGTGAGGCTCTCTAAGACAAATGCCGTTGCAAAGCTTTCATGCAGTTTTGTAATGACTACTTATCAAACAAGCCAAGTGATACGGTTACATCCCTGCCAAACCAAGGGCCTTATCCAGAGTCTTTTGAGATTGGTGGGAGGCCTCTTGGTTGACTATAGTTAGAGTTGCACCATGCCCTTGAGGGCTTTGGGGGTTTTCTTCACAAGTTACTATCACAGCTTCAAAGCTTGATTTGTTCCCTTTGGATCTGCACTTTGCTGCGCTTCCTTTCTCAATGAAAAGTTCTTCACATCCCCTTTCGGTGTGGGCGGCCCCCTCCTTCATGCTCTTTTTGTACATGAAACTTCTAAACACCCTCTTCTTTTGGATCTGAAGTAGCTTTTTTCCTTCGGTTGGTTATTTTGAGTCATGCATATAGGACTTTGAGATATTTCTATGTATTGGTACTTATTTTTGTGATCTTTTGCACTAAGTTAGTCTGACAAAAACAAAAACTGGGGAAAAAAAAAGCACACTTTCTGGTGAACTATTGTAATTTGTAAGCTCGTTGTTTGTTGTTTGTAATGTACTGAGTCTACAAGCCGAGCTAAGGAAAGATTAAGGCAACAGTTTGTGTTGACAGTGTCACTCCATCTCTACTTCATCTCTGTTTTCTTTTTCTCTCCTTTTTTCTTTAACATGTGGGGCTATCAAATTGGTGGTAGTTGGCAGAGGAACTCGTGTTACAATTCTAGCGAAGGTTATGGTTTTTCTCCTGGCAGTCACAGAAACCAGAAATTTGACGAAATTGCATGATTCTCAAAATGTCAGCCGGGTGCTCAGCCAGAAAGGAGACCACTCCACTGTGGAGATGTAGTCACCTAAAGGTGGTGACCTGTAAGGGGGAATGGTGACATTAACTCTCCAAATTGCAATTGCAGTGAGGCAGTGCAGGAGGCAACAGCTCTCAGAAAGGTTATGCTGTTGGAAACCAGCCGTGGTAACCATCGGATGGATATGAGGGTTTCAGGTCTTTTTCCACGATTCGTTTTTGCCATGAAATGAATTACTAATTAGTCTGCCAAAACATAGCCTTAATTGTCCTGATGATTTGTAAAGTATCAGAGATGTACTTCAAACATGGGAGAGGATTTCAAACCTCTGACTGGTCCTAATTTGAATGTCTCCCGTTAGATTACTGGAGCTCTCCCTGATACCCCAAAGAAGAATTGAGGATGGTTTCCCTCAAACAATTGTAACATTTAATGAAATGTTGGTTACAATAGGTTATGCAAAGAGTGGTGTTTGCTTAGAAACTCTCCTCTCTCCATCCCTCCCTCTCTTAGGATGCTTGTGGCAGCTTTTTTCTAAACTACTGACTGCTGTTCACATTGCAACACCGTTTGCTTCTTGATATGCAGGTTATCACTCTCTTCATGGATTTCAATCCCACAACCCTAAAGACAGTCCTTCTGATAAAAATTTCTGCATGGGAAATTATTTACTCACTTTTGCATGCCCTTTACAGTTCCTTCTTGCATCATTTAGGCAAACCATTTTCTGATGTGTTTTGTCATTGCTGCCAAAGCTGAGCACGCATATCATTAAGAAAGAAAACTGATAGCTTCTGAGGTAAAGCTTAGATACAGCCAGTCGCAGCCTCACATCCCGTTCACGATGCAGATGAGTACTTGGACACCCAAACCCACTCGATGAAATTTCAGACAGAGGTTAGGAGAGCAAGCAGGTACATGTTTTTCAGACATCCAGCCATAAGAATCTCTACTCTGTGAGTTTTGCAAATGAAACATTTAACATAGACCGTTATATCTAGATGATAGGAAGAAGCTCAACATTGTAGTACCTGACCTGCTTTGAAAGGCACTTTGTAAAAGAAACAGAGCCAGCTTCAGGCCTGGTTGTAATCCTGCTGAAGTCAGTGTGGATACATCACACAGATGAATTTAGCCTCGGATTGCCCTAGGCAAGGGCAGTGATGATCTCCTACAAACTGGGGCTGGCATATAGGAATTCAAGTCAGGACCTTATATTTGTTATCCCCTACTGCTGTCAACAAGACTTGCATTCACTGCAATTGTGTGTGTCTTCTAGCAGAACTGTGGATAAAAGTTGGGATAAGGCAAGGAGCTTCAGCTCCACTTAAGCCCATGACATGGCTTAAGTCACCTTCAGGAGTTTCTGGAAATGTGTGGAGGAGGAAGGGTGATCTCTGGGTGGTGTGTGGCCAACCAACTTGGGAGCCCACCTACTGACTTTGGAAGGATTTCATGCGGTTTTAATGGAGTCCACCCTGGGTGGACTGTGGTGAACTGTATATTACTTGAAAAATGAAGGCACCCCCCCAAAAAAACACCCCAACCCCCCAAAAAAAAGCAGCTTCACAGGCTGTTAAAGCTAGCTGATATTAAATACTTGTAATAATAAAAAATTGGCTCTTTCTGCAGATGAGCCCTTCATCATTCATTTTACTTTGTTCTACTCAAATTATATTAAATAAATTTCTCGGAACACTGCTCATTTCAGTAGCAAAGTAAAAAAAAAAGACTTTTTTTTTCTTTTAGTAGTCCGTCCAAGGGTAATGCAAGAGTCTCTCAGTTACAGTAAAAAGCAAAATGGAGATTTAGATTATTCCCCTTTCACTATCTGGTTTTCTAAAGAGAATTCCACAGGACGTTGCCTCAGTCCACGTCAGTTTTGTAGACAATGTAACATGTCTTAATACACTGTTCGGGGATTGAAGAAATTTAGCCTTAGCTTCTTTTGTTTTCTATGGTTACTGTTGTACAGAAGAAAGACTTAAGCTGTAAATAATGTATATTTAATAAAAAGAGACTTTTTGTATGATTTTGTGTGGAAGACAAATGCCTCCTCCTGTGTTTTTATTTCATCTTCTCGCTGAATGGACATTAAAAAGTGCTGATGATGGGAAAACTAATTTTCAGGCACTTACATGTTAGCTCTAAGCCAACAGATCTCATTGGATATTAATAAAGGCTGAAGTGCCCACAACCTGGGTTTATTGATTTCAGCTATGGCTAAAAGTTGTTGTCAGAGGCTATCTGGTCATCACCAACATCCCTGACGTAACTGATTAATGCTAGTTTGCAGCAGCTACCCTGGGGTACATATGGGCACAGATGCCTAAGGGGTTAAGAGTCATGTCTGGAGACGTGCTTTAGTTCTAGTTAGAAAACATGCCCAGTCACAGCTCTGTGATTTTCCAGGTACCCATGAACATGTACAAGTGCACACACACAAATATACTCTCTCCCCTGCCGTGCGTCAACAAGGGTGTCCTGCTTCGTCCGCGTCCCCTCACGCGACAACTGCGCTTCTGGCTGTCACCGGGATCACACTTCCACGCTGCTGCCTTCACACACGTCCCTAGCCGGATAAACTGGACCTGGCTCAGTCTCCGTCGGGTCTGCCTTGGCTTTGTGCTTTCAGTCTCACTGACGAGTTTTTTCCCCCTCCATGGAAACTGAGAACATAAATCTCTTCGTCCCCTTTGGAAATTGCAGTCTTTGATTCTATCGACCAAGAACCAGTAAACGCTGACTTAGAAAACAGCAAATCCTAGTAAGTACAAAGAGGAGGACTCTTTTTCAAGAGTTTCACATGCTTGGATTTGGTGCAATCCTCATCCTAAACTTTCAGTGCTTACACATTCCGTGTTTCGTTAGCCAAAGACTTTTCTATTCGCAGGGAAGCTGTGGGTCTCGTTCTCTTAGGAACTTCTCTATGAGTTTAACTTTCCCCCCTTCATTTCTGGATGGCCTGCCATCCAGAAGAGAGGGTTAACAAGTGTTTGTGGTCCTCGTGGAGGTGTGCTGTCTGGCGGGCCAGCTTTGCAGGACCCACCTTGGGGTTCTGCAGGCAACGGTGCGCAAGAGCCCGTCTCGCGGGGCTGATCCAGCCTACCGCCCACGTCCCAGTCCACAACCAGCCGGGCACGAGAGCCATCTTCCTCAACAGCACCCTCCTGGTGTGCCCTCCTTCCTGGTGGGTGTGGGAGGCAGGGGTTAGATATCGCTCAGCAGAAACTTCAAGTTACACTGAATCCCACACCAAGCTACTGTTCTCAGAAAAAAAAATGAGCAAGGAAGAGCAATACCTATATAAAACTTCCAGCCTTCTTTCTTCATAGCTAGTATAGCAGGAGCAGCAACCTCACGAAGGCTTGTAAGGATGGCACTGATTCTTACAATTTTATTTTAATCCAATCCTTGGAAATTAAGTTTGTATGGCTTACAGTCTGGAAGTGTCACTGTGACTCGTTTTCTGTTTTTCTGAGTGGAGCAAGAGATTATTTTTTTCTTCTTTAACACTTTAGGTGGCTGCTTTAGCCTCCCCCATGCTTTTTTTTTTTTCTTTTTAATTTACTATGCATCTGTCTTCCTGAAGTCTCATGTGATGAGTTAAAGATGTTATTCAGAAGGCTGCATTAAATAATTGCACTACTGTGATGGAAAAGCATATAACTATTTGACAGCATGGCAAAACATCATTCATTGCAGTTT
>JAVJGG010000001.1:38235183-38255798 GCA_035590195.1 Aviceda cuculoides | reverse complement strand
TACTGAACTCAAAAACACAGCACTGTACCAGCTACTAGGAAGACAATTAACTCTATCCCAGCTGAAACCAGGACAGAAGGCTGCATTAAATAATTGCACTACTGTGATGGAAAAGCATATAACTATTTGGCAGCCTGGCAAAACATCATTCATTGCAGTTTATGGCTAGTTGGCAATGTCTGGAAGAGGGGACAAGGCATCATGGTGGGTTGTCATCAAATCTCCCTCTTCCTCAGCACCTGCTGTCCTTCTCTATCAGACAGAATAAAAAAAAAAAAAATCACCTGTTTTGCAGCATCCACATGAGTAGCAAGTTTTCAATGTTAAAGCTTCATTCCTTGAACCAAAGGCCCATTGGCAAATGTATATAGGCAAATACCATTAAGTGAGCACTGCTGTGAACGAAATGCAGGCGAGCCCTGCTAAAGTTAGCTGTGGTATTGTTTTGCTTTTCCCCACAGCATGAGTACTAGGCTGCTGTAGTCAGTGCTTATTTTTTATACCTGTTAGCTTAGCAAGAAATCATAAAAAGCAGCCATACAGGTCATATTGTTCTTGCATCCCCCCCCGTGCCGGAGATGTCTGTTCTTAGCTTGAGACCATTGCTCCTTCTTTCTCGAAGCCTAAGCTAAATACCCTTTGCCGCAATTTAAGCCCATTACAGCTTGTCCTATTCCCAAGGGAATAAAAAAACCAGCTCAGTCCCTTCCTGTCATGCAGCAGACTTTTTTCTCTGTTTAACAGCTATCTTATCCTTCCAGCTCCCCACATTCTTCAGCCTTCCTTGTTTTCAGATAAGCCAACCCCATCTCCCTTGCACCTTTTCTTGCATCCTTTTTAACCCTATAAAATCACAGAAAACAGTCTGATAAGAACTTAATGCTTAATTTTAACAGTTGGTGTGTCAGAATTCACTGTAGCATAGCTAATCTACAGAAGATTTTTTTTCCCTTCCCCCTATTTATTTTCCTCAGCCTTACTGCCTTCACCCTTCTCTAACAAAACGTCATCAGACCTCTGCAGTGCTGGGGGCCAAGCCATGCTGCAAAGCCAAAACGCTGACGGGGCACCAGTAGTGTGATTTAGAGTCTACTACAAGCAGTTCTCACACAGCAAGTATTACTGTGGCAAGAAATCCACAGTGCTTCTGCCTCATTAGGAGGTACAAAAGGGGCGACCAGTTGTCCAAAAGACCAGCTCTTAGTTCATTCCCGCTTTGCAAGGTGTTGGGCAATAGGAAATTAGGAACTGGCAGGTCTGGCAGAAGATCTCTGCTTAATAAGGAGACCATGGCTAAGTACAAGGCGGCTGCTGGGTCTCTGCCATTGCTCAGCTACACAGAAAAAAATCTTTAATGTGGAAGGGAAGTGGATATTTTGTGTATTACAAGCTTCACTGTAAAATAATGTGTAATAAACAGGACAGAGCAGGAAATGAACAGGATTTGATGGAGAGAACATGTGGATGATGAATGTGTGAAAGGCAACAAGCTGCTACATAACAAATGAAGGATTCAGCATGAAATAGTTCAGCTTCAATAACCTAAGCTAGCAGTCTGCTAGCAAGTTTATATGGTTAAAATGAAGCTTTTTTTTTTTTTTTCCTGAATGAAGGATTGCGCACTTGAGCAGAGTATTGGCCTTGGGGTAGGAATACAAGTGATAACAAAAGAAGTGAAATGTACAATGGACTTTTTACTTCCATAAGGACATCAGTGCCAAGCAGTGGTCCTAGGAGCAGATGCCTAAAATATCATAGTTTCCCTGATGAGACAACAGCTGCAGATGGAGTGACAGAAAGGTTTTTTATTTTTTTTTACTGGCAGCTGAGGAATTTGCTATTTCTTTTAAATTTTGGTTCCCACCGTAAGTCTTGCTTAGAACCTTCTATTCTTTAAGGTCATCTCTTACCTGAATTTGGTTAGGGAGTGAGAAAAGCAGGAACAGTTTCTCTACTGATTTCTCTCAGTTATAGTAAGGCATGGTAAATATTCACATGGACAGGCCTGCAGGACTTCTCTGCCCCAGTATACATCCGAACCCGTATATGGGTGCTGTCTTCCACAGGTGGGATACACCTGATCTTCATGCAAAAGACTGATTAAGACTCACAATTGAGGCCTGGTTTTAGTTATATACGAACGTCCCCCCCCCAGAAGTCCTCGTTCACACCAAGTGTAGCCAAGGACAGGGCTGTGCCTTTCAGGCCGTCCCGCTGCCCACGCGGCAGAGACCTGCCTTGCACAGACATCGGCTTTGTTTCCTCCCGCTGCTGGTGCTCAGGATGGAGGAGCACCTCAACCCCATATGGTTAAGCAAAAATCTCCCTTTATTAGTTCGCCCTTGTCCTCCCAAAAGGCTGCAAGCTGATGTGAAGACGGAAAGATATCTGCTTCCCGCTGGGAAGAGACCATTTAAAAAGTGGTAGGGAAAAGATGATATTGTGGCTCTGACTCCTCCACTTAACGCTGCCAAGAGTTCGGTAAATATTGCATTAAGAAAGTTACTGCAGAAAGAAAGGATTTTTACTTTTATTTTCCAGAGCACACTGCTGTGCAGGACCATTACAACCTGATCCAGAGGCTCCTCAGCATCATCAAGTTAAAGAAACTGTAGCCAAAAAGGACAGGCTATTAAAGGGCCTCCATCTATCCGCGAGGGCGGGTGATGATCCTGGGATCTGAAACCCAGCATACCACTTTGAGGCAATACTGTGAGAAACAAAGAGAATCAATCATACACATATATGTGTGTATGTATGTATACGTAGATATGGGAGGGGGTGTATATGTATATATAAACATATATATTTATATGTATAAGCTCCACCTCTGGCATAGGTTTCCACTTCTCAGCCAGCAAAAAGCTCCTGATCCTTATTTCCATGGAATAAAATTCTTTCTTTCACAGCAGGAGGACCTGGGTTTGCTGAGGCAAAAGAAGTTATGTGCTGCTGCTTGCCTCTTATCCCGTGTGGTATTTTAAAAGCCTAAATCCCACTGGCTGACTGGCACTGAGTACCCACAAGGCTCATGAGTTTGGGACCACAGGTCATGAGCTGAGCTGCTGACTCCAAGTAGAAAGAGGTGAAGGGGAAGACTGACTTTGGAGGCTGCTTTGGATCTAAATGACACCTGGGATTAGTATGGTGGGCACCTGAAGAAATTGAAAACCATTCTTATGATGGCAATAAAGAGGACAATTAGTGAACGGATTATGATGCACTAAAATAGACAGGAGATAAAAAGCCATGAATTGGCCAATATATAAATATCATGGTGTTTTTAAAAAAGGATCTTTTATATTTGCTTCAGCCACTATCTTTCCTGTGCCTGTCGGGACCCTAGCATGGCTGCTACCCACAGGTGAGGTTACATGTTGATGTAATTAAAAAAAAAAAAGACAATAATTAATAACAATATTTCTTTCCATTATGAGATATTTTTATTAAAAAAAAAAAAAAAAACAACAAACTGATCATCTTTGTGGGAAAGGTCAAACATCTCAAGGAAAAGAAGAATCAAATTGCAACTTCATTATAAAACCGTTTACTACCATTTTTTTTCATTGCTTTGCAAAACTTTTTTTCATTAAGTGGGCCGCTCCACTAGAAATACTGTTGAAATGCTCTTCAAAGAAGAGCGGCAGCAGCTCCCTGAAACATATCAAGTAAGTTCTGCAAAAATAGGTTCCTGCTGCCAGCAGAGCTCGTGGGGCCAGCAGCAAGACAACCCTTTGTAGGCAAGGGAAATGTGTTTGAAAGGGAGCCTAACTGAAGGAGAGCTGAGTGCTCCTGAGCACGGGCATGCTGCCATATTTGAGGGGCAAGGGGTGTCCCCAGCTCTGTGGGCACTGCTGTTCCACCCCAGTAGTGGCAGGCTTGGGTTTTGGGGAGCACCTACTGAAACGATTTCCCAGGATGGAAAATGGGAAACATTCACAGCCGCACTACCAAGGAAGTGGTTTCTGGATCTGGAGTTGTATTCAAAGTGGATTTTCTGGGTAAGGATTATGTTTCAAGCCCAGTCTATCAATGTATTCATGTAAACTAAAGAACAGAGGGGTTTGCTACCCTGGTAGGGAATTAATTAGATTTAAATTTGCATTAGATTTGACACCACTCTCATAAAATGCTAAAATCGTGTTAAAAGACTGGTGATTGACTGAATATTTTTGAGGCTTTATGCATTTGGGACCCAAATCTCCATGATGTTGCCTCATCTATTGACATTCGCCATCTTGCGCCAAAAACCTGCCAGTGTTTGCTTGTCTCAGACTAGAGCTTCTGTTGTTCAATGTCTGTTTGGTCCTTTCTCAGAGTCCAGTACAAGAAAAAGTCTCTAGAGAAATACTATGAAGAGCTGGCTTGTGGGCTGCCAAAATACAAAGATATATCAAGCTTGGCCTTGCCTATGTTGCATACTCTATGGAAAGAGATCCAGAACCAGGGCTAAAAAGAAGTGTTCAGCCACAAGGATTTGGATCAGAGCAACTTGCAGCGATGTTCAGAAGAGTTTAAATTTAAAGTTCCAATATTGCACTAATTTAATCCATTTGGCCGTGGTCAGTGGGCAGGAATCACCCAAACACATAACTCGCTTCCATGGGCTTTTGAGTGTTCAGCACCGCAAAAGAGCCTGATGCTGAATATGCAGAAACATTAGTGTCATTATCAGTGTTACTTTGCAGGTTTAACATTATGCATAATTGGAAGAAATTGGCTTTCACTGCTAGAAAACCATATCATCACACATATTTTGAAAGTCTAGTTCTCATACACGTTCACTCTGCTACTTTCTCACGAGACATACCAGAATACCTGACTGAGAGTCCAAACACAAACTTAGAGCATTTGTAGCCCCTTAAGGATGGGCAACACGGCCAGGACTAGAAGGGACTTATGTCTATTGAGAAGTTAACAGAGCACTGATTCTCACCAAGCATAGATAAAAAGGCCAGCAACAGAGTCCTTCTAATGATTAAATATAAACTGATGCCTCTGTATGGTTAGACACTGTCCTTCTCTACTTGGCAAGTTGAAGATGCGAACATGAGGTTGAAACCTATCCTGACTGTTTGACAAGGATGGCATTCAGCTTCAGGTTGAGGCACCTATTCACTTTCTTAAAATACAGTTCTTGTTCCATTTGCAATACCCAACACGACCGTACGGTTGGCAGACACGATAAAGGGCTTCTTACGAGAGACTGGAATAGCAGATAGAGAAGAAACAGCGTATCCAAAAATGTCTACAATGGCACCAGATCCAGTATTTAGGCAACCAGATTTCACCCTTAACTCACTTGTCAAGACATGAATGTAGGTGTCCTACTTTGCAAGCTGAATCCCCCTGACACGATGCCAAGCTGCAACAACTGCATCCTTGCGTGCACACACACGCGCATTACAACCTTAAATACAACACACCTTTGCACACTTTCAAAACATGATCTCCTGCATTGTGCAGAGCTTTGCAGCGCAACTGCCCAGTTTAACCAAATCTGTACATTTTCACACACAGGCACAACATCCACTGAAGTCAGAAGTTTGCCAGATAACCCTCTGACTTCTTGAACAGCGTGAAATCTGGATGAAGTTTCTTTTTGTATTCTCAGTGGAAAAGGCTGAGAAGGGAGGAAAACAGGCTTGCTGCTAAGCATCTGTACCTTATGGGCAAAAAACAAATTTCAAAGGGGAACTGCCAGAAGGCAGATTTCTCAGAGGTACGGTGATAAGGGAACAGTTCAGACTTAAAGAGGCATTGAACTAAAAATAATCAGCATAGTTAAAAAAATATTGAACAGCTGTTTTTCACAGTTAATGTTCACCATATATATACAGGCTGGAGCTATTGACATTCAGGTGAAACAGTGAAGCTGACTGCTTTTCAAAAGATTTGCATCTGGGCTGTCAGGGCACACTGACATTTCAGGTCAAAACCGTCCCCTGCCTGCCTTCCCGCTCCACCCCATCACTCCTCTTGTGCTTCAGGAGCCTTTAAGCGGTTCATCAGTACCTGAGTCAAAGTAAGTCCCTAGAAAATCACCAGGCATTTTTCTGATGACTTCAACAGGTCAAAACTATCTTCTGAGTGAGTCAGAAGGGAGCTCTGCTTTCCCCATCTCTATTGTTCCAGCAGCTTCCCTATCGTCAGCCAGAAGTGGCAAACAGTCCAGCTCCTCTCTTTCAGTATCTTCACATTTTTACAGCTTACCCCCTTTCAAAGTACTTGAAAACTGCTTTCTGGAGACACTATGTTTGAATTATTTTTGGGTTGTATCACTTATATTTATGTTTATGGTTTGTTTCTTAAATTTTATATATAAATAACCTCTACTGCTAAATAGGTGTCTTCCTCCACCCAACCAAAAGGTCTTTCCACTAGTTTGCACTACAGACCAAGCTATTCAGAACAAACAAATTACACCATAATAAATTCCTTCATAGTTCATTGGAATTATGCTAGCAAAGAATTACCTACTTACCCTTCACCTCATTAGCATCTTTATAGTACAGTTAACTAATGCAATGTGTGGGCCAAATTCACTAGTAACTATTAAGGACTAGATCACCTTGAGAGCTCTAAATTTATATCCTTATAAACCCAATGAAATTTAATGCTACTCAGAAATGAATCAAGCTCAAAATTTCCAATGATTAAAGCTGAGTTGTTCTTTTTAGCCCTCTGACAAAGTTCTGGCTGAAATAAAATAACGTAAAATAATAAATTATTTTCTACCTCCTGCATCTCCTTATCCCTGGGGACCTGGGAGAAATCTGGTTTAGTTTTTTGTTGTTGTTTTTTCTTCCCCTTAAGTCCCCAAAGCATTAATTAACTGCTTATATTTTTCTCCACCAAGTAATAGATAGTGATGCAGTTTGTTAGCTCAACTAGGGCATTTACCCCAGAACAAGCATCCCTTGTTATTAATACACAGCTTTCATGGGATTACAGTTACTGTATTACCTTCTAAAACATTACCACGATATCTCATCAGGAATTTCCCCAGATGATTTCTTAGCCTACCCACAGTTTTTTTTTTTGAAGGATTATCACTTCTTCAGCTTTATTGAGTCTTCTGGTTTTGCTGAATGGTAGCCAGGTGTCCTCTGAATGCTGAGAACTGTCTTGCATCATAACACACATGTATTCTTGCCCTCATCCTCAAGAGAGACATCCAGTTCTCTCTGTTTGCTTACTTCTGCAGTTATTCATTTTTCTTCTTCAGCTATTCAATCTGTGCTCAAGGGTCAACTAGACCTAAATAAGATCTCACTCCCTTTCTCTCCCTCAACCCTCTCTCCATCTCCCTTTTCAGCTCTCTGCAAGGAGAAGGCTCTAAATCTTGTAAAATATTTTAGGGCCTATTGTGGGAGGTTAATGGATGATTTGATCTCTCTTTAGGATTTAGATTATATGAATGCAGGAAGAGGTGATAGTGTAGCATAACCCTTGAAATCTGTTCCACTAAAACTGACTCCCTGTGCAACTTGGGCAAAATGTTTAGTAACTGCTCCAACACAAGCTGAAGCCAGTAGCAATATTACCCCAGTTCCAAGAGTAGAAGACCAGCTTTTCACCCCTAAGGGTCTCTGTGTGAGCTTGATTCATGGAAAGCTTCTCACTGATATAATTCTGTTTGAACCAATACTCTAAGGCATTATAAAATGGAAATTCAGATTTAGGTCATCAAGATTGGCTGCAACGTTTTATGAATTAGTGTTTCTGAAACTACCTTACAGGAAAAGGTTTATAGAAAACAAATGTAAATCTGGGTAATAATAAGAATTCTGGAGGCAGTTTTAATGGAAAAACAGTGATTTATTTGCACATAAACAATTTGCAGAAATGTGAAGATTTTGTCAACATTTTCATAAGTTATTCAAAATCTTCTACACAACATGTAATATGCCATATTAATAAGGCTAGAAAGGGGTGCTCAGATGTATTATATTATGCAGCAATGGAGTAAAGGTGAAATTGTTTGAATACGTGAAAGAAAAACAAAACCCATCTCAGAAACACTGTGCATTTGCTTCACGATAAGTTGTCAAAAATATTATTCAGGTGCTCATTTAGGATGAAAAGGCCTTTGCAATGCCAGCTTTTCTGGGGAACACAAACACGTAATTTTGCACATGACTCTGGCAAAGTGCTAGCAGAATTTCTCTCTCACATTAAGGCGTGCTGTTTGCCTCCATCTACAGCTCTGAGGTCCCTTGTGGTAGTGTTGCTAGGAAAATGGTAAGTCATATCTATGAAAAGTTACATAAATTCCATACACACACATCTGATATTTTTCTCTTTTTTTTTTTTGTTGGGTTTTTTTTTTTCCGTCACAATAAATATCTCCTGCCTAGCCTTTGTTGTATAAAGGAATCACTGGCTGTGGGACATTTAACTTACTAGACTTCTGTAGCGCAGAAATAGCATGAAAAAAAAAAATCTAAGAAGTAAGCTAGCTTAAAAGCCTTTCAGCATTACAGCACTGGTGGCAGAGCTTTGAAGAAAGTGGGGGGACTGGCTCAACAAGGGCAGCAGACATTTTGCTAGCCTTCCCTCAAAACGAGCGACCTCAGAGCAGTAAAACAGAGCATCCCCTCTCCCTGTGGCAGCCCCTTCCCCAGAAGCCGCTGGAGCATCACCCCCCGTGTTTCACTGCAGGATATCTGTGATCTCGTCAAATGGCAGCATGAAGCACGCGGAGGAGGTACAGCGGCTTCACCATTGATTCCCACCATCATCAATAGTCCTAATTTAATGCTCTTTTGCTGTCACCCCTCTCTAAAGACAATCTTCTGCTCATGTTGCCTTTCCCGTGCAGCATTTTTCTGCAGAAGCTCGTGGGGGTGACTGGACCAGCAGGGAAGGAAACACCGCTGCAAGGAGGGGAGCTCTGGGGGAGGTCCCGTTATCCAGGTGAATCTTCCCCTAAGGTTTCTGAGTCCCAAAGACAAACATCGCCAGTCTTTGAAGAGTCACAAGAGGGTCTCTGTGTTGGAAGGGAACTATGAAGAGCCAAAACTTTCCAGGGTGTATTGAAAAAAGATTTGTGTCTCTCTCTGTTGTAAGAAATTACAGGTCATCTCATTACTGTGGTCTTACTTTAAGATAGCCATGTCCCAACTGTTATCCTTGACTGACTGGTGATAGATAGAAACAAATCATCTTTCCTGCAAGTGAAGAGTGATGTTCTTCTGCCTGGTGTGGCACAGGAGAGCTCAACACAGAGGAGGCAGGGCCCATGGTGCTGCGGTGGCTCCACGGCTGGGTACGCAGCTGGCCCGGGCTGCCTGTCCTGTGTCATTTGGGGGCCGTACAACTTTTAGCTTTCTTTTCACTTGCCTGCCCGTTTTGCAAAGCACGGCTGTGCTCCCTCATTCTGAGCAGCTCACCTTTTAACATTCAGAAAAACACACGATATCTGTAAGCAGAAGCAGTGCCCCCTAATAGGACTACCATGATTTCGCCCACGCCGGCTGCAGGCGACTCCGAACTGGCAAGTGCAGCTACCTCGAGCGGCCAGGAGGTTCCCATGAGGGTGGTCCTGTTGGGAGTGTTATGAAAAGGTCTACTGACAAAATACTGTCACGGTGCACAAGAAGAGGATTTATTATGCTACAGAACCCAGGAACAGCACTGCGTATTCTCAAGTGCCATCTACTGGTGTTTTACCTGGGAACCACTTACACATGTACAAACATCCTTTATTTTGGGATTTTGCAGGGTGCATTTTTAACAATTTTGCATTCCTATGAGTTTCAAGGAAACACACAGCCACGTATAAGGCAGGAAAAGAGAGATCCTTCTCTGCCGCCTGGGGAAAGGCAGTTGCTAGAACCATCTCCAGGAAAAGCTCCAGCCAGGTTCTCATTAGGTGAGAGCAGAGAATTCAGTCGGAATATCCAAAGCCACATGAAACTGGGCTTCATTCATTCTTCTGCTTGTGGAACTGCTTGCTTCGATTTCTTCACTCATGCAAGGAAAAGTCTTGAAACATTACAAGCATATTCAGTAAACCAAGACCTCCCAGATTATATAACTAAGACTGTTATATAGACTTATATAACTGTTTTCTGTTTTCTAGAAAAGAACTGACTGTTTTCTAGAAAAGCTCTCTAAATGTTTTATGTCTCTCAACACAGGCAGTGGAGCAAAACACCTTTGCTGTTCTCTATCATTCTCTGTTATTCTCTATTGTTTTCATTAGCAAAACTAACTAAAAGAATACATATCATTCAGTTTTACTCAAACCTGTTTCTTTTGCCTTTTTTTCTTTCCTACTTATCTTCCCTCCCTTTTTAAAGTTAGTTTTGAAAAGAACCTTTTTGTCAAAACTTTGTTGAATTTCAAGCACATTTGCTAAAATTTTTGATATCATCTAAGCAAAGGATAACGACTTACTAGGAAAAGCATAGATTTAAAGATATCTTCAAGGTTCCTTTGGATATTCTCAGCTGTGAAAAAGTTCTTTGAAGGTATCATCCCAGGTCTTTCATCTGGAGACTTTCATACCCATACATCTACTAAAGTGTTCAGAGCCTTGGTGGCAGGTGTCTCAGAAGTCATTATGATAATGCATTCCTAATTTCTGAAGACTAACTGCTTCCTGGCAGAAATCATCTTACATGATATTACTGACCCATACAGAACATGTTAATGGTCTTGACCACCATTACCAATTCATAATAGCCTTTAGTAGGTGGGCAACATTCAATATGTTTCATATACCCTCAGCTCCCACACATTGATCAGGAGGCTGGTTTCTTCAGAGGACCAAAATATTACACAGGTTCGTCTCCCACCAGTAATAGTAGACTTGGAAGTAGTTTAAAATAGAAAGGTATAACCCCCTGCCCAGCAGTCAAAGTATCTGGAGGCACTTTCTGCAACATATGGTTTAAAGCATTCCTTTGTATATTCTTACACAGCAAGCCAGATCCTTATCAAAAGGACAGGGCAGTTTTCAAATCATGTTAAAGAAATTAGGACTTGAAATAAACCTTGGTAGTGAGCAACACTAGATTCTTTGTTACAAACTCCCCAAATGTGGTAAGCTTTCTATGCAGAAACCTTCCCCTATCCAAGAAATCAAATATCTGCAAAACAGACTCAAGGGTATAGATCTCAAAAGATGACTTTTGCACCAGTAATGGTCCTGATCTGTAACAAATTTATGTCATTTCCCACGAAGGAAAAGAATAAATCACAAAGTGGGAAAAAGTGTCCCGAATGACAGGCTCAGGAGTCAATCTCTCCATCGAAGGGACAGACCTCAGTGCAAGTCACTGCCAGAGGTTCAGCAGCAGACCTCTACAGTACCCTGCCCAAAGCAAAGCTCCCATGCGTTTTGGCACTTGTGAGAAATTCTAGCTATTAGTAAGAAAAAAGAAAAAAAAATCTAGCAATATGTGGCCCGTTAGCTCTTGTGCCTTGAAATGAATGTGAAATCTCCCTTTTATCGTGAGTCCTGTAGACAGAGAAGGGTTGGCCTGCAGCTAACAAACTTTCCGGTGTAGGATTCAGGATAGGCTGGGTCATGGCCCAGGCTTATCACAGGTGTGGCATCTTTCTGCAGACAACATAGACTTTCTGGCTTTTGGTCTGGTCTTTGTAAAGCATTTGCTGGTTATCCCTTCTTGATACAGCTTTTGCGGGACAGAAGATTGGGTTTACATTGTGCAGAGATGGTGCCACTTGTAGAGGTCCTAATCTTATATTGCAATTCAATATAATAAATCACTATTTCAAAGAAATCTCCCGTAATACTGTTGTGCTACTCAAACTGTCTACTTTCCATTCCCTAGACCCCCAAAAAACCTAATTGTGACAACATCCCTCAGTACCCCAGTTATATGCCTATACATTAATTATAATGAAAATGACCTTTTAATATTGATAATCTGCATCTTTGTTCAGCTGCATTTCCCTTCATATTGGAGGTTAGCGAGATGCACATAAAAGAGACGAAGGTTAATTTGCTTCTCCCATTTACTGGCTAATCCCCAAATCTGGGACATTAGAAGAAGGAAAGAACAATTTCAAATGCAATTATTATGCTGAGAACTCAGTGGATACTTTTTTTTTTTTAATTATTGTTAATGCTTCACCCCCATGGAAATGTAGTGCAGAGAAATTATTATCACCAATGTAGAATGGCAACAGCACATCTGTGCATTAAAGGTCAGATAAGATTAAAAAACCTAGTCCTATTGGGTTGTGTTGCTAATACCTGATTCTGGGTCCCAGGGAAGCCAGAATGAAACTGTTGAGCCTCAGAGACCTCATACTTCAGCTTACCTAAAAATACCAGGGATAAGCCAGGACCTTTGCAAGTCATCAGGGATTCATTTTCTTTCTCAGCTGATTACTAGAGCAAGCTTCCTCTAGAATAATCAATGCACTCTATCCCTAGCAGAATTTCTACCAGGATGTGGTCAAATATGCTTAAAGAATTGTCAACACCTGAGGTAAATGTCTCCCGGTTCCTCTGAGATCTGAGAACTAGTCTTTAATACAGGTAGCTTAGTGCTTTTTTTTTAATACAGGTAGTTTAGTACTTTTATGCAAAGCAAGCCCATCTCTCTGTCAAAAACCAGCCAAGCTCCTTCTCACAGAGATTCTTAAAACCACCAACCTCTCCTCAGAGAGGATGCCAATATCAAAAACCGTTTGCAAAGGCCTAATTCAACATTGGACACTCTGTATGTACATGAGACCTACAGTAATTTCTAATTACGTCCTCCATTTAACACATTTTTATCTTTGCAGTTGTTAGGCCTCAGCTGACTTTATTTTGCTTATTCCTAGTTGCCTTTTTCACTTATACTTCTACCTATATTTGTTTGTCCTATCCCCAGCCACCCTCATATTACCCCTTATCATCTGAATTTGGGAGAATTGGAATGACATTTATTGCCTACCTCCTGCCAATGCAAGCATCTTCCGCTGCCTGACAAAAATAGTGGCCACCTACTGCAGAATACAAATTCTCTTGGATACTTCAGCCGCAGCATCTGTGTGGCTGAACCCAATTTACGAATAATTTATTAACTCATGGGCAGTTAGATCTAGTTGGGTCTGTTTGAAACAATAAGGAAAGGGGTTTGGTTTTTTTTAAATTCGTTTTGGTTTAGGTTTTTAGGGTTTTTTATTTGTTTATTTTAAATAACCTTACCTGGAGATTACTGCAATTGGCGTTTTGGACATTGAGAGAGCTGTTTGGATATGCTGTACTGTACCACAGCGTGGTGTGGAGCACAGGCTCAGCAGTTAGCTAAAACATTGCATGCTTTTTACCTATATGTATATAAGTTGCATGTGCAGAGATAGCCCAAGTGTGACCATGTCTCATGTATGTATGATGCATCATTAAAGCAGCAAGGAAATTCGGTGTATTGCAGCAATTCCTGTCTGCATACAGTATTGAGCTGTCCCAAAAGCCTTGGCTTACTGGGACGCTTGGCATCAGTCCCATGACTTTTCCAACAGCCACAACTGGTTTGTTTGCCTACACTGCTGGCTGGGGTGTGCTTGGCCTCCGTGCAAAGTTTCACAGCTCTCAGCCATTGCACCACACGGTTAACGTCATTCACCCCTCTTTTATCACAGGAAAATCTACAGTATGTTTTCCAACATGCTGGCCATTGCGTAAAAGCATCTGTGGAGTAAGCGATGTCTGTAAATCCTTGCCCTCACTTGTGATATTTCGTTCACGTCCCCACACACCTTGTCAGATCCAGTGTCTGTGTTAGATCACATACCAGTGAAGCCCCCCTTTACAATTCTCAGCAATGCTCAACTAATGTTGCTGCTCGTTAACCCCTGTAAGCCTTAATGAGCTTAACTTTTATTTGTCCTTATTCATTTAATCCATAGACTATCACCAGCTTTCACAACAGTCTGGATATTTGTTAGGTTTTTTTAATTAGCAGGAGCTAATTAAAAGGACAGTTGCTGGATAAAAAAGGAAAGTGATTGTGGAAGTAAATGAATGGATCTGCTGTATTGTACCAAGTTAGTCGAAACGGAAAAACTTACAATGGCCTGGTATGAAAGCAGCACTTTTACAAGCTGTATAAATATACCTGCGTGTATATATGTATACTTACTCCACCTAACATAACTCAGCCACCTGTGTCAGACGGCCAGGAGGAGAATGCTATCTTCCCTGTACAACATATCCATCACCTTCATCCCAGGTGTCCACGAGCATGTTATGAACACAAATGTTGCCCAGGAGTTATTTCAGTCACCACAGAGCTGAATGCAGCCACCTCTGGGGCAGAAGAAAACGATCACTCAGTAGCACATAGTAAATATTTGAAGGGGCAAGAAAGCAATGACAGAAACAAAACGGAGTCCTGCATCTAAATGAAGGTATGGGAAGACAGGACAAGTAGGTGCCCTATAATGGGATCAGGAGAAGTGACAGAATCCAGTCATCTGTCTGGACAAGACACAGTGCTGAGGTCTGATGGCATTCACTGGGTCCCCCAGGAGCCAGTAGACAGCTACGGAAAGTTTTCTTTATTTTTAACAGGTGTGTTACTCTTTATCAGGGTGTTGACTGTGGCTCAGTCCCATTGCCTCTCATATGAAACAATTTCAATCCACAGCTAAATGCTTCCAGATTTGGGGGACTGCCTTAGCTGTGTTATTTTTCTTAATTATTAAAAATGTCATTGTGGTTAAGAGACTATATCCAGATTCTCAAAATTATTTAAAAGTTTAATGCCAATTTAAGTCCCTAATCCACACTGATTTCACTGGGAATTAGAGAGTAAAATACCTTTAAGAAGCTGGGCTCTAGTTCTTGTAAGAAAATTAACATATACCCTCAAGAAAGATTATAAATTATTTGATATGAGCTATTCCAAAGTCAATGGCTTTAGAATGCACTATGTTTTATAAGTAAGTGGCTGATTTGTTTCAATATCTTGAAAACTTTTAAAGCAAGACACATTTTCTGAAGACATTAATCATTTCTTAGCCAGCTTCAGAGAAGGTTGTGTACATATGCACACACAGAGATATTTCTATGTATATACAAATATGCATGTATATATAAACAGGCTATTAACCCTATTTTGTATTTTAAGAGAATTTTTAAAAAAGTATGTATCGAGTTCAATAGACCAGGTTTACAACACTCAGCTGTATAATTCTCTAGCTGTAACATTTTGTTTAACATTAACTCTGGTAAACATTACGTTTAGTATTAAAGCAAGACCCTATACAATGTTCTTGCAGGTCGCAGTAACTCTGATCATGTTGAATCCATTCAACATTAAACCTGTTGATTTTAAGCAGGACACCAAAACATGTCAGTTCAACATGACAACTGAAAAAACCCCAACCTCTAGAACCACCAAATTAGGCTGAAAAAAAATGTGAAGTGGTGGGGTTTTTTGTCTTTATTTTTTGTTTAGAAAATTTCAGTTTTCTGTAAAGTGAATGTTCTGTACATTTTCAATAGAAAAAGAAAGAAAATAATATAACCCCCCAAATTTGGCATATATTGCGAGTGAGCAGCAACTGACTGAGGTCTTTTTGTGCACAGAATAACTTAGTATTTCAATTACAGAGCTCCTCAAGTTTTAAAAGCAGCTAAGTATCTACTTCTAACTGCTGGTAAATAAACCTTCTGTGTGAAACATGAGTGGAAAAATTGCCTGTACTGTGTTAATTCAAGCAAAGGGAACAGACTTCCAAAGGGGGAGTCACAGTTCCTTGTTGGAATTTAAAGGTGGACCAGTTAGAAAAACGTAGGGTATTGAGTTATTTCTTTCTGTGGTCAGATAGAAAAGCAGGTTTTCTGCTGATTGCTTTGATACTATGAAGCTCAGAATTCTGAGGGAATAGAAGTGTCAACCCATAGAAAGTTAAAGTTCATGTCTCGACTTCCAGGCTTTGTGACAGTCTCTGCCCTTTGCTGCCTTTGGTAGGGACCATGCAATAAAAACAATTAAAAAAAAAGAAAATCACTGCTTAAGATTTTTGAAGACAGACTCCAACCAGGTTGCTAAACCTTCCTGAAACAGCCACCTGATGGAAAGCAGCTGTCATGGTTTAACCCCAGCCGGCAGCTCAGCCCCACGCAGGCGCTCGCTCACTTTCCCGGTGTTTGGATGGGGGAGAGAATCAGAAGAGTAAAAGTGAGAAAACTCGTGGGCTGAGATAAAGACAGTCTAATGGGGAAAGCAAAAGCTGCACCCGCAAGCAAAGCAAACCAAGGCATTCGTTCACTACCTCTCATCGCTAGGCAGGTGTTAGCCATCTCCAGGAAAGCAAGGTGTCGGGGTTTAACCCCAGGCAGCAACTAAGCACCACGCAGCTGCTCGATCGCTCCCCCCCACACCCAGTGGGCTGGGGGAGAGAATCAGGAAAAAAAAAAGTAAAACTCGTGGGTTGAGATAAGAACAGTTTAATAGGACAGAAAGGAAGAAACTAATAACGATAATGATAACAATACTAAAATGACAATAATAATAACAAAAGGAGTGGAATATACAAAACAAGTGATGCACAATGCAATTGCTCACCACCCACCAACCAACACCCAATTAGTTCCTGAGCAGCGATCCCTCTCAGCCCCACTCCCCCCAGTTTATGTACTGGGCATGATGTCACATGGTATGGAATACCCCGTTGGCCAGTTTGGGTCAGCTGCCCTGGCTGTGTCCCCTCCCAACTGCTTGTGCCCCTCCAGCCTTCTCACTGGCTGGGCATGAGAAGCTGAAAAATCCTTGACTTGGCATAAACACTGCTTAGCAATACTTGAAAACATCAGGGTGTTATCAACATTCTTCTCATACTTATCCAAGACATAGCACTATACCAGCTACTGGAAAGAAAATTAACTCTATCCCAGCCAAAACAAGGACAAGTACACAGTCCATCTACAAATGGAAAAAGCTGTAATTAAGCAGAGGGGAAACCACTGAGCCAGTGTTCTAATATAGAAAATAGCACCTTGATCAATGAAAATCCCAAGTCCTAAAGCAGGCATGCTGTGCTGTCCTGACTGGAGGCCTAAGTTTCTGGCAGAATTTCTAACGAGGCCTTCATGGATGCTTGACACTGGGAGCAGATGGCTTCCACAACCATCAGCGAGTGCTCCAATCCATCAGCCAGGCGAGGAAAGCATCTGGTTTCATTTGTCATTGCTCTGATCTGGCACTAGCTGCCGGCTCTCCTTGACGAAAATAGTTCAGTATTTGAGCAGTTCCAGGACTTCCAAAGGTAGAGCTGTGTTTGTACTTCTCACAGCCCTTCTGTGCCTGTCCTCCCACGCGTCTGTCTCGGTGAACGGTATCGGCTTCCAGCCACTACTGTGATGCACTACTTCTTTGGAGAGAGGGCTTTAAAACCCACAGTTGTTAAGCCCTATGTAGATACCACACTGGAATTAAACCAGAAACTAAGTCTGATGTTGGAACTGAAAAGTTTCACACTAAAAAAAAAAAAATCTGTCTTTTCCAGAACAGGCAAAAACTTGACTCATATTTAGTTATGGTAGGAAAGGCTTCAGGTGTCTCCCAGAAAAACAGCAGATACTTTAAATTCAAACAAAACTGTACTTTGATATTATGATTATGTTCATGGCAGCATAATTTTAGAAGGAGATTGCTGAAAAAGTCTAGAAATATTCCAGAGCAAGGCAGGAAACCTGTCTCCCACAGCTCAGTTCCAGCCAGTTACCTTTATAAGCTGAAATACTATGTTTGCTCTCCACTCAGTAGGATTTTAAGGTAGAGGAAAGTTACCACAGTGAAGAGATGACTAAGAACTAACTGGACTCTATAAATAAGTGAACTTCTTAAACTTAAAGCTTTATACTTTTTATATACAAGACCAAAACCATCTTGGGGAAACAAGACAGTAGGAGTTGCTTTACAAATAGTTACTTTCTATTAAATGTATCAGATCATGGAACTATCAGTGAAAGCACTGCTTCCAACATTACATTTGCTCGTATACAGCGCAAAACATACAAATTTTGACAGGGCTGGTTTTCTTAGATACATTTACTGCATCACTCCATGCCACAGTTACACAAATAGAAAATAAACGGAGAATTCTAGCCTTGCAAAATTTAACGGGGACACCGAAACTGCTCCACAGGACCACCCTACGCAGCAGCTGCACTGCTGCACGCTACAAACCTGAAGACAAGGTGGTAACACCTCACTTCAACTATTTATTGACCCTAACCTAGCATTACCTCAGAGCCGTACCAGCCAAACGCACCTCTTTATACCAGGCCTCGCGTGAAAACCCACAGAGCCCTGAGACACAGGAGACTGCGTCTAAGGAAACACACCTCAGCCTTTTATGCCGAGAGGGTGGAAAAAAAAGGCTTTTAAACGAGCAGAACCGCCGTCTCTCCAGTCAGAGGCCGCCGCTAACGGCCAGCCGCCGGCGGGCCGCCCGCCCGCTCCCTGCCGCCCGCCCGCTCCCTGCCGCCCGCCCGTACCTTGCGGAGCACCCGGTCGAAGCCCTGCGACTCCACCATGTACTTCACGGCCTCCCTCAGGCTCTCCATCGTGAACCCCATGCTGCCCACCCCACCGACAGCCGCCCGCGCCCCGGAACGGCAACCCCGCCGGGCGGAGCTACCGGCCGCCTTCCGCCGGCAGCGCCCTGCCCCGGGCGAGCCATGGCGGCGGAGGAGGAGGTGGACGAGGCGGCTGGGTGCCCGCCGGCGGCGGCGGATAAGGATGAGGATGATGAGGAGTTACACCTGGCCAAGCGAAGGAAGGTGCTGTGCTCCGAGTTCGCCGCCATCACCAGCAGCGACGCGGCGGTGGCGCGCAGCTTCTTGGCCGGCAACGGCTGGCACATGCAGGTACGCCCGGCGGCGGGGGCGGGGGGCTGCCCCGGCGGCGGCCTCTTCCCTGCCATCTGCCTCTGTGTTTCAGAGGGCGCTGAACGCCTATTTCGACCCGCCGTTGGAGAAGGAGGAGGAGAAGGAGGAGGCGGCAGGCGGGGTGCCGCCGGCCTGCGCGGGGCCCGGGAGCTGGTAGGTGACCCCCGGGGCGGGGAGGTGACAGGAGGAGGCGGATCGGGGGCGCCCGGCTTGGCGGGGCGGGGGGCGAGGGGAGCGGCGTGTCCGCCCTCCCCGTACCTCCCCGCATGCAGGCAGGGTCCCCTCCGCTGGAAGGTGCGGGGGGGCCCCCGCAGCCGGGGGGGAGCCATCTCCCGGGTCGTGGCGCGTCGTGTCCCCCCCCCGCCTCCATGGGGAGCAGCGCTCCCTCTCTCCGCCTGACTTCGCGCCTCTGCTGACGCGTGGTGAGGCCGGTGGGTTCCGTTCTTCGCGTTTCCACACGAGTTCTCGTCGTTCCCCAAGGCTGCCCCCTGCGAGGGGAATAGCCAGCTCCCCTTGAGAGGCTGTCAGGCTCGCGGGCTGCACTTGCCCCCCTGCGGAAGCTTCAGCCACTTTCCTCGGGGCTAGTAGGTAGTGAGCCTTTTCGGAGAAGGGACAGGGTCATTTTCTTTTTGTTGTCTTGTCTTGTGCGGCGATACACAGGCAGATTTTTACTGTACACGCGCACATCTGCATACGTGTAAACTGTGCATGTACGTCATGTACTAGATGTACGTGTGTTTTTATATTTCTATAAATAAAATTGACGTGCCCGTGCATACCTTGTTAAACGTACCTGTGGAGGTTAGGCTCCAAGATCTGGGTCTTACACACACAGGTGATCTCGCAGCCTGCCCATGGGGTATACCAAAGGTATTTAACTTTTACAGATCCTTGCCCTTCACGGTCCTGAGAGAAGTTTTTTTCCTATAGATCTATTTATTATAGGCTCGCATGTTAAATAGAAGAGCCCTTATGGTCTTTCTAGTTATGAGTAAGCTATAGTTGATAACAGCATACCTGGTTTTGCTGATATGTATGTATGAAAAAATGCAAGCCTACTGAACATTGGCATCAGTCTCTAGGTAGTCCATGATGAATCAGAATACATCTGCATCAAATTGGCAGCACCTTTTTCTTTTCCAGCCTCTGTCTGTCTTTGCGCTGTGGGCACTGTCTTGAGCTGCGGTATGCAGCATGTCTTGGTGGGGAGAAATGTTTGGAGACCTCCCGGTCAGGGGAAGATCACTGCAGACCACACAGACTTTCATATTTCATCTCATAGTCCTTCAGGTTACAGTTTAAATATAAAAAGTCAAGGTGGAAATATTGGACGCATAGACCACGTTGTTTACCTACTTAAATATCACTTAGCTTCCTCTCCTTTGTCTGCTTTTCTTTTTCTGTTCAGTTTGTGCATGGTGGTGGAATCTTACATTGTTTGTGCTGCACCAAGTACAAAACCAGTACAAAGTTCGAGGGAATAGATTTGTTTTGGTTCCAGGCCTTATTTTCATGTGCGCATACACATTTTGTGTTTAAAAACAAAACTCTAGTATCCCAACTTTGCCAAAATACAGCTTGTCTAGTCTTAGCTTTACTACTTAATGTATTTTGTTACAGACTTTCCCTTTACTCAAGGAATTTACATTGGATTAGTGTGATGGTTTAAGCCTGCTGGGCAGCTCAGTCCCACACAGCCGCTTACTTCTCCCCAGTGAGATGGGGGAGAGAATTGGAAGGGTGA
>JAVJGG010000001.1:38205397-38229400 GCA_035590195.1 Aviceda cuculoides | reverse complement strand
GGGGGGGGGGGGGGGCAAATCACCATGCCTTTTTATTTTTTTTTTTTTTTTCCTTGAAGTCTCATAGATTCCCTAAATCTTTAATCCCACTGCCTGAGTCAGTTCTACATGTTTGGCTGGCAACAATCCTTGGTTACACCTCTGCAGAGGGTACACCTGAATTTTGGTGCTTTGATCAGCCACACTGGGGCCTCCACCACTGCAGCAGCTCCCTCGCTCCCCAAGTCCCCAGGTTTACTTCAAAAGGCTGTGACCCACTCACCTAACTGGAAAACGTGGCACAGGGGCACACACAACACTACAGACACAGAAACTATACTCTGACGGGACTCAGCTGCATCTCAACCCCTCTTGCTATGCTAAATCAGATCTCTTAAATGATTTGGGTTTTTGTTTCTCCTGTGAGTTGAAGCTTTTTTTTAAAAAAAAAAAAACAACCCAAGCTCATTTCATTTTTCTCCTGTTTAGTCTCTCTTTTAACATACTGTACTATCTCTTAATGTTGATATATCTTGGTTATACAGATCTTAAGAACAGTTGCAATCAAAATTAATAGAAAATGATGTGCTTTCTGTAACTCCGTTCCCTTATTAATTTATTTTTTTAAGTGTTCCGCAGAATTCTATTCCAGAGGGAGAATATTTTTCAGTTTTGTTATTGGTTAACATCAATAAAAATTAATATTACTACTTTTGACCAAGATCTGTGAAAATTCCCACAGGAGGATATTCTGACTGTTCCCAACCTCCAGTTTGAGCTATTAAGCTCTATTAAGAAATAGAGCCATTTTTGGAAATCTGGGCACACAACGCCTTGCAGACTTCATGCCAGAACTCCTCACAAATGCCACCTGGGGAAAAAACATATTCCACTGCTACGCAAACAAACTGAAACATGTCAAATCATCTCAAAACAAACATCCTGGAATTATTGCACAGTTAAGCTTGTGCTTTCTTGCTTGGCAAATTCTCCTTAGCCATTCATAAAAAGGGAACAAAAATACTGTGTTTGAAAACTGTTAGAAAGGAAGAGAATAGTAAAGCTACGGACAGCTTAATTGACTGTATATTTCTACCTGAAGGGCACTTCCAGCAAAGTGTTAATTATTTATATCACAGCACAGTTAAGAAAGATCAAGCCAGACTCTGCGATCCTTGAGGATTGAACTTTCAGGAGAGTTTACCATGAGTCTGCCTTTGCTTCCATAGAGTCTGCACCTATTTTGTCTTGTCTTACATTTAAGTAAGATATTTGGTGTCAGAAGAGCACTATTTGTGTTTGTATAGCATGCAGCACAATAGGATCGAGATAAATCCTTTGGATTCCTGTTTCTGTGGCAGTAAGATTTTCTGTTTGTTAATTCACTTCTGGCCTAATAAATCCTAAGGTTGGGAAGCACTGTGCTACTTAGTACATTAATAATAACAATTATGAAAACAGTAGAAATCATACACTATTTGAGATTGAAAGATCTTTGGGCGAGGACCTGTTCCTTTGTAGATACACACAGCAGAGCAAAATGGATTCAGGATTATGGCAGGAGCACTTACTACCATAGCAAAAACAATACTTCTAGTGAGATCTGGATCTAAGCAAGCTGTAAATTAAAAACACCCTTTCTACAGACTTCTAGATGTCACCTTTTAAAGTAAGAACCACCTGTGTGCAGTTAATACTACTAGAGTTAAATGGAAATGAACCAAAGCAGTACAGCTGCATTTGAAGCCAGAATCATGTATTACTACAGTCTTTTTTGTTGTGATTCTGTAATAAGGGAAAGTGTATCTTGGAGCCATGCAGAGAACAGCAAATTTACTATAACTGCTACAGACAAGTAGGCATGAAAAATGATCAGTTCCTAAAAGCTTTTAAAGCAGCAATGTTTGTCCTTCTTGGCTTTATGAAGGTCATAAGTCTCTCTGGTATGATCTAAGAAATGCTATAACAAGGTTCACTTAAATGCAGCTGTGTCCTGAATCTGTGCTCAGAGAGACAAAATTCCTTTACAGAAATAGCCACTCAACTTTTATCTGCAGGAGACAATATTCCGCAGTGGACTTGTTCGGAGATGCTGCCAACTCCTGACCACAGTCCAGCGACAGAATGATATATAGGACTTTTCCTGCCAGGGAAGCACTGTCCAAAGCCAACATCATCTTCATTTACTGCTTACTTGGCTTAGACAACTCTTTACTGTGGCTTCACCAGCTATACATAGTGTGTACACAGATACACACACACAAATATGCATCCATATTTTATATATAGCTATACATACACACATGCATACACACACAGACGCATATGTATGTACATTCTTGGTTGATTTTAGGTATTATCTAGAACACCCTACAGTCTGGCCCAAGCGAGGGAGCTGGCAAGGTTTTGCAACTCCCAACACAAAAGGAATGACCAAGTTAAAGTTGATTTTTCCTTCAGGGTCCCAGCTGAAGCTGGTCTTTCCCTGCCATAGGTAAGTCCAGTGTCAGTGGTGACTTAGCTGTGCTGGACACGACATGAGGAAAAGGAAGAATGGAGGCTCCATCCAGACTCAGTTGCACGGCTTGAGGAATTGACAGCTCTGTAGGTGCCCATATATTCCTGCTTACTGTACATTCAGTCCTGTAGTTCACTGTACATTCAAAGACATACAACTATTCTTGTGCAAAGCCTAATAAAAGAACTTGGCAACTGAGGGAAGTGACTTTCTCTGATGGGTTCTTCTCTGTATCCTTTGTAATTGCCTTGTACCTGGTGAGTAGCAGTGGAGCAGACACCTTGTAGAGTGACTGGTGATCCTGTTCAGTGCCATTAGGTACAAACTATGGAGTCACCCCTTGCAATGCTATGTTATTCCACAGGAACAGCTGCCTTCAGGTATTTCCCAAATGTCGGAACTGATACCAGCAAGAATAACATCAGTTTGAGCATTAGAAGGGTCCTGGTTGTAGAACTGGTGTTATTTTGTCTCAAGCTACTTTTGGAATCAATTCAAAAAACTATCCCCCTTTAGGAGGGACCTCAGCTTGCTCTCTACTCCACAGCCTGTTCCCAATAAAAGTGGTTTCCTTCCTTCCTTCCTTCTGACCTCTTCTTCAAAATGCTCAGTGATGGAAAATTCATGACCCTTCTAAACAATCTGTTCCAGGGCATTTTCAGTGTCAGTGCTCCTTATTACCCTTACTGTTAAAACATGTGTGTTGCAGTCAGTACAAGGTGAAATTCAGAAGCCAGCTTTATCTAGCTGAATTCCTGGGCTCAGAAGACACAAGTATGTACACTATGTTGGAGAAAAATGAACACAAATAGGAACTTCTGCAATACTTCTTATATCTAACTCTTCCATAGCACTTTTCCCTGATAGATTTCCAAGGACTTCATAAAGAAGATCTGTCTTATAACTCCTTTCTAGTAGATGGGGCAAGGGAGGTGACAGTCACAGTAATTTGCAAAATTCCTCAATCGCTTCACTGGTGGGGAGGGAAAAGGGGACACAAACATTTGACTAAACACCATCTTTTTTTATACGTCATCCTTTTGAGGCAGTTTTGAAAATACTGCCCCAAATGACCAAGGAAATGCGAATTACAGTAATCCTGGGTAAAGAGTCTGATCCAAAGGACATGAATATCAAGATATACATTTGCATCAACTTTAATGGGTGTCAGATGAGATCCAGAAGCCTTAAAGTGAGTATTTATAGTGTTGTTAGTACACTGGAATAAAAACTTATTTACTCAATCATGAATAATGATATGAGCTCAACCTTTCAAAATAATATGAAAACCAGCTCTTTTTATCACCCACCACATTTATGCTAATACGTAACTCAAGTTATGGAGTTGTGAAGTATGTTACATAGTCGCAAACTAAAGTTTGACAATTAACCTTCCGAAGGAGCTCTGTAACAAGAAGCCTCAGAGAAATGTAATGTGAGCAATTTATTGTTCTTCAAATTGGATAGCTAAGGATAGAAAAAAAAATCCAGGTTAACTCATCAATGCCAAAGGAGCAACTGTTGTTTCACATTTTGCCTTTGCTTTAAAGGTATAGTGTTTCCTTATCATCACACACTCACTGTAAGAAGGGATGGATTCATAATAATATGTCATTTTTAGAGTGAGATATGAAACAAATCATCAGCATGCTGTCTCTTAGAAGATAGACTATTTCAATTTTAGACTTAGGGAAACTGCGATAGCGAGAATATTGTGTCTGTTCAAGAAACCAGACCAGAATTTCTGTCTTCCTTATATCCCACAACCATACCTAGAGATCTGAATTGAGCCTAGAAGTTCCAGGTAGAATGTGGTGTATAAACGTAATTTGTTCACTGATAATGAAAATAAACCTTAAGGTCTTCCTAAAGTCCCATGTCTGATCATTCCTCACTCCGTTTAACCCTTAGTTTCCCCCATAACAGCTCCCCACCCCAAATGTAGAGACTTCTTTCAGTTCCATGTCTGAGTGAGATTGAAGCCTGGCATTTACTTGACCTTAACTTTTTCTGCAATGTTTTTCTTATTTACAGAGAAACGGAGGCATCAAGCAGAGGAAGCCCACTAGAAACAGTCCCAAAATTCCTGTTCCTGAATTCCAGGTTTCATCCACCTCTCCCTCCTTCTTCTTTATTTTCTGTATAGTAAAAAAGATATTATGGTGTGGTGAATCAAGGACACATCCTAGCATGCTGTTCAGTGAGAGAAGAGCTGTTCCATGGGCTTGGTTACAGAGCAGCTGAACTCTCCTACGTGTTTACCCTTCAATCCATGCTCACAAAATGAAGTGCACAATTGCAATGGTTACCGTGGGGTTAAAAGACATAAATATAAGAAGAAAAGTCATGTCCTGTAGACCAGGCTAGAAACCACCTCAAACTACCAAAAGGACTATAGACATTATAACCCACCTTTTTTCTCGTCCTCTCTCTTTTTTTTCTTTTCTTTTTTTTTTTTTTTTTTTAATTCACACTCTATATCAAAGGTATAAAGTCTCAGTTGGAACCTGAAACCAAATCCAAAACACAATAACTTTCACGGTTAGCTCAGGGGATGTGTGAGAAACAAGAACAAAATCACACTTTCTGACAAGTATGGATTCACAAATCAATGGAGACGGGAAAGAAAGCAGCACCAGGCTTGCTTTGGAAGTCTGTGCTGTGGTTTGACAACAGGGAGGCTGGCTTATCATTTAGCAATTCCTCCAGGTATAGTAAATGGGTAAATATAAATATAAATATAGTAAAATCGCTGGGTATGTGAAATGCCACTGCAGCTACATTTCACAAAGGAACCCACAAAACAACAAAAAAATTCCCCCGCACAATTTTCTAGTTGTTAGTCCAATATAAAGGAATTCCTGGCAACTCTGAATAAGGTAGCACAGGGCAGGTTTTCACAGAGTCTTCCCCAGCACATAGACACTTACAAAAGGATCAGCTCAAAAAATTGCTCTGGAGAGCCCAACAACCTAGAGGGACAGTTGAGCTCTGAAGAAAGGCTGAAACGATGTACGTAGTTCAACCCTTGGCCCCTTAATACTATTTCTGAGCATGTTCGCAAGGAAGGTCACAACCCTTGGTTCCATTGAGCCCGTTGTTGACCGAAGGAAGCTGTTAGGTGCAGGCTCAATGAGGACAGGACACCTTTACGCATAAAATCATTCTAGAATAACAGTCCTCAAGTCTGTTGGTAAGATCTCCTTCAACCCCTGAACACAACAAGAGCTTTGTCAGGCTTTTCCACGGATCTCAGCCTGTGCACACGAAGCAAAAGTGGCAAACCAGCCCTTCTTTTGCCCCCGAAGAGCAAGACAAATAAAATTTACAGATGCGAATACACTTCATGCTTGCTGCGTAACTATCCTCAGCTATAAGGAAAGCAGTGCAACTCAGGCTGTTGACAGTCTACAGAGAGAAAAGAAATATGTGTTTCTTTGGCTTCCTTGATATATTCCTAATATCCATGCATGGAGTGACCTAGTGGTAATGCAGCCACCATTCTACAGTCATGGAGTAAAGCTAAGATACTTCAATACGCTTTTGGAATAAGAGAAAAATATAATATTATTTAATATAATTTGTAATTAAACAATTGGAAGCTCTTCAGGAGACTATGAAAGCTTAATTTAGGACTGCAGAGACTCTTCTAGGTTACTCTTTTTACGTTACTGTCATACTTTCTGAGTACTTATTCTGAGAGACACAATCTCAGATCTCATTGAATTTTAAGAAGCATTTGGGTGCCTCACACTTATCAACTCTTTTCAAAAGTACAAACCAAAAAGAATGGAAGAGGCAATTTATCTAAACTCAGATCAGCCCGTCCACACTAACATATCAATTTTATCACTGGCAAAATATCTTAAGTTTGATGATTGAGGAGTAACTGAGGCAAGCATCAAATGTCAGTGGTAGGAAATATTTTAGAATGAGACAAATTTCTGTTCTGAACTATGAAGTGTACTTAGAAGAGAACTGTAAAAATGTCTTAAGTTTATCTTTTAATCTTTGACATGCTCAGGTGTTGATATAAAGATATAAGTAGCCTGGCCACTTTTCTTTTCCCTAAAAACAAGAGCAATAAATGTAATAATCTCTACAACTTACTCCCAATACCTCAGAGAAGAGCGAATCTGCAACTACAACAGTAATAATAAATAAATAATAAAAAAAGATGATTCTGATTCTCTCTCTTGAGGCCAGAGGAGTTGGGCAGTAAACAGCAATTTACTCTTGTAAAAGGAGTCTTATGAAAAGGATGATAACTAAATACGTGCCTAATTTTTGCTAGTCACAAGCCAATGGTTGTTCACTCTTGCATACTTGCACACAAACACACAGACGTACCCAGTATTGCTCAAGGTCCTAGGAAGTTAAGAAAAAAAAAAGAAAAAGTAAAATTAATAGTTTCTTTCCACGTAACTCCCCCTTTCCTGTTGTTGAGATAAACAAGAACCAGTGCCGCAGTTCAGATTTTGGAGCTCTCTGCAGTCAGCTCTGAAGCAATTGCTTGCAGGCAAAAGAGCCCATTGTGTGACCTCACGAAGAATTATCTTGGTATGGGAATAAAAAAAAACCACTGACACAAGAAAAATGGGAATTGGTTTGCTTTACAGCTCACATAGCAGTTTACAGCAGCAGAAGGCCAAATGCTTAGAATTCGAGGCACCAACACTGTGCCTGATGAGATGAAAATTTCATGCTGGATAAGTGCTCAAGTGAGACAACTTGGTTTTATTTCTACTTTCTAGAGCATGCAGTGAGAGATGGCTGGTGCCCCCAGTGCAAGCTGCCACCAAAAATCAGCACGTTAGGAAAATTTATGCTGGCACTTGAGCTATTTCCTCGGATTAGAATAGGAAATCCTGCTAGAATGGTTGCAATGGTAACCACCGTGAAGATGATGAGCAGATTGGGTTGTAATTGCAGTGCATGTTGGAATTATATCACTTCACACCTGTTAAGAATATCCTTTTTCTTGCTGTAGAAACCACTTCCTTCCTTTTTTTCTTCCCCCTGCCCCTCTGGCTGTTTGGTACACACACCTGAAGCTTGACTGACTGAGAAGGGAAGATCCCAACTTTCAGCAGAGATCCCTGAAACCAAGTCGTAGCGCTTTGTGTTTGTTAGGAAGATACTTGCCTTACACATTTCAAAAGAGTTTTGACTCACAGAATACCCACAAGCTGTTAAAATCTGCTTCCCAAAAAGGTTTAGTGTATATCAAAGCTATCTGCTTTGGGGTTTCATATATATATCCATGAACATGGGGAGATGGTTAACCCTCACACTTGTTTCAGTTGATCAGGAAATCTCTTTCATCTCTTAGACATATTCTAAATGCTTTTATAATTAAGAAATTATTGAAGTAGACATTTTGGTGAAAGCCTGTCACCTGCTCCTTGCCACACTTTTTTGCTTTGATTATAAATACAAATTAGCACCCAAACACATGGCAAAGCTATATTAACGATTTTGACATTTCAAATACTGTGGCTCATTTTGCCTACATGAATCCACTATTTAAGTGTGAAGAATATTATCTCTTGTCTTCTTCAGTATGCTCTGGCTCACATACATTATATAACATATTGCTGGAATCTGGCTAATTTAAAAGGATACAGTAGGATAAACTTCAGAATGGCCTGGAGACAAGACATCCTACATCCTACACATTGAGTTATTGGCAGTGTTCACAGCCGAACCCCTCTGGCTACCTAGTATTTAGCAGCTCTTTTAGCATCCCACAGTCATTCATTCATTTTTCCTCACAAAGTTCCCTGTGAGGTAAGTCATATTCCTCAGTTAAAAAAGGGAATTATTAAGCTATTCAGAGTACTTTTGAAAAGGTATCCATATTCTCTTAAAACAAGTCAGGTCTCCTAAATGCTGTCCAGCTATTTGAAGGGAGTTCCAGACCTTTGTCCCCCTGAAGGTCAGAAAGCATCATCCAAATTTCTATTATAAATGTATCCCTAGCTAGTTTATGCTCATTTTTAATAATATTAGTATGCCTTGTTTTCCACTGCTCTTGTGCCTTCTGGGTCTTTACCCTTTTTATTTTTTTGTCAAGCTAAATAAATTAAGCATAATTGGTTTCTATGAGGAAATAGCCATTTCCTCTTGCTCATGTCCTTAGTGTCAGGAGACTGATGCTTTTTTCTACGCTGCCGCTGGTAGCTATGTTTAAGTTTGCAGAGCCAATGCACGAAGCCAGCTGTACCCACACTGCTGGTCGGGATGGAGCCAGCAAGCGGGTTGGTCGTCTCACTCTTGGGATGCTCCAGACTGGAGCCACAGTTTGTGTGGTGTGGGTAACGGGATCGAGTTTGAGGCACGACATCTGAGCTAACGAGTTCCTACAGACCTTATCTGGAAGAGGAACTCAGTAACCAGCCTGAGCTACTGATGGAAACCTGTGGCAAAACAAACTAGCATCCTTTCTACAACACTAGGCCCTAACCACGCAGGTTAATTTCTATGTTTTATAACCCTCAGATTAGACTAGATATGCTAATGGTTTATAATTGAACTTCAAACTCCTTTTTTTTTCTTTTCTTTTTGCATAAAGGTGTGACTTGAGGCTGTCTCTGTATGCTAAAACCAAATAAAATCTCTAATTGTGTCCATCAATAGCATTACAAAACCAAAGAAATCAAAACCAGGTGAGATATAACAGTCAAAACCACCCTACTTTACATGTACCAGATTAAACTGTTCTTTGTAGGGCAGTGTATTGAAATTTAGTGCGATTCCATTCAGACCTCAACTCTGCAGATGGTACATGCATGACCTTGGGTAAGTCGTCCCCACACAAAAATTCACAAGGATTTTAAGTACCTAATTCCCAAGAAAGCAAATGGGCCTTGTGCACCTAACTCTCTGTGAGGATGTGGGACTTAATTAAAATGTGTCTAAATCCTCCATGTGTTAAGAATAAGGTAAGTTGATTTTCATCTACTATTTTCTGTTGCTTTCCTATCTTCTCGTATCTTAACATCTGTGGGACCAGGATTTTCTACTTTTGTCTGTGGATGGAGTCTCACATGAGGGACAAACTTGATCTCTGTTTCCTAAGGCCTGTGGATATTGCTTGAACAAAATCATTATCATTAATGTTTTACTGAGGAATGTAGGACTGGATTTCCATGCCTTATCTGCAATGGACTCTGACAGCACATCTTTCTCCGTGCTACTGGATAGTTAAGAAATAACTATTCTTCACCAGTTTTTCTCTAGTCTGGTTTCTTAAGGCACAGAAAGTTCCTGTGATCATCTGACATTTATGTGCCCGTCGCCTTGACTTTATTGGACAATTTCAACCAAATTTGTCACAGACTTGAAGGTACAAAGTTCCTACAAGTTTAATGATAAGGTAAATGAGGGAGATAAAAAAAATAATTCTAACTTCTTTCCAAAACTAATTTGTCTTTACCATGAACGTTGCTTTAATCATGTGTCAGGAATCTCAAACAGACCAGATTCCTTACCCTAGTCAAGAAACCTCATTATGATAGATACTCTGCAAATAAATAAGTCTCAACGCCAGGCACTTTGCAATGTAAATGAAACCAATCACATGTTCATGATATCGGGATGTCTCAATTTATTCTATTTTTAGTTAGAACCAGAATTTGCAGATCCTGCCGTATATGAACAGAGTGAAACAAACATAAAAATTCTATGAAGAGGTCTGGAAAAAACCCCAACATTATTAAATTCAGGGCGTTTGAAACAAAAGAAAACCAAAATAAGCTAGGTGAGGAAACCATTTATCTAGGCCAGTCCAATCTTGCAAGAAAGGAAAGGTCCAAAAGGCATTAATTCCACTTCTGTGTTATTATCCCCAAAATACATCACTGCTATATGGACATATAAAATGTCTTCAACAAGCTTGGAGAGTAACATGTTGACAAAGAAATATGTGTTATTAGTTTGAGCTGCTAGGTCACCCGCGGGACAGCAATACAAACAACCTGGCTAATATAGCCAAAAAATAAGCAAGTGGTTCAGACTGTAGGCAGAGTAGGAGGGGAAAAAAGAATCACTAATGTAATGTAGAAGGACAGAAAATGAATACCAGGTTGAGAAGAAACATGTTTGTGGAATAGGTGTGTCAAGAGAGATAGCTGCATAGTTCATCTAAATGACAATATGAATGTTTTCTCCTCAGGCTCTGTTTCTTTCTCTGTCTTGTATATTTATTTTTTTCTGTTGTTCTTGCTTACAGCAAGTTGCTGGAAGGGAAACAGTGTGAACCAATGATTACTATCTCACCAGTGTTTTAAGTCTTCAGACTTCTCCCCCCTCCAGAGGCAACCTAGAAAGAAACAAACAATCAGTTTAGGAAATGTGGTAGCATGGTAAAGAAGAAAAATGCAGCACAGGGATGAATGTTTGTGGTTTTCATTCAACCCTTGTTAATGGATAGTTTAATAGGTGAAAGGTGTTATCTATGGAGCTGCAGGTAAGTTATGTTCTTCAGCTATTCCCAGTTGATTATTGTTTTTTGCTATTTCTCAGTGACCTGCCAACTATCTAAGGAATCATATATGTCTTATTTCAGCTCCATCAGACTGTACTCCAATGGTTTTTTTTGGTCAGAGCTATGACAACAAGGACTGCATCTGAGGCGAAAAAGTGCAGGAAATCTTTCAGTGCTTCCATTCAAGAGAAAAGCATGCAGTAACATGGAAATACTGGGATCCACCTGTGGAGAGGTAAAGGATCCCAGGACTGGCAGGAGCCTAGAAGGCACATCAGGAAAGAAAAGCTGTGCCTTAAACATTAAAATGTCTTGACAGTCCCCTATCCTTAGCAGTTTCAGAAGTTAGTACCCAGAGCAGTCCTTCGGTGGTTTTAAAACTACAGATCTACAATAATTTCAGTGAATCATTACATGAGCTGAAGGCAAGGCTGAAGAAGGGACTCTCACTTCCAGAATCATAGTCATGGGGAAACTTAGACTGGAAGGGAACTCTGGAGGTCAGAGGAGTCGAGCCTTCCACCCTAGCAAAGCTGTCTTCAAAATTGTGGTTGCTACAAGCGGCTCAGGCTGCATGTTTAGCTCAAGCAGAACAATTGCGTGCTGCAGAGCTTGCCTGGGTTAGGAAACACTGGGATGTGCATTTGAGTTCAGCCCTGCATTGCACGTGATGACGCCTGGGTACAGCACATGCTGATGGTTCCCATCTGTTCTTCAAAGAAAATCAAGTGAGTCTTTGCAAGGTTTTGTTTCCTCTTGCCAGGGCTGATCAAATTGGGGTGTTTTGAACGTAGTCTCTCTTCTACCCTTCCACTGTCAGACAGAGCTAAGCACAACAAAGGCAGGGATCCGCAACAGTGGATGAATAAATCCATTGATGGATTTATTAGGATAATCTTACTCTGAAAGTCAATCACACAAGAGGACCCTTGAGGGAATGAGACAGCTGACCCTAAAAGAAGTTCAGCAGTGATCCAAGATGTTGCAAAAACATGGGATTCATTGATAGGTTTTCAAATACAACAAAATAAAACGACATATTTGCAGCCTGGAGCCTGCAAACACATCTAATTTCAGGAAAATGTGTCTTTTGAGTTGCAGGGTATTTTCTTTTAATAAAGAACTGAAGATTCAGCTTATAAAACCAGAGACAAATCCTGGGATATTCAAAATGTGCTGAATGCTGACTGAACACTATTACCAGTTAAATAGAAAGAGCAGATTGACTGCTTTTGAAAATCTCATCCCCAAAACCAACCAGAGTGTTTAATCTACCCCTCAAGTCCAATACAAGTTCACGTTCCGATGGATATATTGTGCTGTCCAATTTTAAATGACCCACAGCATAAAATTCAATATTCCTCTATAGTTTTATCAGCTTTCCCCTTAGAAACATTTTCCTCACCTTCAGCTCATTTCTAACTATTCTCTCCCCACTTCTAACTTCTTTTTTGGTGTCTGCGAACAAGAGGCATTTGAAAACCCTCAACAGGATTTCCTCCAAGGAATTAAGTACTATTGTAAGAACAAGCTGCCCACTGTGCTGAAAAAAGTAGGGAGCAAAACAAATGCTTTCCTTGCAGCATGACACAATTAAAAGAGTCAAAACATTGACAGGAAATGACAAACTAAATTACAAAATTTAGCCATACTTGAAAGTCCCATTACTTTACATCCTCTCTGATTAGTGAGAAGTAGCTCATGGAAATCTTGCCCAGTATCTTAAGAAGATAAAGTGAGGTTTTACAAATATTTCTCCTAGGTTCTTGCTTAATTTTAACTTATTGTTCCTAGATTTACTCTTTTTTTGGTGTTATCTCTTTCCCTTTCTCCCAAAACAAGACAAAAATCTAAGATCTCAGTTGATTCATGTCTGCATTATGTGCCTGCTGGGAAGCAGTAACCATACATTGGCAAGATTACATTTACAACTTGGAAGCGAAAAAAAGCAGCTTGATGTGACAAGTCAGCTTAGGCACATTGGGGAGGGGAAAAAAGAAAAACTCTTTAAAATTGAAATTGCAAGCTCACCTGCTGCTGCCTACTCGCCTCAAGCTTTAACGGTGAAGACTGCACAACTGCAGCAGCAGCAACGTGCTGCAAAAGCCTCTGCTCACAGCTCAGGCACAACTGAAATGCTAAAGCCTGCGCAAGCTGTAATGCATGGGGGATTTTTTTCCCCATAGGTAGTTTCCATCTGTGGTGATGCCTTTTCAAGACAAGACGACATGGACAGACCAACAAAACAAGTACATCAAACCACATACACAGGAGGTGTCGGGTGGCTCAGATTTCTAGCCCAACCCTTCATTGAGAGTGACAAATGAATTTACCTCCAAAGCTGGTCAGAGGACACTAAGGGAAGAATTACCAGGCCAGCTAAGGCTTTGTGGCCTCCTTCATCTCTCAGGCAAGGCAGGAGAAGCTCTGCGGCACATATGCTGTGAGCTGCTGCTCTGCTGAAGAGACCACGGGCTGTAGAAGAGGGAAGACAACTAAGCTCAGATGGCCCTAAGAAAGGTAGATGATGCTGGAGACCTAGGGACGTGGGACATGCAGCAAGGTATCCCTTCCTGCTGTGTATTTCCAAGGACATATTGGAACTGGGAAAGCTTCAGAGAAGAGCAGCAATTATTAGCAAATGTATGGAAAATCCTGCAGATGAGGAGAGACCTTGGAAACAGGAGGACCGTGGAGAGTATGGATAGGAACTAGTTGTTCATCTCTTCATGGGTACAGAATTAGGGTATGCAATATGAAGCTGCTAGTTGCCAAGTTTGAAACAAACAGGAAAAAAGAGGTTATATGCCCCATAGAGTGTAAGGGACTTGTAGAGTATGTAGCTAAAGGACGTTGTAGATGTTAACAGTTTATATGCATTCAACAGGAGAGTGATTAAGTTTGTAACAGAGAATCAATTGACAATTATTATTGACATGGCATTTTGGAGTGCACTGGGAGAAGTGTCATATATGATTGTGCTGTTCTTAATTTGCTCCAGACATTTGCTCGTGACCACAGGTAGAGAGTGGGCTAGAAGGAATCTAATTTTTTTTCTGTTTTAATCTGACCCACTGCATCTTTTCTTACATTCAGGGAGGGTGGCCATAATCAAGGTAGCTTCAATGCACTGGCATTCAGCTTCCCTGTGAGAAAATGCCAGCAGGGCTGTACTGACCAGCATAAGCCACTGCGCTGAGAAAGTCTGACAAATAATGAGATTAAATCCCCTTCCACCACCCCAGTGAGCTCAATCTAGAGTGAATCTGGTGAGGTTTCCTCATCACCAGCAAAGCAAGTTCAGATATTTCTTGCTGTCATGCTTTCAAGTTGGCATGTAATCTCTCTGCTCCCTTTCAAATGACTTTTTAAAACATTGTTTTGCAGCCCTTGTTTCTGACCCAGCCACACGGCAAAAGGGAACACCAGAGCTGGAGTGAGAAAGTGCAATTGGATTGGGAGTCATGGCTCTCACTGAGATTTCTGAAGAAGGCTTTTTCTGTTTGTTTGGGTTTTGGGGTTGGGGTTTTTTTTTTTTTTTTCAGGTTATTGACAGCAAACAGTGTCTGTAATAATTCTGTGCCTAATTTGATTTTCAAGCTGTTAGAGACCTGGCACAAGCACAGTAGGTTTTGTCAGTGCTGAGGGATTTTTCATCTGAGAGACTAAATTAACTCTGTCTTTTCTTCTGCACTTTCCTGAACAATATTGAAAAATGTGGAGCAAAAGAAAACAAAAACAAACCCAAAAGACCCAAAGGTCTGACCATGCAGAGGAAGATGAGTAATTAGATTTTCACTTTAGCCTGACCGCTGGGATTAGCAATCCTTGGGGTGAGACACAAACTGAGATACCTGAAACAAAGGTGAGACACCCTGGGTTGTTTTTGGTTGAACTCTTCATTACCTGATGCTCACAAAGAATTCATCTGGAACGGAAAGTATTAAAACATCACTCATAATAAACCATTGCTTAGAGAAAATTAAATAAATACATAAACCCAGGCACTTACAGTTCTGCTCCTGATGAGACACAAACACCAAAATTCAGAGCCTTATAATTAGCTATACTTCAGTAGCATAAAAAAAGAGATGAACTCGCAGGCATTACTCAAAGAGATATACTGTACCTTTGGATAACTGAGTAAACTGAAGATATTTCATAAGTGATGTCAGACGTGCTGCACAGGAGGGCGAACACCATGGGAAATCCTGCCTTTTGCTGAATGTTTCTGAACATCTCAGTCAGGGCTGAGCTCTGCTCAGAGCTCCCTAAGCACCAAATGCTGCTATAAAGATGCTGCAGGAACCACTACATAAACACTACCTAACTGGTATGGTTAAAGACAAACTGTAATGAAAGCTCTTCAGCTATTAGTTACAACAGTAGTCTATACTAGATAATGAGCAGCATGCTTAATAAAGCCTTGGAGGCTGTGTGTAGGAGGAGAAATAAAAATAAATGCAGTGTCCTGAGACTGAAGAGACCTGGTTTCAGATCCTGGTGCTTCCGCAGGACTTTTGCCTGACCATGGACAAGAGGCATTGTCTCCGCTTCACTTTCCTTAGGATTGGAGAATCCAAGCCCAGGGGAGACCCAGGTCAGCTTTTGGGAGCCCAGGCACGGCCAGTCTGTGCTGACATGTGCTCACTCCACCTCTCCGTGACTCACTTTACCATCTTTGAAAAGGACTAAGAGTTGTTGCCACTTGCCTAAGTGGCTTGTAAACCCCTTTGAGGACTTTGAAAATAGCAACTACAGGAGTTTGGAGCCTGAACTTTCACCGTTCATTATCCATGGTGTTTGCTGGTGAGCTGGATTTCCCAGCAGGCCTTGGATTTTGTGAGATGCCTCACTTGAACACATTTTGGCCCGTGTTTTTGTGATGGGAGCCTTGTTTCCTAAGCCATCAAAGACTGAGCATATGGTGCGATGCTAAGAAAGGCTGAGGATTAGGTGGTGGAGTCTTTGTTTGACACGCAGGGCCACTAATTGCTATAGAGAACAAGCTTTTGAATAGCCTTGACATTTTCACTGAATACACACCTGCGGATGCTGTATTTTGCTTCCCTTGCTCCCTTTCCAGGAATGGCCTACAGGAAGAGGGAAGACAAGGCCCTTTTTCAGAGCTCTAACCTTCAGAGAGAAATGGAAAGAAGGAAGTTGGGTCCCCATGCACCTGCATAAAGGAGATGGTAAATCAAATCTTCTGCTGCAGACAGAACATGCACAGGGGGGTCCTCCATACACTAGGAAGGAGAGGTTGAGAGAAAATCACTATGGTGCATATACCCTTTATCAGGCAGCCTAATAAATGGTACATTCAGGAAATTTAAAGTATCTGTGATTTTATCTACAGTGAACTAGTTCTTCCCTCCCAAATTAATTTCTGAATGGAAAGGCAAGGAAAAGGACCTGGGTATTTATCCAACTGCAGCAGGGACCAAATGTGTGATTGGTTTTGGAAAGTGCAAATCGCTACTGAACTAAACGTTCAGTTTCTAGTTTAAGCCATGTAAAAATCAATAACTTTAAATACAGTCCTGACCCAGGAGTGGCTTCCTGAGAAGAAGAATGAAGAGACAGGAGTGCAATGGAGACTCACCTTCCTGTCTTTTTATCTTGCCTGGTGTTGCGCTCAGCAGAGCAGAGGGTGCAGCACCCTCCTGCCTCATGCCCAGACAGCTTCTGGCCTCAGCTCTTGGCCTGTCTAGTCAACGGGAGTCACTGCACTGACTGCTCCAAAGGGTAAATCAGACTGCCCATACCAAAAATTGGTATGTTGGACATTGTGTGAGAAGACTGAAATCTAGAATTTCCTGCACTGGACCTTAGCAAATTTCAGTTCATTCAAACCTGCACTGAATGCAAAAGGCAGTTTCGTAGCCTTCATAGTTCAGGGATGTTGTAACGCATACAGAGTGCTTGGGAACCAGAGTAATTGCTTGGAAAAAGAATCAATTATTAATTCAAAGGCCAATTATTAATACATATAACAATATAAATTCAAATGCAGTCAAACACATCAGACAAAAGCAATGTGCACTTCCAAAAGTGGAAGGCAGCCGTGTGTGTGTAAGCAGGGTAGGTAACTAACTGCATTTGTCTGCAGGGAACTGGAAGGATTAAAAGAGCCAGGAATCAACATCCTTACCCTCCCCACTGTTACAAGCCAGCCAGAGGAAAATAATTCATGTGACGATTAATAAAAAAATCGGCCTTCTAAAGAAAAGACTGATTTTTCCCTGTTTAATTGATTCTGCTTTCCCTTTCTTTTCTACTTCCTCTCCTTGAATGAAGTGCCAGAGGCAGTAGAATAGGTACTTTAATACCAAAATTACCCTGAAAAGTAAGTTTAATCACACACCTCAAGGTTTTCAGAAAAGAGAGTGTAAATTATAGAATATTTTGGGACTTGCAAGAAAGAAATATCTTGAGTTGGAATGGCTGAAAACTTTTTTTTGAGAACTTCCTTTTTTATTTTTGTAATATTGTTTTACTTTTTAGGTAGGATCTCTTTCCTATGTTGTGACTCTGGTTGCACATCAGTCTGACAAACCAGTTTAAGGACAGGGTAGCGCTGCAGCTTTGGCCTCAGTCACAAGGCGATGCCGAGGAGGGGGGTGATGAGATGATCCCCGAGCGGTGCCACATTTTGGCCTGCTCTCCCCAGGGTTCATTTGTTCCCACAGGCAGTGAACGGGAAGGCTCCTTGGTACAGAACACAACCCGCTGCCGACAGAGTTCCAAGGCACGACCCGGATTTCTGAGCCCCATTGGAATGCCTCCTTTAGTCCCACGCTTCTGAGACCTTGAAAATCCGTGTTCAAGACAGAGAGGAGGGAGAGGCAGCTCAGCTGGCCTGCCAGCTTTCAAAAAGCACTCAAGGACTGAGTTGATGAAAAAAAAATAAAAATAAAAGCAAACCAGCTGATAAAAGCGTAACTCAGAGATTTGATAGCAGCCAGGAGAGAGCATTGCAGAGTTCTGATTGCAAAGTGATAGTCAGAGGTTTCCATTTCACACATTGTCATTCTAATCTTGCAGCCCCAGTTCCACAATGTCAGGACAGATCCCTTATACAAGGAGAAATAAAAAAGGAGCGAAAGAGGAGAAGTAACTACACAGCCCAGGGTATGAAACACGGACGGGGAGGGGGCATTTGTTTAAGTGTTCAGCAATTTGCAGCACAGAGAATTTCCATTCACAAATGGATGTTCCTGATGGTAAAGGCAAAAAGGCAAGATGAAAACAGAAAGTGGTTTTGGCATAGCCTGAGGAGAAGTTCCATCTGCAGGTATAATTGACACAGTTTAAATTCCAACAATACAAATGCCAAGAAAGTCACAGGACTGTCAGACAATCAGAGGATCCTTTTATGACTCCCCCTAATCCTCTGAGATAGTTGCCTGTATCTTGTGAAGAGCCGGGGGCCTTCAGTGAAGAGGACGGTGACATAACGAAGACCTTTGCAGCTCTGCTTTTAAGAGCCTGCATAAGAACGCATAGAATCAGAAATTTTCAATTTTACTCTACCCACAGAGGCACTATTGAGGATATGCAAGAGCTGAAATCCTCAAAAAAAAGTTACTGAGAGCCTCACCATGAATGGAAGCAAAAGCGTATTGAAGGAGCAGATGCCACAGAGAGCTGTTGGTGACTGAAAAATAAAATCCAGGACAAGCGATGAGGGAAGGCCCGGATCTCTGATTTTCCATACAGAATACAGTGAGATGTAGGAAGGCATGTAATGCCAATCAAAGCAAAGAACTGAGCCAGCCTTTTTTTCTTCCAGTAGGAAGAAAAGTTACACTCTACGGCCAAGATCTATCCCAATGCTTCATCTAACTATTTGTAAAAAATGTGAAAAATATAGAACATACAAGAGACATCATGGAGTAGCTAAATGGGGAGATGGCAATGCAGATATAAAAAATGATGAGACATAGAAGAGAAATAAAAAATGACAGGACAGCAGGCAGAGTAAAGGGTAAATGAAGTCACCGTTCATTTGGGTTCTGATTTCTGCTTTTCACCTTCAGCAGGACGATGCAGCATTCGTGTGTATCTTATTCCCTAAAAGCACCCCAGATGCTTTGTTGTTATAGTCCTAAAAAATGCAACTTTAAACAGATAGTAATTCACAAAATACTCATGCCAGACTTAATTTCATTTCAAGACATCAACTGAACTGGAATAGAAAACCTTCATTTTCTTAGCAAATCTTTGCACCTCATAAAGGTTTTATCTGTTGCTATGGCAAAGGCTTTACCCAAAGGAGCTACTTGTAGAACACCACAAGAAGGGGAAATTTTTCGGTTCCTTTCACATACACATTTTCATACCCCAGACATTTTAATTTAATCATATTTTCCCTTCATCCTTCAGATAGTTTCTTTTATTCCCGAATAAGCTGCATGTCTACATCAGCAGTATGGGAGGATCCATTCTTATAATCTTCCCCACTGTAAATCAAAATCTACTTTTAATTATAGAATATCAGATATTTCTCTTTGATGACATTCAAGTGCTTTTTCCAAATTGAAAGAGCAATAGAGCAACTGCCGTGGTATTTTCATACGTAGAGCGATAACCTTTTTAATATGATTTCACAGAAACAATGGAGTTACATTCATCAGGTTATACAGAAACTTGCTGCTTCTTTTTTCAGACATTCCACTTTCAATTCGCAATGACATTTGATAGGAGACATAAAAATGTCAGTAGATCAGGATTTTTCAGCCACTTCATCTGGCAAGAATTCTTCCCTCCCTGTTTCTTTTTACAGTGCTATGTTGTTCACTCATTTGGGCCTACTTCAATTTGCTTATTAAATATGTAAGATCTTCATTATGCAGCCAGGAGCTGAATCATGTAAGATTAACACAAAGCCCTTGTGAGAGGATTTTTTTAAACATTATTAATATTAATAGTATGTGCAGCTCACGTATTTTTGTACTTTCCAAACCCAAATGTCAATACAGTGGATAAATTGTACTTTCCTTCCTTGTCTTCTTTGTCTTCTTCAAAGAAAGGATGACATTCAACTTCATTAAAAGCACAACTTCGCATATTTCCAGCTAAGTTCCATTTTTGCATCCCAAAGAGTCATGGTTATAACGGACTGTCTTGCCTGGCCGTTGATACAAAGAAAGGGTAACCTGAGGAAACAGGTATGAAGTATAAGTATTTTATTCTTTGTGTTGATTTATGAAATGTCATAAATCACACGGTCTTAATCAAGTAAAGGATTTCACTAATGACGTAATAAGAAGTGCTATAATAGCTAACTAGTAGGAACCTGGATTTGAACCCTTGCACAGAACTGAAGGAAAATTCCGATGCTCAGCTGGGATCCAAAGCAGACAGCATGTTGAGGAGGAACATCTTCGATGTAATCAGTAGGCAATATGAGGGAAGAAAAAGCCATCTTTCATCCCCCTTCCTTATAGGATCTTTTTTCAAAGGATCCTTATAGGATCTTTTTTCAAAGAGCTTAGCACACCTCCTTCCTTTCTTTCCAAACTTAACTGCAGAAGGAAGCATCGCGTACTTGCCCTGGATACACAGAGACTTAGCAGAAGAGGGTTCACTCAGGACCTGGCTTCAATTCTCTGCTATGTCTGACATGACTTAATTTCACATCGCAGAGAAATTCTACAGTGAAGCATTTTGACAATCATTGCGTCGTTATCTGGTCACTTCCCCATCTCCACTTCCGACTTTTCGGTGCCGTGTTCGCCTCCTGCTGGCGCAGACTACAGCGGAACCGCTGTGTCTGCTGCTGGAAAGCGGTGGCAGAGAGCAGGGAGGCTTGGCTGCCCTTGGCCAGCCTTGGGCTCTGCCCCTCCGTAGGAGACTGTCCTGAGGACCACATTATTGGGTTACTTTATTGCCAATGTACAAACAACCCTATTGCCCCTTTTAAAAAGGGCCCTTCCATTCCCTTCTCCAGGAGTGTTATTTCTTTTACCAGCAGCTAAAATACAGAACCAATTGCTCAAGCATCTTCTAAAAGCAGACGTCCTTTCTCACAAAAGGAGAGAGACCTGTTAATTGTCAGGCAAAATCCTTCTCTCTCTCTCACCTCCCGTTTCATGATGATGTAAATATTTCCTCAACACGGAGACAGCTTCAAAAGGGAAAGACCAACCTATAACCTGCTGCTTGTATCAACCTAGGGAGAGAAGAAATATGGAAAAGCAACAGGTACAGACTGAAAGAAACCAAGTCTTCTGTTTATTTTAAGTTTTTGTAGAAAAGGGATGAAATCATCTCTTCCACCTCCTTCTTCAGCTATGCCTTAAAAGAAAGCAGAAGTATTATCCTAATCTCTGGAGGGTTCACTCCATGTCCACAAGCTGTTCTGTGTAACTGCTAATAACATCCATGAACATTCAAATTTAAATTTTAAGACCACAGTCCAGCAGACGAGAATGAAAGTTCACCAACAATCATGTTTGATGTATGGCACTGAAGATGTGAAAGAATAAAAATACTTCGCAGTATCATAGAGCTAATCCTAAACCTGTCAGATAGGTTCTCTTCATTCATACTGATACAAGTGACAGCTTGTGCATAGCTTCTACATTCAGAAATGACCACAATGATTGTCTATTCAGACACCTTGTTTAACACAGGACAGATAATTCTTCCAAGTTTAATGTTTTTAAATATTGGAGGTTTTTTTCTTTCCTTCTTTCTTGATCTTCCTACATCTTTGCTACTTCTGATACACAGCAGGGCCTGAAACCAAAAGATTTCAACTAAAAAAGAACTAAAAAAAAGATTCAAGTCTAGAAAAAATATTACACGACTAGAAGCAACGTGACACACTGGAGTTGTAAGGAAGGAGCATGTTCCTGTTACACCTTCAGCCTCATTCCTCAGACTGAGGACACCCTCAAAATTTTGAGGCACCGATCTAAAAAGCAAAACAGATTAAAAAATTGATTTCTCTTAGCCATACACAGTGAAATGGACCTTGAAAACATAAGCCCTTGGGACACCTCCTGATTCGACATGGTTGTGGCTTAAGCTTGGAGTCAGTAAACAAGGAGCAGCTCTCTCTTCTGTGGTGACTATAAAAACCTTACATTTGCATATACAAGTAAATTAATCTGTGTTCTGGGAATGACTCAGAGAAAATGAAATCAATCACATTTATAAGCATCTTGTGACCTTTACCCATTTCTCTGGAAGAGAAATAAAATGAAGACAATTGTACCTTGGTTTCCACAGTGTTGTCTGGGTGTTTGATAGGAATCTGACTGGGAAATGATACCGACAGCGAGATAACAAGAAAACCCATTTATCACTGTGACAAGTGCTCGGTTTTATATGAGTTTAAATTACCAGTGATGGAGTAGGGTTGTCTTTCTCATCTCAACCTCATAACCAATGTTTAGACTCAACTAAAGTTTCCATTTCATAGTAATCAAGTTACATGGAGTCAAATTGTTATTCATGAATTCAAGGAGGTTAAGACTTGAGATTCATTAATGCGATGTTGTCAGCCACAGCGAGCAGGTCCATGGCCTAGAACAGTGTGGTAATTGGTAAATCTGAATGCTGGGTGGTTAATAGCTGTTTATTAGCCTCTAATACATTCTGTGTTATTTAGTCTTACAAGATTTGACACTAGATATTTCTACTGAGTCACAACACCCTGACAGTTCACCTTTCTTGTACATCGGCGGACGTGTGCCAGAGCTTAACTGTGCTATTGAGGAAAAGAAATACAAATCACCACTTCTTATACCTGCTGCCGTGCGATGTGATCTTCCCCATTTGGACACCTGGGGACTTCAGGAGCAGCCCTGAAACCTGGGGCATCATTTATAGACAAAGCAGTGTCAGCTGTCTCATTTCTATGCACATATTGAGAAACCTCAATTTTTTTTGGCCTATGTCAGAATTAGGTGTTTATCCTTTCTTAGGGAAACTCTACTCACTTGGCTGGTTTTCCTAAGGAAAAATCAAACCCAAAAGAAACAAAAACATCCCTACAGTTTCTGTGGAACTTAGAGTTTTCTCCATCAAGAGCAATCTCCTCTGTTTACTTCTGAAGTACAAAATTTTACAAGGCATCAGTCTATAGTAGAAATACCCCTTTTCACATCTCATTCTGACAGTAGGATAAGTTGCTAATATGAAAGTTCACAAGAGAAAGTCATATTCACAATACGACACTCAGCTAGGGAGAGAGGCATGTGTAAGGCTAGACAAGATTCATCTGAGTCATCAGGTCCATCACAGGCTACCAAAGTCCTGTCAACGGTTGCCACCTCATATAATTCCTTCCGTTAATGCAGCTGTGTGCTTATCTGTGCTTACATAGGCAGGTTTCTCATCATTCAGTATAGGATACCGTATCATAGCTCTGAAAATGAGGTGGTGGTTTTCTGATTTCTAACTTAAATTCATTTATACATACTTTATTCTTTGTCCACCCTGCCCTTTCTCTCATATCTATCCTGCAGGTTCTCTCTCCTGAGGAAGTTAGAGAGAGCAGCCATAGCCTTGAGTTTATTAGGTTAAAAAAGAAAAAAATCTTTCATTCTCCTATATGTCTCCAGTTCCTTGATTGTTCTCTGCACCTATTTCAGTTTGAATTCATTCTCTAACATAGGTGAGCAGAAAAATATATAGGGAATAAAAATAAGAACTATACAGGCTTTATATAGGGTTGTTAATACTTTGCTATTTCTGTTGCAAATACTTTGCCTAAGACCCAGTACAGCAATATCTGCTTTTTTCCATAGGTGTTATACAGTCATACAGTGATTGACAAAAACACCCAGGCTACTTTCCTTCCCTCCTAGTGCTAAATATTGACAGTGCCCAATATTTGGTATTAGTTCTGGCATGCTGTCATGGTTTAACCCCAGCCAGCAACTAAGCACCACGCAGCCGCTCACTCACTCCCTCCCACCCAGTGCGATGGGGGAGGAAATCAGGAAAAAGAAGTAAAACTCGTGGGTTGAGATAAGAACAGTTTAATAGAACAGAAAAGAAG
>JAVJGG010000001.1:38194874-38205297 GCA_035590195.1 Aviceda cuculoides | reverse complement strand
GCTGAAAAGTCCTTGATTTCAGACTAAACACCACTGAGCAACAACTGAAAACATCAGGGTGTTATCAACATTCTTCCATACTGAACTCCAAACACAGCCCCGTACCAGCTACTGGGAAGACAATTAACTCTATCCCAGCTGAAACCAGGACACATGCATGACCTTCTGTTTCCGTTACTCTGGGACCTCAAGGTCACTCAGTAAATTCTATATATAGTACCTGGATCTTTCTACTTTATTGACATCCCTTCTACCTTTGAAATATTGGCATGTTTCAAAAGCATTGTTTATCATGCTAGTCATAATGACTAGCATGATAGACAGTATTAAACAACATGGAGGTTTGAGGATCTCAGCTACAAAGCTCCCTTCAGCCTAATGTTTTCGTTTGCTGTATTTCAGTTTCTTATGCACCTTACAGACCTTCTACTAATTCTGTTCCTTTTCATCTTAATTAATCATTTCTCTTATAGTGAAATATGACAAACTTCACAGAAGTCTAACTAGGTTAGATCTATGGAAGTTGGACTGACAGGGAGTTTTTTGTGGTATAGTGCTGTTGAGATGCTTTTCGTCAAAACTCATAGGAACATTTAAAATGAAATCTAAACCAATCAGAAACTCTCTAGGTTTTACGCTTTATACCATACTGTGTATTCCTCCTAGTTTCTCAAAAGGGTGCAAATTGCATTAGGGCCAAGGTTTGGGGAAAATTCACAGCACTACAAGGTTTTGAGAAAAAAGAGGCAAACCCAGGCAGTTCCAATTCAATTTGCCTTTCATTTGGAGTAAGGGCTGTTCAGGTGCAAACCCAAGTCACAGCTCTGTGGGTGCGTATCCTCAGCTAGTGTGAACTGAAGGTCTTTCAAGGAAACTCTGTAGTGTCTACCTTGTACAAAACTCAAATAAGAAAATTAGTTTCCGTGTATGTTATAAACCCAACTGCTCTTTATGAATTGCATGTAACAAAGGTATTATGCATATAAATTAACACTTCAAAAACATGATCCCATCTCAGAAATACGAACTGAGATTGAACCTATGAAAAGACACAGATCTTATTGAGAGGGGGTGGTTTTGCTCTTAAATTGTGTACCATCAAAAGAAGAACAACAACAATAAAATAAACAATCCAGGCTTAATAGGTTTCATATTGCGATGCAGTGTCATGCATATTAATCACCATAATGAAACTTATCCCAAATAATTCACATGCTGCATAAACAGCTTTGTAAAGTGATGCATTTAAATTTTTGGCAACAACACATTGTTAAATCTGTGACAATTAGAGCAAAAACTGTGTCTTTGTACCATCTTCTTCGGACTGACAAGTTTTCTTCTGTCCGAATAATAGGTTTAATAGAATCTGAAGATGGACCCTTAGGAAACAGTATGAAAATCCTTCTTTTTTTCTCAGCAAGCAATGGCTTGGAGAAGAGTGTTAGACAATGGCAAAAAGCTCCCACATCTGATGGGTTAAGCCTCCAACACATGGTGGGTTGTTGAGTCCTTCCAAAATTATCACAGAAGGCTCTATTCGTCCATTACACTGGTGGTATAGACAATGAAAGCAACACAGTTGTTTTCATTAGCTTCATTATATGACCTGTAAAATTATTAGCAGCAAGACTGCAAGTACAGAAGACAAGCTGCTAATGTAATCAGCATAAGACAAATACTGAAAAATTGTGAATAATATACTATTTGCATAAAAACAACCTCTTATTAAAATCACAGCCAGGGCAAAGAGATCAAAGGTAAACCCCAAAGTTTTTCAGTAGAAACCACAATAAATTGTACAAAATCTGGAACAGCAAAGGTGTTTTTCAGAGATATTTTTGGCAGTATGTGATCCTAATTAATGAGACTCATTAGTATTATTGTTGTCATCCATATTGCAATTGCTTCAAGTAGCCACAATCAAGAACCAGAATCCTGCTGAGGTAAACTGTTTACCCAAGTGTAAAACACTGTTTGCCCCAAATAGATGATGAGCTAAATTCATTGGGATGAATGCTGAAGTGGTTTGCTGATTGGCGACTGAATTTAATTTGTGCTTGAAGTTAGTATGTACTAAATGGTCTTTCTCTTACGGGACTTTTTTCTCCTTTCCCCACCTAAGCTTTCTTTTGGGTTATAAATGCTTCTGGAAATCATCTCTTCTTATTGAATTATACACAGTATCTAGAAAAATGACACTCCATGCATGGTTGGAGTTTCTAGGGACTATTACAATGTAAATAATGTAAAGGTGAGTCCTGGCCTCTTCTGTCGGATGGCTGGAGATAGGACGAGAAGAAATGGCCTCAAGTTGAGGCAAGGGAGATTTAGGTTAGATATTAGGAAAAATTTCCTTACTGAGAGGGTTGTCAGACATTGGAATAGGCTGCCCAGGGAAGTGGTTGAGTCACCATCCCTGGAGGTATTCAAAAACTCATAGACAGGGTACTCTGTAACATGGTTTAGTGGGCAGGGATGACGGTTGGACTCAATGATCTTGAAGGTCTTTTCCAACCTAAATGATTCCATGATTCTATGAAATACCAAGGTTGCAACATGAATTGGTTCAGCCAAGTTATTTACGCAAAATGTAACTTTAAAGCAAGATGTCTGTAAAAGTCAGGTCTTTGTCTTTTGGTCTTTAACCACTTAATTCCTCTGGATCACAAGAACAAAATGAAAACATTGATCTTCAGCAAAGGTTTCATAATGCGTGACAGCTTAGTCCGTTACTCTGAAGCCTAAACTTGAACTATGACAAATCTAAGACCAAAGAAAACACAACTATTCTTCTCTGCCTTACTCCTTGGCTTTCTAGTTCCCACAGGTCTAAATCCAGCTCTGTACCAAGAGGAGGGCTGTGTTCATTTAATTGCCATGGGACACTCTTATACCCAGACTTATCCTGACCCCATTCAAGTGTGATGAGTCTTTGTAGTTACAGCAATGCAACAACATACTCCTTGAGTTCTACCAACAGCCAGTTACTCAAAAGTCCATTTTACACAAGTGTTGATGCTTGCCAGGCAAAAGAACTACCATGGGCCAAGATCCACGAAGGTGGTCAGATCTTGAACCTCTGGGAGATGGACCTAGATAACTCTGTTCCCTTCCTGGCATAACTTGCTGCAGCCTCCAGGTATCTGCAGTGTTTCTAAACTAGTGGTTTGAATCACAGTACGGGCTCAGTCTCAGTCATTAAAGATAGATCCTTAATCAGTGTATATGTCTAATTCTACCTATGTCATTATCAGGAGCTAAGTTAGGGTCCTTGAAGATGGGATGACGCTTTGTTAACTGCAGCTAGGGGTGGGTTAATTTTAATGAGAAATCTCAAGCACTGGGGGCCTCTGTAATTTGCTGTAGCACTTGTTCCTCAGGGAACTGATTCTGAACTAAACTTAAAAAATTTCATCATAAAAATATTACCATAAAACAGGATAAGACGCACAAATCCCTCTTCAAGAAAATAAATAAAACATCAGGTTTTATCACTCTCCTCTAATTAACATGGCAACCTTTCTATTCCTTCCTGGAGCCTCCAGGGCAAATCATGTCAGGTGGTGACATGATGCAAACACCCCGGTGAAAAAGGGAAGCAGCTGGTGTGTGTTCAAAGAGGGAATTATTTCCTAGCAATGCAGACACCTCTGGAACTCATCTCACACCTTTTGCAAATAAATAACTTACACATGCTGACAATATGTCACCTTTGGAGAAATTACAGTATGTATAGTATGCAAATTATATACAGTCACTGTGCATTTTGATTTCTCCCCATTTGTAGAAATTGAAAAGATATACAAGAACATAAAGAGAAACACAGAGGACTGGGTAGCCACAGGCAGAGAAAATCTTCATTAGTAAGTGAAGTTCTCATATGACAGAGGAAGACAGCCACAGCTGACTTCTTGATAATACAGTTCTGGAGGTGAGAATGAGTTACACTCTTCTTATCCCAAATCCACATCTGTGCAGCTTAAGAAATTGTTGTCATGATAAACACATGGTTGACTATATCACCTGCATTATAAGAAGGGTTACAGAGTGGGATCAAAACAACTTATTGGTGCCTTAAAATCTGTGATACTTATTCTACATCTTGATACAGACATTCTACGTCTGAATGTGACAGATACTATCACACACTCTGAACTAACCAGGTAATATGGGTCTTTCCATCCACTTCATGACTAAACGGCTGAAGTCTATCCCCAGACTTCTCCCCTAAGGCAAGTTCAATGGCCTGCATTTTGTCCCTATTGAATAAGATCTACAGAGGATAGCAACATAAAAAGTGATCCTCAATATATTTTGCTAACAGAAAAGCTTGGTGATTATTTCTTTGGCTGAGCTTAGGGAGAGATCTGATCCGAAGCTTAATGCAATAGGATTCTTTCCCTCAAGTTCAACTGTGTCCAGATCACAGTAATTATCCTAAACCTCTCTTGACTTCTTTGTCAAGTCAGTGGCCAGGGTATACAGCAAACAGCCCAGTGTCCATGGTCCATACCTTCTGGCAAGGCCTCTCTGAAGCTTTCGAAATCTGCCTAAGGAGGAGCATACGTAGATTGCAAATCCTGATGTAGTTGTACGGAGCAGTGATAGCTAGGCTTGTGTAGTATTCCCACAGCGATACCAATATTTTGAGGAGAAGGACAGCTGGCGACACAAGTCAGACTGCAGCTGGGGAGTACAGACCGTTCACTACACAAGGCCGGTCAAAGCGCTGAATATGATGGTCCTTCTTTGTTTGCTTTCCCAGGCATTTTGCCATTGGACTGGCAGCCATAGGGCTGTGTCAGCACAGGGATGCACTAATAACTGCGAGCTGAAGCCATATAGTTCAGGCACACCGCTGCCGACACATCCAGAGGAAGCACGCGGTGAGAACGGACCGAGGCCGGATCTGCCTGTGGAGGCAGGTCCCACCATACGGCCCGCAGCTGTCTGCGCAGATGAAGAAAAAGAAGCGTGCAAAATGGCTGCTCCTTATTAGCTTATGGCCTTGTTTGCTTGGGAACTGTTACAAGAGGTAAGAGGTTATAATTAGTAGACAGCAGATAATGATGACAGTGGTAAGGAAAAGGTAGCTGCTTTCTGGATATTACAAATGGCAAAGCACAACTTGCTGCGCAAAATACTAGGAGACAGGCAATGAGACAAAAATTTTTCCGTGTTAGACCCTTTGAAGTCACTGGTGACGACTGAAAATTTCTACCTTTATAAAAGAAATCCAAAGAGAAAAGGTAACGATACCTGAAAGCATAGCTGGATTAGGGGAATAAGTGCAGCTGTATTGGGGGATGTCTTTAGGAAGTGCAACAGACAAAATGGAACACCACACCACTTCTGTGCTGAGAAGGATCTAGCCTGACAGCACATAGCAGAAACTGCTGATTCAATGTGGAGTTTTGCAAAAGGCCAGAAATTTGCAACAGTGTCACAAATTGTATGCAACAAATAGTCAATGAGTTGATAAAAATAACCTACAGTGCAAATAATTGATGGCTCGTGACTGAATTCAATACAAAATATAATAAATTAAGGACTTTGAAATGACATGCAAGTCCATTTATCCTATTACAAAGGCAATCCCAAAGAATTTAGTTTCATCCATTTACCATCATGGAGTACCTTAGTATAGCATCTTGGCAAATGTTTAATTTAAAAGACAGTGCTTCAGTGTTTTACAGGTTAAAGAAATATAGCTTAAAATGGATCTTGATACAGGATCTGTGCTTTCTTCTGATTTCATCATAATTATCAGAGTCTCCATGAAAGGGTGATTTTCAGGAAAAACAACAGCAGCAGCAAACAGCAAGTCATATTAGCATTCTGAATTTGATGGTCTATTTAAGAAGCATATGTTCCTAATTGGGAAGATGCTTGTTTTAAATTACCTGAAGTGTTCTATGTGAATTCAGCTACATGGCACAGACAGTAGAATGGTTAACAATATTTTTTTTTTTTTTTTTTTTCTTTCTTGAAAGAAAGCAGCACTGGAACAGATTGTAAGTGACACAGGAACTTAATTCACATCCAAAGAGTTCTAGTTTGCTAAAAGGTATAACATCATACATGTCATATCAGCTCCTTGCCATTCTGCCACAGTACAGATTACTGTCTGAACTGATGCAGAATTAGCAAGCCAGTTGTGCTATCAGCCTAATAAGCAGCAGTTTATAGCTACAGCTAGCTGCAAATTTCCCAGTGACAAACAGAATAACCACAAGATCCCAATTCTTTGAGTACTAATTGGTGAAGTGTGAACCACCCTTCTCATCCTTTCACCTAAAAATGCAAGTCCTGAGGTTTTTTTCTTCTTCAGATCCAGAGCAGTCACTCTCCAAACTTTTCCCGCAATGTCAGCAATGTGTAGTCCCTTCACGTATTTGTATACAAATTAAGGAGTGTATTCTATGTGCAAAAGATTTCTTTTGTGGAATCAAGCAGGCTATTGTATTAACAATGGTATTTGCAGGGTATGTTTAACGATCTGGACATGATTACTTCAAAGACTGATTTACTGACCTACAAAGGGACTTTCAAATGAAACAAGCCAAATGAGAAAACAGTTCTGTTCTTCTTCATGCTACCAACATGGAAAAAAAAAGGGGGGGGCTATCTTTTGTTACAAAATGAATAGTGTATTCCATGCCAGCTAGATCTATTAAATATGTCAAGTCTATAAATATGCCCATAAATAGATAAACTGTCTATTCAGCCAGCCTCTGTTTCTATTATGAATGACCTTTGATGGCAGGAAGATATTGCTAAACCAGTAAGAGCGGAAAGTTTCAGCACCTTTCCAGCTCCTGTATGAAGTCTCGAAGACATTTTCCAGAGACTGAAATTTTGTTAACATTCGTATACTCTTTTACTCTGAAGAAAGGGAACATGCACCATACAAAATGGGGTGATGTTCTTTTCAATAGTTTACAGTTGCTTTGTCTGCTGTTGCAGGTGATGATCTACAGAAATAACTCCTCTGCATTTACACTTAATTAACATTCATGTCTGTTTGAAACATGCACAACAATGTCTTCTCACCATTTTCTTGATGTTAATCAGAGCAAAGAGTGATAAGAAAAAAAAATTGAAGACTTCACCTTTGACATCAAGTTAATTACCAAAAAAAAAGGAAAGAAGAATGTAGAAAATAGTATGAAGTGCCTTTTTTGTTTTTCCTCCCTCCTTGCCCTAAGACTAGAAAGAAGTGTCCTTGACTTTTTTTTTAGCATTTTTTTGCAATTTAGGAATAATTCTGGAACTTCCAAGTAAGACTATTTTGAAAAATGCACTAGAGGCCTAGAGACACAGAGACTGAAAGCAAGAAGTCCATTAGATTCACTACGTATTTACACCCAGGGATTGTAACTTACTAAATAACAATCTCAGTGAGATTCCAACAGCATCAGAAAACTGCAACATCATTGCAAATGCAACAAAGAACATCCTGGCGTAAAACAACAATAACTGAAAATAAGAGATCGATAGGTTTTTAGAAGGATGATAGAAGAGCCAATGAAATAATTTGGGCAGAATAATATAAGACACATTAAAATAGCCTTATTGATGCATGTCTAGGCGCCAATACTGTCATTTAAGGTGTACCTAACTTTAAGCATTCTGATTCTGATCAATATGCTCTCCTTTCTGCAAAAGAGATTAAACCCCAGTGATATATGACTACTTTTTATCCATGTTCAATATAATCGCTGATCCACCATTTTCAATCAGCATTTCCAAGGATGTGATAGAGGTCCCTGTTTAATCATTCGTCAGATTCAGAAAGGCCAAAGAGGACAGTCAATATATACTTGTCAATATATACTCTGGAGGCTGGGCTAGAGTTATCTCTAATTTCCCTCTGGGAAAACTGATTGTCCATGCCTTGTCCTGGAATGACAGAACAAAGTGTATAGGTTCTCTAGATGTTTGTATATAAATCAAGAAATGCAGACTGTATGCAGAAGATGTTTTCAGAGCACCAGGAGGTGGGCCTGACTGCAAAACCCCGTGGTTAAAATCCTTCCAGGAATGAGTGATGGATTCTGTGGACCTGGCAGCTCTTGGTTGCAATCAACAAAATGTTCTGATCTCCAGTCTGTCTCTGATCTCAGCTCATGGACTTGCCATCATATGAGAACTAAATCAAACCGTCTGGTTTTCAAAGACAAGATGTCTTTGTATTAATGAAAGAGAGCTACACACCGATTGCTTGCTGTTTTAACTTGTGCTTCTCCTCATTGCTCATCGCAGCAGTTTCTAAGGTTCTTCACTCAATGCAAATCAAACACATTTGTGAACTCCTCAGGCTATTCATGCACACATAACCGAACAAAACCGCACTGCTATCACACAGAACAGCAAGCGTTCTTATAATTTTCTCATCCCTGACAATATCTGGTGGAGCAAGTGTGCCTTATATAAAGTCAGAGCAGAACTACTACTTGTGTTGTTATTTAAATATTATCAAGAACCATGTGTGCATCTGGCATGGTAGAAAATGTAAAGGTACACAGGGTCCTTGCCACAGGGAACGTATGCTGTCAGTACATGTGCTGGTGTGTGACTGGGGATGGCAACTGTTTTGCTCAATATCTCTTTAATGCTCTATATGGGGCTCAGATGCCGAATGCACTGAGCCTTCCAGTGTTACCATTGCTCAAGAAGCTCTAGAATAATTCACAGAGAAATCTAACATTACCATTTTACTTGCCGAACGCTTTACGTTACCAAAATCCGGTGCCGGTATGAGATAGCGAATGAGTACGGTTAACAGCTAGAGTATGCTGGAGTATCCCGGTTGGCCAAGGCCGTGTGCGAGGCCGTCATCGGCAGAGCCCCACTGGTGAGGTGGGTGCACCATCTCCCGCCGGGCAGAGACGCGGGGCGTGCGGCCGGGGTCGGCAGCCTGCCTGAGCCCCTTCGCTGGCGCACACGTGGCGCAGACGTAGGATTCAAGAGCTGTAAAGGGACTGCGTCAAACGAAACCCCAAACCTTTCTGGGTTTTTTTTGGCACTGCACCGGTTGGTAATATAGACAAACCTGGGAATCCTACGTTTTATGAACTACTGATTCATGCAGTAATCACAGGCAAGGCTTATGCCCGAATGTCAGTGGATAATACACCCAACACATGTGACCCTTAAATAAGCAGCCTGAGTTTAACTGCTGCTTATCTCTGAGATTTCCCAGTGGCATCTTTATACTGTAAGGTGTTATCAGCACTTGCTAGAGACCGTACCAATGTGTCACATCTTTGCAAGGATCGCAGGAGCCTGGAAAGAGTCTGAAGGAAAGATGGTAGTGCCATCATTTCTGTTTTATCTAGAAACCATTGTGATTTTGAGTTCCCTTTCCCTTAGGATGCAGCATGCAATCGGTCGTGGGATATTTTTGGAAGTGACACAGTGCGATTTAACATAAGAATAACTAAAGGAGGCTTCTGTGAAGGACTATCTTATCCAGTAGTCCTGTTTGGATTGTAGCTGGTGGTAGTTACTGGTACTGCTAGGTATAATTACACAGTAAGTTCACTCTAAAGAACAAATAATAATGCTGAAAACTAACAATGATACATCTCAACTCCAGGGACTGGAAAGAAAAAGAAGTGGCAGGATGTTTCACATTAAGTTTATAAAGAGGCAACTATTTCAAGGTCATTCACAGCAAGGTTGTTCCTAAGAAAATGGATTTAAAAATTCACTTCTAAAATTAGGATGTATTTTAGACTGGAATTTGGCTTCCGGTAGAGTTGAAAGGATCATCCTGCAAGGTCAGTATTTCTGTTTCCCATGCCTGGAGTCAATAAAGGAGATAACTATGGTATTTTGAAATCCTCATATTTTTACTTTGCTTAAGTCACACATTTTATTTTCATTTGGTTGCTTGGTCTGTGATAGATCTTAACTTCTTTCATGTACAAAATGCTCTCCTAAGGAATTTTTTAGTGACTTAGTGACAGGTGCCAGAGCACTATGAGTTGAATAGAATCTATTATACTTAGCACAAACAGCAATTTTGGCAGTTTCTGTCAACAGATTTCAAGTAATATCTTATTATGAAAAAACACGTAGAGTGAAGGAAGTATGATGTTTCGGTGCACTGCTTCCCAAGGGAAATGACCTGCCTGGCTGTATTTTGCTTCATTTGTCCATGGTTGCTCTCAGCTGTGGACTTGCCAGGTTTAGGAAATCCAATGTGAGAGTATGTCACTACTGGGCTAGATTCCTAATGCGTGTAAATTGAATTTTGGCTTCTGAAATGTCACATCAGGAATCAGAACATTCTTTTTTAGAGACCTAACTCCCATAAACTATGAGCAGGTGCTTTGACTTAAATAATAATAATAAAAATAATTAAAAATAAATTTCTTATTTCTTTATGATTATAAAGCAAAAATGAACATGACTA
>JAVJGG010000001.1:38172920-38188732 GCA_035590195.1 Aviceda cuculoides | reverse complement strand
AATACTCTGAATTCCACCTCTTTTACAGAGATATAAATGCAATGGATTATCTAAAGGTGTTTCTTCTTGACAGCTCTTCAGTTTAAAAAGTCACAAAGTTGAAAACACTTTTACTAATGGAAAATAATATTTTATTTAAAAATCTGCAATTTATATGAATATGATGATGGGTTTTTTTGCTATACTTTAAGACTGAAATTTCCTCTGCACTCACAGACCTCTATGATATTGTTTGATTGGGGATTAACTTTTTTTCTCCTGTCAGTTCTTAAAAATAATTTTTATTAAAAATAAAGAGATCTAAACCCACTGAAATCTAAATGTGTTAGACAAACACGTCATGTAAAAAAGCTACTCTGTCCACAGAGACATTTTGTCAGAAAAATGTTTAATCACAGCTTTTTGATCAGTATTTTTATTCCTTAATATTTCACTCACAGACCTCTTTGTTTCTTTATTTGTTATTTCTAATATTTTTTGAGTCTCATATGATTAAAAGACTTTTAATGGAAACAACTCTGTTCACCTGCAATTTGGACACCTTGAAGAAAGCAGAATCTAACCAACAAATTCAGTTCTCCCTTATGAAGAGCCGTATTTCCCACCCCATAGACACCTTCCAAACACTTTGAGACAAGAAATTTTACAGGAAAAAGAAGCAGTATTCTGGGAGGAAAATCGCATAGAAAATTCAGCTAATGCAGGAGTATAGCCTCTTCCTCTACATTTTCCCTTCCAACACTCTTCTCCTGAAGGTTCCCACTGTAACATGAGTCATCTAAAAGTCACTGCAAGTAATTGAATATTTTCATGAACATGGAACAGTTTCCACTGACCGGGAATGGCCAGCCAAGACCTATCAGGTTTGTCAGAAGTTTAGATGAGAATTACAAAAAACTGATTAACTGCTTGGCTAGTTTCCTGCCAATCATTCAGCCACTTTCCTATGTGTTGTGGTTTAACCCCAGCCAGCAGCTAAGCACCACGCAGCCGCTCACTCACCTCCCTCCCAGTAGGATGGGGCAGAGAATCAGAAAGGTAAAAGTGAGAAAGCTTGTGGGCTGAGATAAAGACAGTTTAATAGGGAAAGCAAAAGCCGTGTACACAAGCAAAGCGAAACAAGGAATTCATTCACCACTTCCCACGGGCAGGCAGGTGTTCCGCCATCTCCAGGACAGCCGGGCTCCATCACATGTAACCGGTACTTGGGAAGACAAACGCCATCACTCCGAACATCCCCGCCTCCCTTCCTCCTTCCTCCCCCAGCTGTATATGCTGATCATGACGTCCTGTGGTCTGGGATATCCCTTGGGTCAGTTGGGGTCAGCTGTCCCAGCTGGGTCCCCCCCCAACTCCTTGTGCCCCCCCAGCCTGCTCACTGGTGGGCTGGGGTGAGGAGCAGAAAGGGCCTTGGCTCTGGGTAAGCGCTGCTCAGCAGTAACAAAAACATCCCGGTATTATCAACTGTTCTCAGCACAAATCCAAACCACAGCCCCATCCTAGCTACTAGGAAGAAAATTAACTCTTTCGCAACCAAAACCAGCATACTATGCTAAGTTTCTTCCTAGCATGTGATGTTCATTGCCTCCCCAAAGAGCACTTTGCTGGACCCACCCGACCTTTTCTAGGCTAGGGATGTCTACAATTGAAGAGGTCAAAAGATGTAACTGGCATGCTGGCAGGGAGCAAGCTGGAAACAAATCTCAAATTTGTCTTTCAGAGTGGAATTTTTCCCGGGACTCTTCTATGAAAAATACATATTTTTAAAAAATTTACTCAAATTTCAGACTTTTTTCCCTGTTCTCACTGTCCAAAAAATCTAACATTTTTGATGCATTTTTATTTCTTGGCTCTTCTATAACTCTCTCTATGGAAATTGATTTGAACTTTGCTTATTTGAAAGGAACAGCTGTATAGTTATCACTCTCTGGGTCTAACTGTGTTCAGAAGATGTGTCAGAAGTATAGGACTTATGGCCATAGGACATATTTCCCAAAGACATAACAGTAGATGTCTCTCAGGTATTATCCTCATATATTAACTTTTTTCTTATCAGCTTCTTCATTTTTGCTCAAAACAAATGCATGCAAACATATACCATTCCAGCCATAAATCATAGCTTATCACCCACCAGTACCATCCTATTTACCATCAGGGCACCATACAGCAGTTACACAAGCTACCCACCATGAGGAATCCCAAGAAGGCAGCAGAACCACTGTTTCACATAAAACTGTTTCATTTGGAAAAAAGAGAGGAGAGTGGATCAAGACTTAAAGCTAATGGAGGTTATGGATTCTTCCAACAGGTAAAGTCTTCCTTCTACCCAGAGTATTTTCATTTTTATCAGTGATGCCTCACCCCTGAAATGAGTTTCAGAATAGCATTTGAGTTCATTATTTCTGTTTGTTCACACTTGTAATAGTCTTAAGAAGCCTATTGGGGATCGATAAATAAAGTTTCCAGTTTAGAGTTGAATTTTCCATACATATTAAATGTATTTCCCACCTTTTAGTAGCTAAATACAGAAGTCAAGATATGTGACTTTTTATTACCATATTCAGCCAAAATGTTCTATGTTTATTTTTATCCTGGAGTCCTGGAGAAGACAGATATAACAACCTGAACCTCACAAGTTTTTTTGATCCAGTTGTATGAGCTATATAAATCACAAAGCTTGTATTGAAGACTGACTGCTTGTCAAGGGCAGAGACTTAGAAACAAAGACAGAAGCAATCCAAACCAAAATGAAATGTACAGAAAGAGTTTTGAAATCTAAAATTATGTGCCTTTTTGTTATACTGCTAAAAGAAAGACAGAGATGGGTTCATCAGAACAAAAGATGAAGGCTGCAACAAAGGTTTCTAGTAACTGAAATCAGCAGTCATAGTATGATAAAAGCATGTATTTTTTGCCACAGTCTAATTTTTCCTTGGTAGTCATATGTGGTTATTTGACAAAGTGATTAATTTTTAAGTTTCTTTCAGGTTAAACACAATCATTTAATAAAAACAGTATATGCAAAACCCCAAATTTCTCCAATAAAAACAAAGTAATAATCACATGCAACTGGAATAATAATGGTTAATTGATATTCATGATTTCATCCTTGAATGAGCATTAATTTTTTTTAATAAAATGTGAGATATATATCAATCAGTGGTATTTCTTTTTTCCAAACAAACAGACCAGCATAGCATTTCTGGTTTTAAACCACACAACATTGAAACCATTGAGAATTCTGCCTTTATTTTCCTTTTCTTGCTTTTTCACTCTTTTTAAGTAGATTTTATTCCTTGTGATTTTGGAGAAAAGACAGAAAATCTGACTTAAGTGCAAATTGAATACTTTGAAATGATAAAAAAATCCATAAAAATCAAACTAGGCTTTTCTTGCTATTAAAAGAACCCTCACATTTCTCTGATTTCTCATAATCTCTTGGGATCTGAAAACATTTATCACATTTTGGGGCAGACACTACAGCTGCTCCTTAATACAATCTTTTTTTTTAAGAAGCCTTAATATATGTAGTAGCACACATACACTGAAACCTAGTATAATAGAATGTCATATCTTGGATAATGTTTAGCTTAGTTGAATTTTGAGCCAGTAGAATAGCTGCGGTACCGGGGGGGGGGAACGGGCAAGACCCCTCATTTCCATGGGACTGCACTAAATAAAGCTCCCTGTGCACATAGCAGGCAGTTTGAGAGCTTTCTGCCAGTGGTAGGAGGGTATGCAAGTTGCCGATATAAAATAAAGCGCCTAAATGGCCCACCGAGCCCACCCTGGAGCGCCAAGGGAAGCTGCCGACCCATTGCCACCAGGACGCGCTCGGAGAGTCTTTCTGTCTGGGAGGCACCCAGCGCAAAACGTACGGCCTCAACTTTTTGCCACAAGGCTTTTTGCAGGGGTCTTGTCCACACCGTTCATGGAAAGAAGCCACAGGGGCTGGCCCTCCGCCAGGGTTTCGGCACGTGGTGGGGAAAAAAACCCCCAACGTCCACTGCCTAGGGCAGGGCGAAAAATCTCCTCTCTGGACCTCAGGGTAAGGATTAGTCCTGGCTCAGGCAGAGGCCACGCAAGGATCGTAAGGGACACCTAAAGCAGGGGTGGTGGCCTTCTCCGGAGTCTGTCTTTCTGCCTACCCGGTGGGAATGGAGACACGTTGACGTGTTATTCTGTTGAGACTTTTGAAAGTGAACGCTTTCATTTGGAAACCCCCTACTTCATCTTAACCAATTGCTTTTTCTTTTTTTGTGTTTACTTTTTAAACTGCTGAGGTTTTATGCTTTTTAAACTTTATTTACTAGCATACAGATGAAACCACTTAATGCATGAAACCCTACAGATTATTAAGACTTCAAAGCAGGATCAGAGTGCACCTGAGTGATACACTGATACACACTTCTCGTTGACACCTGCCAGGTATATAAAGATTACTAAGGATCTTCCCACCCACTCCCCTTAACAGGTCCTTAAGAACCTGGATTTATTGTGACATGCTTCTGTCATCTTTTTTTCTTAATGCTTTGAGATTCAACTCTTCTAGCTCTTCTTTACAAAACCTCAGTGGTTTAGCCCTTGAAGTCACTGAGCTCATTGCACGCTGCCAAAGAAAGGTAAGACAGGAAGGAATTCAACCTCATTCCTGTGTGAAATACTGAATGGTAAAATATTCTTTTAAAACCCATGCTTAATGTAATCACAAATTTACTTAGGATCACTTGAAGCTAATTTAAGTGAGAGATGTCACAAGCTGAAATGTCATTTTTCACAAGTTAATGTCACGTTATTTCTGGAGAAAACAAATTTAGTAAATAGCCTGATTAAAAAGGACTTGTCAGGAGGTAAATAAATGAAGTCAAAGAAATCAATTATGTATTTTATAGACGGGCAGTGAGATTTCTCTAGGGCAGGAAGAAAGAGTATCAGCCACATGGAGAGCAAAAATGGGACACGGATATCCTGCGATTGCCAGCCCTGTTTCCAAGCTGGCTCCCAGGCCAAGAGATTGCAGAGAAACATCCTAACAACCTCGAGCCACAAATCACACTGTGTTTGGTGCCAGCCAACACAAACCACCCACTATTCTCAGCCTTTTCAAAGGGAGCTTTCTCCAAGCAAAGAAAGAGTAAGAGGTACACCGGAACAGCATAATTTATTCCCTAGAGCTGCTTTTTTCAGAACAAATCTACACTTCAGATATCTGCAGAACTGGCCAGCAAATCTCATGGGAATCATATTAGCAACATCCCAAGTGGAAAAAGCCGACAAGGGAGTTCCAGAGGCTGCTTTCCCTCGCAGCCAAATAAATCAAAATGAAATTTTCTCAGGGGGATGGACTACATCTGAGAATCAGGTTGTTTGAGGACAAATAGTCTTTTGAATCTTTTTGCTTTTATAGAACTTTTTTTTAATAAAGAAACCCACTTTCACTGAACACTTTTTGTTTCCTAAGCTTTCTGCACAGAAAAATGGTGAAAAAAATTCAAGGAAATGTCAACAGAAACCAAATTCACATTTTCCCCTGCTCCTCTCAAGGGAAGGAAAAAATAATCATCTAGTTTTAACTGCAAGTTGGAATCCTTTTATTCCTGTTCTGAAGAATCCAAGGTACTTCTGGCTGTGGTAAAAATTACATTCAAAGGCACTGATCAAGTGTTTGCACTAGCAAGCAACAAAATTTCACTAACTCCAGCTGGTATAAAATGGCAAAGTTCTTATGATAGCAATGGAATTGGCAGGTTTAAATAATTTCTATGGAAGTTGCTGGGTGGACCTGCAGTGGGAAGATATCTGCCCACATCACCTCCCACAGAAAATTCAGTGAATCCCAATAACGTATCTGATAAAATGTACCTTTTATTTTTGCTTATCTCTGGGGAGGGTAGAGTTCATCAAACGTATAAATTATTCAGAATTTTACATTGATTTCTTTGCTTCAAATATTAAGCCTATGGATTATTATGAGTTGTTTGAGTTAACATTTTGTTCAGAGTCAGAGGAATCACATGGCACTGTTTCCTCAGTCTCTTTGATGAGGCGCTAGCTTAAAATCTGTTTCCACCGCTACATGTCTGGCTTTGAAATTGTCTTTCTGTGATTGTTCATCCTACTGTAACTTGATTGGTGTGATGTTAATAGAAGGTGAAGTTTCTGTTGATTGTAGCAGGCTGCTGCATCATTTAAGTCCTTAAGTACTTAAGGCACATTTTGTCTGTAGAAGAAAGAGAAAGATACTTTCTCACTTTCCTAAAGGGTTTGGAAACATGGAATCATATTTTGTCCTATGCTGAGCTTACATCATGTAGAGCCATATCCTAGGTATATAATTCTCTATATTTAGCAATTAGTATAGAGATGATAAGATTTTGACTCAAATAATGAACGTGTGTAGATTTTTTTCCATAGCTTTGTTCTAGCTGTGACAGTCAGTAAGTTCCTGAGTATCCAGTGGTCAAGACAAAAGAAGATGACTCTCAGAGCACAGCAACAGTGCTGCTTTTGATTATTTCTGTTAAGCAGGCACGCAGCTCCATCTCAAAGCAGAAGGAGATGCTGCAACCCTCCTTAACCTGCCATTGGGTGAACTGTGGTTTTCTTGCTGCTTTTGATGTGGAAAGATGGAAGATGAAAGAAAGGCAGAGAATGACTGGAGGGGAACTGGTGGCCAGTTTCCTTTGTTGGAAAAAGTACCAAGGGCTATTACATCAGGTGAGTATTTGCTAGAGTGCTCATCTTCAGGGGAGGCCAAAGCTACACTGTTCTTTATAAATAAAAAATAAGTGGAAAAAAAAAAACCCACAAAAATTTTCTGCCATAGGAGACTGGAAGCAGAAAGCAGCAGCAGCTTCAAAACAGGTAAAATAAATTATGGACAATGGGTCCCCGCAGATACTGAATGGAATAGGCAAGGATGTGCCTTCTTACAATGTTAATCCAGTGACTGCAGATGCAGGGGAAACACAAGGAGAACCACGTGAAGAGAGTGCTCAGGCTCACTCAGTCCCCCTGACCCCTTCAGTGACTGTCCCAGGCAGGACAGACAGACCCCCAGTCCAACCCAGCAGGTCAGTTCTGATGCTATTAAAAAGCCTAGAACCTTTCCCGCTTCCTCAGCAAAGCATGGATCTTCTATTGAGAAGTTTCCTAGCCTGAAACAAGGTTGTCAGATGGACATGCCGATTTATTTACGTATCAAGAAGGCTGCGAGTACCAGAGACAAGCCTGGGCGTGGATGTATAGCACCTTAGCTGGCCGTGAGCCCACCCCGCACGCGGCGAGAAACGGAAGGAGCTGGTTTACGTTTACTGCCGGGAACAAGGAGCGCTCAGGCAGTGACCGCAGGTTTACTGGCTCTACATTCACACCTCTGTTTACCTCAGATTAACTAATTCACGCAGCTGCGGCCTTGGGCTGCTGCGCTGAACGTGAAAACTACTTGTTTTTTTCTATTTCCTGACAAAAGGCCCCATCAACCTGTTCTTGCCTACGGTGTCTACCTATAGCATAAGTGATTCCTACCTGCCTTGTGAATTGCTCATGTATGTTTATACCACTAGCAAATTTTAGATATGACCTATAAGATGCCAAGGTTCTTTCCCTTGGATTGGGTGAGATTTCCCAGCTCCTGCCCTCCTGGTAGAGGCAGGGAAGCAACAGGTACGATTCCTGGCCCCCTGAAACAATGTGCCCCATGGGACAGGTGGGATCTATTTCTGAATGTGACAGCATATACCAGGAACCATAATGCGTCCTTGTGGGACACAGGGAAATCTGAGCGCCAGGTAAATTACAGTCACATCATCTTACCCATCACATGAATCTGACCATCAGGAATTTAATGTAATATGCTCTGATTTTAGCAACTACAGGGACGCCGATTTGAGACCTCTCTTCTCATTGGCACGTTGCTCCCAGCCCTGCACTGAGTTGCCTGCACATCCCGTTCTTATGACTGTTCACATCCAAAGGAGGACCTGGACGTGTCAGTGGACTATGGCTGGAGACACCAGCACTCAAGTTTGACATAACAGGATTTATATTCCAGGCTGCCCTGGTATCCAAATACCTCAAAATACAAGAGAAAAACTTTTTTACTGTGAGGATGACCAAGGACTGGAACAGGTTGCAAAGGGATGTTGTGGAGTCTCCATCCCTGGAGGTGATTAAAAAGAACTGGACATGTCTGTGGACAACCTGCTCTGTCGGCCCTACTTTGAGCAGCGGCTTTGGACTAGTCAATCTCCAGAGTTGCCTTCCAACCTCAGCAACGCCGTGATTCTATAAAAATACGTTTACTGTTGTTCTAGAGATGTAGGATCTGCTGAGTGACATCCAGCTGCTCCTCTCCTCCAGAGAAGTTCTGCTGCCCTGCAGGTCCCGTGTCCCCTGGGCTCGCTGGAACTGGGTCCCCAGGCATCCTAAGGCAGCCCAAAGGGCAGCACACCCCCACGTGCTGAGGGCTCAGCCTCCCCCAGTTAGTTCTGAAAGCAGTTTTCAAAAGAAGCCCATGGGCATATGGTGGAGCTCTGGGTTTAAGTCCTCGCTTGGGAAAGGAGGTGAAGGTTCGAGAGGCAGCACAGACTGCCTCTCTCAGCTCCATACCTCTTCTCAAATAGATTTGGCAAATCTAATTACTGATACTACTAATAGCAGACTGACTCCTGATTAGTTTTTGGATTTGTTTCCTCAGCAACTGAAACATTTATTTAATGAATAAACTGGGGATTAGCCTGGAAAAAATATGTTCTGCACATTTTTCAGCAAACATTTAAATAAGTTTCTTAAGATATATTCATAAACCTCTAGAAGTCACATCGCCGAATTCTCACGAATTCATGTATGGGCTTAAACTTTTACTCAAAAATTCAATTGCAAGTGAATATTTCAGACTTAATGTAGAGAGTGATTATTTTTTTAAAAGCTGTACCATGATGATTCCTGATTGCTTACCATTCAAACAGGAGAAACAAAGCCTTGAAGTTAGAGATTCCAGTGCAAACAGCTTGAATGTTGAATCTCAGTGCTCAGTAAACATCCCTAAAGAAGCTATACACAGCCAGCGAATCATCCTTCCTTTTCCATTTACCCCTCAAACTTCATGCTTCAATGTCCCTAATTATTCTCATACTGAATAACTTTGACAAAACGGTGATCTGTTCTTCAGCAGTCCACAAATAGAAGGGAAAAAAAGTCTCATTTTCAGAAAAAAAGTGTTATACATTGTACCCATCTCTGCAAGATAGCTAATACTAAATGCGTCAGATAGAATTCAAGCTTCTGGGGAACAATACGGAAATAGGGGGGAAACTATATTTAACCATATTTATATTCACAGCCTCCTACAAAGTGGGAGAAATAGCCACTTAAGATCAAGAGAGTAGGCACCGATATCATAGCCTCTTGTTACCTTGCTCCAGGTAGGATAAATAGTAGGCACTGAACACAGCTTAGGTAGGCATAATTTTAGTGCTGCAGACAATAAACTACAACCTAATCTTAGACACACTTCTGCAAACCCCAGCCGTACTGCTCTGCTGGGGAGCAGGTACCCAATGTATTCGCAACAGCTTTCTGTTGGGAAAATATCTGTACGCTTCACATTCAGTTCCCACGCATCTCCATTAGCCCATGATTAAGTGTAAGTGACTGCAAGTCTCCCATAAATTCGCAATATCTCAAATTTTCTAAATTCCCTGCTGTTGGGTTTGTGTGGGATTATATTAATATTTTAAATCACACAGGAAGGCGTAAAGAGGACTTACACGTATCTCCTTTAAAATGGAGGACTTCTGGGATAGAAGGATCATTCTTGCCAGGTGTAGCAGTGTCTACATGACTGATTTTCCAGTATACAGCTGTTCTTGTATGAAAGCATTTTGGAACTTAAAAATAGCAAGATAGTTCCCATTACGGTCCCCTTCTTTTTGCCCAGCAGCTGTTTGGCTGAAAGCATCACCAGTACACAAGAAAACAAGAATAAGGGAACAGCTTGAATAGTTCAGACCAAAGCCTAGTAACTGGTCTCCGGTGGTGACCAAAAGGAGATGCCTAGTGAAGAACAGAAAACTAGACCAAGCACATTTCTTAGCCTCCAGCCATTTTCAACTCAGGGATTTTCTGGAGGCAGTTTGTTTTGAACCTGACACTGAAAGACAACATCTCTAACTCTAGAAACCAATAGAAATTATGCCTAGAATGAAAACTAACAAAACTAAGGTAGTTCAAAGCTTTCATATATAAATCCTTAACATCAGATGTGGTCTTTTACAGTGAGGCCCATAAATGAGTGGTCTGGTTTCCAAGGTCTCTATTGGAAAATCCACTGGAACCCAAAGGAAAACCCTAGTGTGCAACAGCTCCAGAAAACAAATGAACAAACGAACAAACAAACCAGTCTTAAACTCCTAACGTACGAGTTCAAATGGGTTAACATAAATATCTGGAAAGCTGTGCTCTTCCTAGTGGAGCCATGCATCAGAGGGCAGCTGAGAAACTTACTCCTTTCCCTCTGAATCTTCATCCATAAAAAAGATGCCTTCACTACCCGGGAGGAGGGCTCTCCCCCCATTCTCATGCAAGATTAGTAAGAAAACCAATTCCATGTAATTTCTGCAGCCAGTACTCTGTCTTGGGGAAGGGGTTCTGCTCGCTGCCGAGGGTACAGTGAGATAGTATCTATCTCTAAGAGATATTGTTGGGTTTTTTTTAATTTTTATTATTTCTTTAAATGCCAGCACACTTGCCAAAAGGCATTACTGTTGCAGAAAAAACTCATCTCTAATATCTGCATCTTATTCCTAAAACAGTTTAGTTTTTTATTGCCACTGTTTATAGAAAGCCTACAGTAATATAAACGGCTTTCATAAAAGTTGCCAGGTTTTTAGCAGCATGCTGTGCCTCCACAGCAGTTACAACAATTCTGCTGCTACAAAATAGTATCCAATTGCAGTATCTACTGGCAGAAGCACAAATTGTTCTCTTAGGTTTGGCATTGCTGGAATAAGATCACATTTGCTAACACCTTTTTTGTTGTTGTTTTTGTTTTTTTGGCAGGATGAAATGTTTCTCTTTCTTTTGCCACATAAAAAGGAAGGAACAGGGAGTTGTTTGGGCTTGTGCCCTGTTAGGAGAATGATTTTGTTCTTCTTATGATATGGGGCTTAATTATACTTCCCTGCTTGATGCTTGTATTAGAAATTCAGCTTCCCACAACTGTATTTCTCCACAGAAGGAATGCAATGTGTCTAGAGAAATCTGAACTGCTCTCATTACATGATGCCAAGACTTTGGACAAAGCCCCTTGCTCTCAAGCACTCTGAGGGGCTGCCTGTAAATCAGGATTAAGCCTGTTTTCTCTATAAGCCAAACCATATCCAAAGCAGCTACCATGCTGCAAAAGCTACGTGGTAGAAGAACACTGATAAACCCTTGTCCCAGGAGCAAATATACAGATCAGAAAAGAACATTAGCTTTGACCTGCAGAATGCATTTTACTGTGTAATCAGAAAGCTATGAAACTAGAGCCAGACACCCAAAAACTTAAATACTTCCCTTTGCCAGCGCTGAATAAAGATCATCTCCCTGGACTATCTCGTGTCCTGCACTCATTCGTTTCTAGGCAGTACATCGTGGTCCCTCACATGTGTATTCGGAGGATAACGTAACTGATTCTGTGACAAAAAGGCAATCCCTTGCCAGTCTTGTCGGCGCCTTACCACGAAGCTGTTGAAAACTTTCTGTCACCGAGTTAGAGCTTTTGTGCACTTCTGGCCTCTCTCCCTCTTTCAGGAAAAAGCACCACTTCCTAAAGCTTGCCAAACCAGAGCTGCCATCCCTGCGAGTGGCCAGAGATGTCCCACTGGCAGTACAGCGTTGCAAGCTGAACTGAGCTTTCCCTTTAGGATTGAGATCAGGGTTTGCTGGGAAAAGATCTCAGTACCTTAAAAGGACGCCTGTTTTTCTCAGGTTCACACTCTGTTTACGATGGCCTGCCCGGCATCTGGCTGTAGCGTAGAATTTCAAATTTGTTTTTCCTCCAGGGAACCAGAGCACTAATCTACAGTAACACAGGCTGCATGAATCTAATCATTGTACCATGACCCCAAATGATCTTGTTATGCATTCAGCTTCTGCCCAGTCTATCTCATGGATTGACAAAAGTTTCTGCAGTCTGGAGATAAGGAATATGGTCGCATCCATTTATTCTTACTGTACTAGCCTGGAGACAGGAATATATTCCAGTCATTCAGATGAGAGAATTGCTAATGAGCATGTGGGAATAAATGGGAACCAGTGAATTTTGTGCAAAACCATAGCGTGGCCATAGTGAAGGGTGAAGCATACCTCCACAGAGATGTGCTTCCGAGAGAACCAAAAACGTGGAGAAGGTGGCAGCATCCAGCTTCTTGGGACAGTTTGGACTTAAATACCAAAAGGCAGTACTATTACTCTCAAGGACATTTCCAATCAGATCTGGAAAATGTCCTGAAAGCACATGATTTATCCACCATTTTCCTTCTTTTATCCTACAGTAGTTGCTTACTATAGACTTGGAGGAAACGAATAATTATGTGGGGAAAAGGGAAGCTGCTCGCCCTGACATCATAGCCTTCCCTAAAATGATGACTCTGCAGTGAATAATCAACACATTTAGATACATACTTTCACCTCACTGGCATCTCTATCCCAGGCTGGGGGAGTCACTTCTACGATAGGTTTTACAGACACAACACTGAGAGGCCTGAAGGAGGCAAATGTCTGCCTCTATCTCCTTGCTTACTTAGCACTTCTTCATGTGTTGGGTTCAGGGGATGGTATTGAACTTTCAGGATGTAACATGGACTCACTGCATAAAATTCAGTGAGGAGTGAGGGAATGGTCTAGAAATTAAACATGTTAAATGCCTGGGAAATCAGTTTACCTCCCTTGTTTTGAGAGTACTTGCCCTATTGCTCTCTATGGTTCCAAAAGGCCAAGCATGTCAAGTAGCCACCTGTGCAAACAAACTACTCCACGCTCACCTCATAAAAGTGAGAGCGAGTGATATCACTTATTTAATACTCTCTGGATATATGTCTCTCAAGTATCATAACAAGTCTTTCCCTATCTGCACAGCAATGCTTGTCACAGCAAGGTCTGTTTAGGTCATTTCCAAAGTCACGGCAGCTGGCCACAGTTTTCCTTTGCACTTCCCAGTACATTTTCATGTTGCTTTCCCAATGACTCCTGACTGCATTGTCTGGCTTTTCCACTCAGCAAGTTTCTCAGGAAAGCAAATCATTTGTCCTGCCCCATATATCCCCCTACCCCTATCCTATCTGCCCACAGATCTGCTAGGATACAGCACAAACAAGTAGGTGAAGCAGCCTTCAGCTTCATTAAGTTACTTCAGGTAATCTAACATAACTTCAGGAGACAAGTCTAATACAGTGTGAACTGAGTTACTTTGATTCTGGTTTGGTGCGCTGCCAGTGAAATAATTATCATTTAAAGGTTAATTAAAGAATCTGCCTTTGCAGGTTGTGAGGAAGGCACTTAACAGCAGGAACTGAGCTCAGGAATTGTCGGCTTGTGTGCATAATACATAATGTTACAGGCACTAAAATGCATACATCTTCCAGCCTCACTCTGATCTCACCCGCAGTAGAGTAAATGCCATCCATCTCTGGGTTCGGTGGAGCTGTTCTGAATTTACATGTTATGCAGTACAGTAGGCCCAGGAAATACAAATGCTTTGAAGAAATCAGTACCATCGTGTCTGTTTATCTGCACACACCCCCCCCCCGGCCTGCTCCTGACACGCCAAGAGTTGCACATTTAAGGCTTTCCAAACTTACCAATCACCCAGCACTGAAAAATGTATTTCTTGGTGATGTTCAGCTCTCAAGATCTGGTCAATGACTGGAGGACTGAGACATCACATCTCAGAATAATGGGGTTTACCCAATGGCTGCTGCAAGGAGCAAAGCTGGCTCCCCAGCCAGCCGCGGCTCTGAGCCTCCCCCGTCTCCCTAGGCCAGCAGTTATCCCTTCGATGCCCTGGGGAAGCCGTACTGCCTGCCCACAGTACTTCATTTTATTCCTCCACTGACATGCATCACTGTAGCTGCAGCTTTTCTGAGTGCCTGTCTACACCATGCCCAGAAGGACAGCACTTTTCAAAGGATTTTTTGCTTGGCCTCAATACAGCACCTACATGACCTCAAGTCCCAAGGCTGTGTGGGGCCCAATGCTTCATTCCATCCTCATTACATAGATACAGCTTAAGCATTCTGTTCCTCTTGTTTTGGCGTGTTCTATTGGAACGATAAAATATCCATGATGATCGTGGTTATTTTAGCTCACGTAGTTTATGCACTACCAAGAGAAATTTACCTTGCTGCCTCTGTATTCATTTTTTTTCTTAAAAGCTATTGGTTTCAGGAAAGAAGATATAATGATGACAGCGGAATGCATCATTTCTTCCTTATTTCCACCAAGATTAAAGTAACATCATTTTAGGATGTGCATGTGTTTCACACCGAGATCACAGAACTAGTTACCAAAAATTCAGAATATGACAAGCCTGCTAAGGGCGGAGGGAGAGGATTCAGGAGACACCCTGAGAGTTGGAATAAGGCTTGCCTGAGTAGTCAGCCCCCACTTCCCACCTAACAATACCAACCTCTAACATGCTTTTCTACCAGCTCTCCCCAGTGCATTTCTCGTGTGGGCACACACACACGCGGAATGTCATTCAAGGCTCGTGGGTGCCCCACTTTGGACAGGAGATGGGAGCTGATGCGCAGGTGCCACCATCTTTCAGGAATTTTGCATCAGATGTCAGTGTCACCCCCTCACTGATGGCGGTTTGCGAATAGGAAATAATTAGCTGAAAATGTTGCGAAAGAGGACGAGACTGGTAATCTCAGTGTGCAGCCTGTGTGTGAAAAGAAGAAGGGGGAGAAAGCAGAGCTGTTAAGGGATAAGGGAAATAGAGTCAATTAAAAGGAGCACAAATTAAAAGGGAGTCCCAAGAGTCAATATGAAATGAGGGAAGAAGGGAGAAAAAGCAGCAGGCAAGGAAGGGTCCCAAAACAAGTTGAAAATGCAGAGGTAACATTTATGAGACCCACATCTCTAGGGCAGCCACTCAGTGCTTTTCCCTGGCTAACTTCCACTCTGTGTCCTTCAGTTTAGTTTTCTTTCCACACACATCATTTGTTCTCCAGCAGGCTGAAGGTGAGAACTTTAAAAAAATGCTGTTGCCAATTTGAAAACAAAGTAGCAATTCTAACGAGCTACCAAGATATATTTTTACAAACTCAAACCTCAAAAGTCCTTATTTATGTGATGAAAGGCAGACAGAACAGCTGTGAGACAGGAGAAATTAAAAACAACAACAACAAAACCAAAACCATTTAGATGGAACCACATATTAAAAAAATATGTTGCATAATTATATACATACTTTTAAAAACAGGCCAGCCTGTATCTTTCTGACAAATAACTACTGTCTATTGGGAAAGACTTTCCTGTAGCAGCTACCTACTATTTTCTTATTCTTATTTTCCTACTGGGAACCAGCGTCAAGGATGTGATACCCTTACATTTAGCAAACATTTAACCAATAAATGTTTAATCATTTAAGAAAAAGCATCATAAATAAAATGCTTTGTGAATGAGAATCGTCAGGGAGTAATTAGAACTCTTAATGCCTACAGAATAAATATGACATCCTCCTGTTTCAGAATCACTAACTCTCCCACAGAGCAGAAATACACAGGAAGCAATTAAGCAAGGAAAAGAAAAGAAAAGAAAAGAAA
>JAVJGG010000001.1:38159518-38172699 GCA_035590195.1 Aviceda cuculoides | reverse complement strand
TTGGCTTGTCGAAGTTATCTCAGCTGGTGTAAGAAAAGAAAAGAAAAAAAAAAATGAAAAAAAAAAAAAAAGAAGGAAAAGGAATATGACACCAAAGGGAAAACATTTCTGGCATGTCCATAGGGGTTTGGTTGCTTATTGCCATGAAAGTCCCAATGTGCAATCAACTGGGTGCTCACCAGAAGACACTGGAGAAAACACCAATCTAGAAAGCGGAGGGAAGATGTGTCTGGGACATGAACACTGAGGAAATGGAGTCATTCCAGTGTTATTCTCCATGACCAGTAACGTCATTTGTTGTCTCTTGCTGATTTTTAAAGAGAAATTTGACAAGATCTTATGGGATTTTCAATAAAAACAAAACCATCCACATTTCATCTGGCAAGAGGCACCAAAGTGTCTGGGTAATTTTCCCAAATTGTTCTCTTTTATTTCATAAAATGTAACTAGGAAGCCAAGCTTCATTGACAGCATCATTTTTAAAAGTCATTGTCAACAGTCCCCCAGGATTTTTAAAAATCATTTTGGGCAAAGCTAAAGAGACTATTGCACAGGCCACGGAATGAAATGCCATTCTCAGACAGATCCAGTCCATTTCAGATCTCCTTGCCAGTGTGACAAAGCAATATTTCATACAAAACACATCCTGTGCAGCACTACAACAGACCATGAGGGAGTTATGCAAACAGATTACAGGCTGTTACCATACATTTCTTTCTTCACAAATAATTCAGCGAGTGAATGCTTTGAAGTTGTAGACAGAACATCAAAATATATCATAGAAAAACTATAGCATTTGTCAGCCTGCACATTACGTTTTTGTAATATTTATGTTAAAACACAAACATAACAGACTGTCCGAGTACAAATATATTCTCTTTATAGATGGAAGTTCTTTCTTTAAAAACAGATAATACCAGATGCTTCTGAAGAGCTCAATAGTATAACCCCTAGTCTTTTTTCAAAAATTATGTATGAAATCTTGGAAAAGACTTCCTCTCAGCTCAAGCTGAGAAACAAAGTTGTCACACACCTATAAACAATGCCACCTGGTTCAGAAAAAGCTCAGTGTATTTCCTTTTCTATGAAGAAAACGGGATATATTTGACCTCCACAACCTTGTATGGGATTAGTTAAAGAAAAAAGGGGATGCAGAGAACCAGTGATGAGGAGTCTTCTACCTGTTGTAACCACAGCCAAATCACTTCATCTCCTTGTGCCTCAGTTTCTCAGTGGCAGAAGCTTGCTATGAGGCTAAAGCTCTTAAAAACCTGAACTCCTACTTGTTTGCTAGAGCAGACCTCCATATTCTTCCAGAGACTCTAGCAAACCCTTAACCACTGTTTTGGGGAAGAACAGGAGAGAAGATGACATGAACATCTCAACTTTTCAAATAATTCCTCTACTGTCCCTCAGCTTGATAAGATTTGTTTGATCCTCCCATTCCAAACCTTTAATTTAATGTGGCTGCCTGTTCTTTATATTGGTGAAATCAAAGGAGTTTCAAAGGAAAAACAAAAATACAAATAGAATAAAGTCTTGCCAATCATCGTCCCTGCTTTGTAGGAGTCTAATTTGCAACTAAGCCTGGTAAAATCCCCACTAAAGAAAATACGAAGTGATACCTCCTTCTTTTATCTGTGGTGAGATAGAGTGTGGTCTCCGACTGTATCAGGCAGGTTATTTTCTTTAAGTAATCCCTTCATATAGATTCAGCGGCCTCCAGTGACTCTGGGCTTGCATTTTGCCCTCTTCAACTAAGCAGAGGCTGAGCCAAGTTAATGTCTAGTGCTCCATACTGACGTTAGTTTTCAGATCTGGTCTAAGAACAAAAAAATTAAAGGGTTCATTAATTAATTACCACTGTGCTCTAATATAACGTAATGCAGAAAATGGAAAGGGTCTATCTAGATTGTTTAATGCAGTAATTAACTTTCCAGAAGAAGGAACAAACTTTATGTTATTAAAATTCACACATGATTTAAATTTAGGAGAAGCTGAAAACACCACTCAAGACAGAAATAACAAAGGACTCTAAAAAGATTGTGAAGAAGAGCAAAAGAAAATACAAAGAGATTCAGCTCATGAAATAACGTCACAGGCTGATAACACACAGAGCAAAGTTACTACCAGGTAAACAGATAGAAGGAAGGAGCTGCAATAAGAGGTTTCATTGTTACAGGAAGGTGACAAAAGAAATGTCTTTTGTACCTTTGGCACAGAAGCAAAGGATAAAAAACTAATTGATGGTTCAGGGCCATCCAGCTGAACCCGTAGCCCTACATTTGTACCTTGTCGGGGTTCAGGGAAACCTCACTGTACAGGGTGTTGTACAAATGCCCTCCACGAAGACCAGCATCCCCTTCCACTTAACCACCTGCCCCATTCCCCTATGCCTTTTCCCTTTCTTTACTCCTCTGCTATTTATTTCTTTTCTCTATTTCATCCTTATAACCTCACACCTGACAGTGTTATATCTTCTGAGAACAGCCTGGCAACAAGACAGCTTATAAAACTGCAGACCCAGTTGGTGACCCAGTAAAACACTTTGTGCCTGGGAATGTGTATAAACTTTAAGTCAATAAACTACAATCACAAGACAAAGCAGATGATGTGCTTTAACCCCAGCCAGCAGCTAAGCACCACGCAGACGCTCGCTCACCTCCCTCCCAGTGGGATGGGGGAGAGAATCAGAAAGGTAAAAGTGAGAAAACTCATGGGCTGCAATAAAGACAGTTTGATAGGGAAAGCAAAAGCCATGCACGCAAGCAAAGCAAAACAAGGAATTCATTCCCCACTTCCCACGGGCAGGCAGGTGTTCCGCCATCTCCAGGACAGCCGGGCTCCATCACACGTAACCGGTACTTGGGAAGACAAACACCATCACTCCGAATGTCCCCCCCTTCCTTCCTCCTTCCTCCCCCAGCTGTATATGCTGAGCATGACGTCCTGTGGTCTGGGATATCCCTTGGGTCAGTTGGGGTCAGCTGTCCCAGCTGGGTCCCCCCCCAACTCCTTGTGCCCCCCCAGCCTGCTCACTGGTGGGCTGGGGTGAGGAGCAGAAAGGGCCTTGGCTCTGGGTAAGCGCTGCTCAGCAGTAACAAAAACTTCCCTGTATTATCATAGAATCATTTAGGTTAGAAAGGACCTACAAGATCATGGAGTCCAACCATCATCCATGCCCACTAGACCATGTTACAAAGTATCAACACTCTTTTCAGCACAAATCCAAACATAGCCCCACACTAGCTACTATGAAGAAAATTAACAATATCACAGCCAAAATCAGCACAGCAGGTTAAAAAAACCACACATACACACACAAAAAGAATACTGTACAGATCTTTTTTTCTTTTTATGGAAAAGGAGTGTCATATGGAAAGATTGGGAGAAGAAGTGGGAACATTTTGAATAAGTTCTTCATCATATTTTCCCTATTTTGAACTCTAAAGCTAGCATTATGAATAGTTTTGAACATTCCCATCCCGCATCCTAACCCTACTATCTTCTTTTTTTTGAAAGGAAATAAAAGGAGAAAGTTAATTTCACAGGCTGGTGATCTGACCCCAACCCCATTCCTCAGTCTCTGTTTTGACATGCTGCTCTAACAGCTAAACCACTCCCAGGATCCCGTGGTCAAGGGATACAGGAACCAGAACCAATTATTCAGACCTATTTCTTCAGGAGATGTTACCAATACTGTCTATGCATGTGACTGTGATTCTCTAACAATTTTTGTAGCTCTTTGGCAACTATCAATCAGACTTGACAGCAGGAGATTAGGCTGAATGATATCAAGCTCTCACATAAAAATAAACAGTAACCAGCTAGAGGAAAAAGATCTCTGTAATTATCTCACAAGAAAAAAAAAAAAAAAAAAAGTCCCCAACCCCAAAACCTAGAAAACTGCACTATGAATTCAAACATTATTAGATTGCAGCAAATCCACAGGAGAGAGAAAAAAGGATGTTGCAAATAGCCCATGTGCTGAAAAATATTTAATTAGAGCTCAAGGCTTATTAGGGGCTGACGGAGTTGGACACCATAACTGAACCCATGGAAATCTGCCTTTATTAGTGCTGCCCCTTGCTTGGCATACTTGGCAGTTTTGAGATCTGCATTCAAATAGAGCTCGTTTGTGGTCGTCAGCTCTGCTGAAGAAGCACAAAAGTCACTGTTCAAGTTTCATCAGTTGAAAAGCTTATTACTTCCCATTAAAAACAGACACACAGCATTTTGTTTCACATGTTCTCAAGAAAAAAACACCACCTCAGGCAGTTGTTTTTTTAGAATATTTCTGCTGTGCTCTAAAATGTGGACAAGTATATAGCTCAGTTCCTATAGATTTTGCCTGCAAAAGTAGGAGGCTTACCACTTAACTAACTTAGACAGGTCTTTACATGTTACTGCTACAGCTGTTTACTACACTGAAGCCCTCAGATCTTCTGTAGACATTAATTTTTCAGTAACCCCTTACAAATCAAGCAAAATATTTTCTTAACCAGCACGTGGACTTCTCTGAGCTGTACCTTTCTTTCCTAGACTTGTGATACAAGCTATACTCTACTGAGGAAATTTCTCTCATCTTCTCTTTATGACTGCTGGTGATGACACGTCCAATCCTGAAGGAAAGAAGTTGACATGGGAGAGGATGCATCACATCTCCAGCTTCAGGGACTGCTGATTAGGACACTTACAATTTCATCAGCTGAGCTGATAATTCCTCCCCCCTCTTCAATCCAATCACAGGGCTTTTCTCAGAGCCAACTCAATAGCTAAATATTTTCTAGTGACATATTTCTCTGGTCCAAAAATAAAACACAAAAGGTAATAATCTTCCACTGTTAAAAAAAAAAAAAAAAAAAAAAAAGACAATGCGCCATGTTATTTTTCACATATGAGCTGTGATCTTCTTGTCCCTTTACACCTTGAATTTTCAGTATCCTTTCAACAAATGATTTCCCAAATGAAGCTTTTAAAAATGGTGTAATTCTGGAAATACAGACTTTTTTTTTTTTTCATTAGACAGATATCAGAGAGCAGGTACAATGTCACTTCCATTTATTTTATTTGGAGAGGTAACCGATTACAGCACCATCCCTTCAAATTAAATATCTCAATATACTTTCAGAGGGTGGGCTCTTTCCAGTCAGAAGCTTTGCATGCAATCATTGACATCTGTACATGGAAAATACAAAAGATAATCACATCCTTATAAATCAGCTGTACTTTGTCAGTATAAATAGGCTAGCTTTCAGCACAAGGTTATTTTGGCTTTTTTGGGGGGTGGTGTTTTTTGGGTTTTTTTTAAATTTTTTTTATGATAATGAGCAAGAAAATACAAAACCTTATTGCATTCTGAGTAGTACTTAGTGAGAAACATAAAAAGAGAAAACGTCTTTTAGCGAGAAGATTACACTATAGCAAATCCCACAGAGTATAATCATTCTCAAGATCCTTGGTTACCCAGCACAACAAATTAGAGTTTGGAACCTCTGAAAGCTCTTTAACCCCGGTCAGGTTTGGGGAGGGGAGCTACTGTATAATTTTTTAATAGAAGCATTTCAGAGATAGCCAACTACACTGTGACATTCATTGAATGATTCTTATGCTTGTTTAGCTTGCTGTGCCAGCATATAATTTGGGGAAAATAGCTTTCACTTGATTTACCCCCAAAAAATTTCACAAAGGTTACGAATAGCAGTCATCTCTTGATTTGAAAACATAAAGTACTGTATAATTGCTACACAACATATCCAGCACGATATTGATTTTCAGATAAATTATCTCCCTAGATGAAAACATAAATCTGAATTGTGTGTTCTGCTGGGCATGAGTTATCCAAGCACTCATCTGAAGTCATGCCTTCGAGTATGCTGCTTTCCTTAACTTCATTTAATGTTATCTTTGTAACTCAGAGTAAAAGACAAAGAGAAAGTGATCATTTAATTCTGGTCTTCTGCACCCACAATATGTTGCTTTACTACCTCATTAGACCCAACAACTTTTGCTTGAAGAATGAGACTTTTTTTAAATAATTCAAAATGATGAAGCTACTACCACCTGCCCTCAGAAGCGAATCTGTCAGGCTTCAATATAATGAGGAGTAATTGGAGGTACCAAAACAAAGCGTATCTTCCATTACCTGAAATCTAATCCTCCCACAATCCATTACAAGTGTGGTTTTTTTTTTTTTTCTAGTTATGCATACAAAATAAAAACAGTATCATTTGCTCTAAGCTTTCCAGAGGTTTGATCCTAACCAACAGGTTTAGCACAGTCTTTGAATAGTTTGCCTCCAAATTTCATGGTACAATGGGGAAATTTGGGTACAGAACAGATTCTGGACAAAAATTGCACATTCATCTGTAAGACTGCATCAAAAGATTTGGTAATGCTGCCAAAAATATACAAGCCATGTGGGTTCTCTATCTCTTAATCATGCTTTTATGTGCCTCAAAGGACTGGGAAATAAAGTTGAGTAAATAACAGCCCAAGGTCATCACAGTAAGCAAATGTCTTAAGTTCAAAATACAAGCCCAGGATGTGATTCTTAGAAGTGATGAATTTTGCTTCACCTGCCTTATCACCAGTAAACTTGGAAACGGAGTAATTTTTATACCATAGGAAATACTTGCCTTTCTGAGGCAAAAATGCCTGTGGAAGATACGCATCACACTCCAGGTACAAGCCTTGAATTTTCCCTCCCTGTTTGTGGACCCATAGTAAAAGGATATCAAGAAAACAAAACAACAGAAGAGAGAACACTCTGTAAAATGGAACTAACATCCTGAAGCTTCAGGTCAAATCAAATTTCTGGTCTCTCTCTTCCACAGTAGAAAAGATGAAATTCTTCCGTTTGAACATGTCTGACTGCCAAAAGGTTTAAAAACTCCAAAGATAATAAGTAGAGAGAGCATTAACTGCTCAATAAAAGCTTCAGCATTCCTTCCTTCATCTCTTAAAGAAACATCCCATTTCCATACATTATTTATCACGCTGCTATTTTCTTGAGCAGCTAAATTTGCTATCGTTTCCTTCTTTACTCAAAGTGATTTTGAGTGCTAGTAAACCACCCAGCTTGGCAGTGCTGCCGTGCCTGTTTGTAGTGCCCGGAGATCTCTGGATCCGGAGTGCCGCGAGGAAGAGCCGGAGGCGGCACCACACCACACATCCCTTCAGTCCCACGCAGGGTGCATTACTGCCTGGTGTCCTGGAGGAACGGACGGACAAACCAGGAGCCCTTTTAGGTTTTTTGTTCCCTAGCAAGTTATCCTGGTGGCAGGAAATTGTGGGAGTTGTCAGTCAGCCTCCCTCCAACTGAGAGTGAACGGAGTGCACGAATATTGTCCCCGTGATGCGTTCCTCATATATAAATTTTGATACGTGATTTCTTTTCAGCCCTTTCGCAGGCCACTGCAGTAGTAACAAGATTTCCTGACATGTTTTCTTTTTTAGGTAAGCTGACAATAATGGCGCGCTCTCCATCAGGGACACGATCTCTCCCAAGAGAGCACCCGACCATACCACCCTCATCTGTCGAATAATGGGATAGGATATAGCTGCCTCTAGCAGATGGTACGGCAAACATCTTCCCAGATTGCAACCTCATATGTAAAACTGAATACACTAGTGTAAAATAGCCATGCTGGGGACTGCCCTCTCCTCATTTTGAGGCACGTAAGTATGAGCTGATCACTAGAGTCTGGAGTATAGTGAAGCTGCTTGGTTAGTAATGGGAGAAATTTTTTTTTCTGAACTGTTGGTCATGTTTTGTGCTGTTGCTACCCTGGCCTTACAAAGGCAGAGCTAAAACTCTTAACTGCCTTTTGGGGAAGCATAACCGAAAGGATGTTACAGACAGCACCAGAAAAAAACACCCCTGGTGTTAACTCATGCTTTTCAGGATGAAAACTGAAAGCTAGAGCTAAACATGCCATGACAAAAATGAGAAACAGAACCCGGATATCACTCAGGGTTAATCGTGATAATTGATTGATAGATACGTTATCATTTATAATGGCAGCTTAGCAAGCCTTTCAGATCCCCAGCACAGGTAGTGAAGAAACAGACTATTTCCCCCTTTTATTTCATATTATAAACTTGCTAGGAAATGAAATTTTTACCTTATTATTGACTTCCGCTTGTTTGCTTCAAAACTACCAAACCAGGCTTCAAAATGCACATTATCCTACTCCTGCTCCCTAGACCTGCCGTGAGACATTGCATTCACCAACAATCCACACAGCTGCAGGTATTTTTTATTTCCAGTTGCTGCAGTTCTGCTTCTCCCTGATACAGCAAGGCTAGATACTCCTGAAAACTTCACCTGATTATACAGGCCTATTTATATAGCTCATAGAGGGACTTTGTGGCTGGCAAGCCTATTCTTGTGAAACGGGGTGGTCTCTCCTCTGCACTTTGATTCTCTGAAGTCGGAAAAGATGGCTGAGGAGCTGCAAACTAGTTATTTCACCCAAGTCAAGATTCAACAAGGTAATTTGGGAATCCTCCACTCCACCCCACTTATTTCACTGGCAGAGCTGGTGACTGAATTTGAAAGCAATCTGCAGCAGGCAGTTATACTCATCCATCAGCTTTAAGATCTTGCCATCATGAATGAAAAAAAAAAAAGGGAAAGAAAAGAAAGGAAAGCATTTTAGCCTAACCCACAAAGAAAAAGCAAATAAGGCCATTAATTTTTTACAGAATCAAATGCACTCAATTATCTTGCTTTTGTACAGGAAGGAGGGATTTCACTATGAATTGATTTGAAGTGGCTGCTAGCAGAGGAAAAGGGAAGGATCTCAAACTTAGTTGTTTCCCACCATTTTCTCCCCCTCCTTTATGCACTTTAATCCCCTGCTGCAAAGAGTTTTAACAGTGATGGAGCTGCGGTGCTAATATTGATAACTGTATAGTTCTGTGCCTATTTGTCAGTTTAATGATTATGTACATGAGAAAAATTGTTGCCTTCCTTCAGAGGCTGATGAGCTCTTCAACACATTATTACCAGAATAAATGTGAAAAGTAAAGTAAGAATTTTCAGTGGAGGGAGTAATTAAACAACCTCACCACTGAATTTTAATTAGTGATACAAGGACTATTTCATTGCTCAGCTCTAAATGTGCTTTCTGATGAGGGCATAACATCTAAATAGATCTTGTGTAATGTTCCTTTTGGAAGACAGGGGAAGAGCTCAGGTTTGAAGCAAGAGGCTCATTCCCTCCAAGTCAAAGTCCTGCCCAAGACTAGGTGAATCGCAGCAGTAACGTTATCAGGGCATATTGTTTTTTCAGTGGGGTTTTTTGGGGGGTTTTTGGGGTTGTTTTTTTTTTTTTTTTAGAAAACAGCACAAAAGGGAGTGACATGGCTGGATCTGCATCTGCAAAGGCTTCAGAGTCACACAAGCTGGACACATTGAACAATTTAGAAGCAATGTCAAGTCCGGGTCAAGACTTTGGTATGTGCTGCTGGATCCTTAGCAAGATGTGCAAAAAGGAGCGCTCTTGAAGAGTGCCAAAGTGCCACAAACATTCAAGAGGTTTGGAGGAGCAACGGTTTGCAGGAGATGTTCCAGCTATTTAAAATCCAAAGGCAGGAGAAAGTTTGACTGAATCAAAAAAATGCAGGACAGTAATGATGAAAAAATTGGAGAAAATTCTAAGATATAGATTTTTAAATACTGGTGGTTATTAATGGGAGAATTTAAACTGTGATCAATTGCCTGACCATCATTCTTATTTTCAAAAACATGTCTATGTTGTCTTCCAAAAAGATTGAAGAGAAGCTATAGGTTTACTGGAGGAAAATGAAATAAGGACTACCATCAGTATTATACGGAGGTGGGGATGAGACTAATGATATAAAAGGTCCTTCCTTACCCTTGCACCCTTAGAAACTCAGAGCACAGAAACTAAGCTTAGATTAAGTCTTCTATAATAAGAAATTAAAAAATGGAGTTTATGCCAAAATTCAAACTCCTCTGAAGGCCAGATAACTCACACAATTTCTTAATTATTTTTCTGTCAACAGAAAGCACGATAGACTGTCAGACTGTTTGTTATAACCCAGTAGTTACCAAAATTTTTGCCCCACAAATCATTGTCAACCTGCAAAATTTCTCACAAAGCATCTTGTCCGTGTTTTTAAGTCACTCTTTTGTTTAAAAGACCCTCACAGTAATATTGTATATGTAAGGTGTACTTTCACCATGACCTCAAAGCTCACCAATGCCTGTGCACCATGTCTAGCAACCACCACTACTGTTGCCTTCTCTTCTGTGTTGTTGTACTGGTATCCTACTGATTTATAATGGCATTACATCTTTTGTTATGTGGAGAACATTTTGAATGTACAATAATCTTACTTAAAATGATTGCTTAAGTAAATTCAAAATAGTTTCATAGCCCTGCATTCACCTGGTCGAGATTTGTACGTAATCATATGTTTATATGTTTGTATGTACATTTATGAGTGCAAACCCAAAATATTGCACAATACTAATGGACACAAGACCACAGGCTGCAGCATTAATATGCAAAAGCCATTAAGTTCCTGAACACACTGCTATGATGAAACCCTTAATAGGATGTAGACTGCTGAATTAATAACATTCATCGTGATTATAGTGAGGTGCCAAGACTAATTGGAAAAGGTATTTGATCATAAAAATAACTATCAGGATTTTTTTTTCCTAATTTTTTTACATAATGAATTTAAATGTGCAATGAATAGAGAGGGAAAGCAAGGGAGGTTAAAAAAATTATGGCTGGTATTGTGTGGGTTAGAAATACAAGTTAAAGTAATTGCACATTTATTTCAACAATCTTTTGTGTTTTGTCAAATTTGTGTTTTTAAAGCCCCCGTCTAGATCAATCTGTGTAAGAACAATGCTTTTAATAGAGTTATGTACCTGAGCAAACCTATTCAGAGGTGTTTCACCTCTACAGTTGATACGCATGTGGGGTAATTAAACTTTCCAGAGTAAATTCCCTGCTCTCCCAACTTCTCACTAGCTTGCAGCTTGCCTGCCTTTCAAATGCATGACTTTGGAAGAAGATGCCAATAGATTTTCTTGTTGTTTAAAGAACTGGCAATATGAAACCTGCTCCTGGTTTCATACATGTGAGGACTGACAGTGTCAAAAATATCCATGAAAGAAAAAGACCAGAATAAGAATAACAATGCTGGGCTGTTTTCAGTGTAACTGTTTAATATTTTAAAACACAATTAATTTTTATTAAACATGAGAAGTCAAATTAACTTCCACATTTTTTTCCCTTTTTTTGTTTTTGGTAGAGGAAATTCTTTTAAATTTTCCTTACCTAAAGAACACTTTGAGGAAGAGTTCTTGAAACTAATTGGAGGGGTGGAGGAATCCTTGTGGACATTATTACTTGTGATATACGAACAGCAGCTGCAGATGGGGTCAGTAGTCTTCCTCATCAACTAGCCAGACTTGAGGACTTCATAGACACTTATGTAAAAGGTACCTCTACAGAGTGAACAAGACAGTCTTCCTAACCTGAGCTAAAAGATTAGTCCTGAAAACTAAAAATTTGATCATTTTAAGAGAGATTTGTGTGCAATGAAACTGGTTCAAATGATTCAGATAAAAACTTCTTTCCCTTCCTCCCTCCCTCCAGGATAGCATTCTGTAAGTTTGTTATACAATGCATAATATAGTAAAACAAAACAGAAGACACACATTTCCTTTAGTCTGTTTTAATATGCTCCGGGAGAGCTTAATTATTCCTTGATTAGGTAATACAAGAAAATGGAAACACGAGCAACTGGGTAACCTTCCTTCGGAAGTCTATCATTGTCCCCCAGTTTTTCTTTTTTATCTTAATTTTTCCAATGCTTTCAGTCTCCTTTTGTATTGAATACTTCTCACACTTCCTATCCTTTTTATTTCCCTATCCTTACCCCCTACCTCTGCAATAGCCTTATCAGAGCAACTGGAAATGCACAGTCAATATACCAGGCAGAGGCCTTTTCCAGTCCATTTTACCTAGCTGGCCTACATCAGCCTATGCTATACGGGCTGCCTCTTCTCCTTTCAGTATGTAGGTATTTGAAAATAAGTCCCTACGCTTCATGAAATTGGAGGCAGAAAGTTGCAGGAGGAAAGAGAGCAGTTCACAACGAAATCACAGAAATGAAGCTCCAAGAGGGAAGGAAACCCTGGGTTAAACTTCCTATCCCATGATAGGCACCATCGTTCTTTGCGGTTGAAACACGGCGGGGCTTTTTTGGCAAGAGGATTGTTTTAAAAGTACCAGTTACCTGAGTTATATGTATTAGAACATATATACAAGTACATACCCACGTGTTTCTGAGGTCTGTTGAGAGCAGCTGGTGTCTCCAGAGTAGATCAAATAAGAACTTTTAAGATTCTTATCAGATGTGACAAGACCACAATATAAGGTTGGTCAGTTCCAGGAAACACCTTCTAAGAAACACTGGCAAAGTTTAAATTAGTTGTCTTTAATTGAAGCTTAGCAGTATCAGAAGTAATGTGTAAAATATAATAAATATTTATTTTTTAAAAAGTTGCTAAAAACTGTGTTCTGTGAAATTCAAGAAATTCAGACAGTTCTAGCTACTGTCTTTGGTACACAGAGCCTGAGTAGAAATATGTAAGTTCTATGAATTTTGGATGCTAAATGCAAACCACCACTTAAGAACTTACAAACACATACTTCTTACAAGTGAATGAAAAAAAAGTTATTTTCATCAGTAAATACTTATGAAATAGTGCAATATTACAACTGAAAAGGAGATCATTTTTTTCTATGTTTGTACCAGAATTACTGGAATTTTCTTAGTGACTGAAATTCTTCATTTAAACTTTAAATAGACTGTCTATTACATTAAAATTAAAACATGATATAAAAGTCAAAAAGAGACATTGAAGTAAAATGTTTTAACCTTATCAGGAAGAGACAGCTTACTAAGGTTGTTTTAAAATAAAATAAAATAAAATAAAATTTCCTCCCTTCCTTCATGAATTGTATGATAATATAACATCGTGGTTTAACCCCAGCCAGCAACTAAGCACCACGCAGCCGCTCACTCACTTCCCCCCCCGCAGTGGGGTGGGGGAGGAAATCAGGAAAAGTAGTAAAACTCGTGGGTTGAGATAAGAACAGTTTAATAGAACAGAAAAGAAGAAA
>JAVJGG010000001.1:38123870-38158661 GCA_035590195.1 Aviceda cuculoides | reverse complement strand
ACACACACAAAAAAAAAAAAAAAAAAAAAAAAGATGCAAATACAAAGAAGCACAGCTCCCAGAGGAAAGAGGCAATTGTTAAGCCTAGAGACTTTCTCAGGCTTCTCAGATGCCTCTTGCAGATGATTACAAGGATTATTTTACAGAACTTTCAGTCTCTTACACACCCTCCCTGCATTCCTGGTACAGAAGAACCCATGTACAGCAAGATGGAAAAAGAAAGTCTCTGTAGGTGTTCAACAAATGACATCAAATAAGGACACCAAACTTAAAAGTAGAAGCGTATGGGAATATACCTGGTGGGGATATTACGACATCAGCACACATTGTTCTCATAAGAGCAATAGATCATTGGACAAAGAGCAAACAACCTCTTAAAGAATACCACTCGAAATAAAGCTTGCAATTATAAGATGTATATTTTAGTTGACTCCAGAATATCCCGTTAAGATGCAAAACATAGTGGAAATAACCATGGCAAAGAAAAGCATAGGCAGTTGTAGGTGTTTAAATACACTGAACTGACATGAAGTCAGAACCGAGGGCCACAAGAAGAGAGATGTTCAGGTCGGTACTGAAGAATCCCCCTCCTCACATGAGTTTAACACAGGCAACTTCTAATAAAAAATCAACATTGAAAGTTATTTTAAAAAAACACTATAATTTAGGTGCTACCAACGTCTATGTAGCTGGAATTTTAATCTATGTATTTGCATATTCTATAATTTTCCCCCCTCACAGCTTTGGGAGAGGAAGTTGTTTCATTCGCTTTAGTAGTATTTGGAACATTCTGTGTATATGCATATGTTTTGGTCCTTGTAACTCATATTTATAAGTAAAGTCAATGTAGCGCCTTGTTTAACTCTGCATGGGAAGAGAAACTGCACTTCAGGGCAATGATGTACCTCGGCCACTAGCGCTAAGGTGGGGAAAGGGATCTGTCTTACCTAGGAGTAGTACAGGTAACAAACCTGGCTGCTCTAAATCCAGAAATATTTTTCAAATGGTGGTACATAACAACAGATTTTTTTACTAATGAGTGCAAACATATTGAAGGAAGCTTACGAGGCACATGAAGTTACTGAAAATTTAATCCACGCTGTATTGCCTTCGGAGTCCTGCTGTAATCATAAATGCTGAAAGCATAACAAAAAATAAGTAGGTTTTGGGGTGGTTTTTTGATGTTTAACTTTAAAAAAATTAAAAGGAAGAGAGAGAGGAATAAATGCTTTGGGAACTATTTTTATTCTGGCAGAGTTTTCACTGCTTGTTTAATTTGGTTCCAGGACTCTGTCCCCTTTTAATTCCCTTGTCATCCAGAATCTATTACAGGGAGCTAATGCCCTCATGGCACCATCTGGCATTATTTAATATGTAACACCATCTTATAAATCAAATTATAATTTATAATTAATCAGACAATTTGTATTTTTAATAATCAAAATCTCTATTAGAAAAAACTGAATATATTAACGCACCACAGCATTGTAAAAATATTTACAATCTGTGGTTGTTCTCTTTCTCTCTTTCGCTGCTTGAAGACAAAGGGTTTCATTTCAAAAGCAAATATTAATTAAAATGCATCTTAAAATATAGTGCGCGAATTTTTCCAAAGTTTTGTAGAAATATGCCATCCCAAATAATGGATGTTTTAGAAAATTTTAAAAAGGAGTACAAACAGACAGTTGAACTGGAAATGGTTTTCCATTATACTCGTGGCCTATATCAGTCATTATAGACACTGCACTGTGTTCCGCATCATTGGGAACACCAGCAGGAATTCTCTCTCAGTTTAAGTATCCCAGCCTTACCCTCTAGTGTGTCCAGCTATATCCAAGGACAAATATTTTTACCAATTAGATGCTGCCTATGCCTATTCAATATTTAGTCTTTCTTACATCCTACCACAGGAAAGGCAAATGCTGATTGGCATGGCAATAAGGGAAAACCAGGATATACGTGTTTTACTACAAAATGGAGTAAAATCCCCTCCTTTTTTTTTTTTTCCCCAATATAAATTGTTGGATAGATACTAAATCAATGATTTATTTCAGTCTGGGATGATTCAGTTGGGTTTTAACAAAAGAGCTAGAAAGAAAAGGCCAAAGATGGAAAATTAGTAGTATCTGTGTCATGCTGCTCCACATTACAGTCTGAACCCTGGGTACTACAGTATCAAGTGCCCAAGTAATGCAACCAATATACATAAACGAAACAGCTAAAGATATTTGTGGCCTGAACACTCCACTGCTATAAAACTTCTTTCTAAGACAGTAAGTTTCACTTCAGGGGACTCCTGGTTCCACCCTCCAGGAACCGCTGCCAGTGGCTGCAAGACGAAACGGGGCTTTCATGAAATTCATGAGGACTACAGAAACGGTCATAGGAGCAGCAAGCGCCTTACAGCAAATCCTGCTAATCTTCTTGTGCTCACAAAGCCCAGGGGAGAGGAGGAGGAGGAGGAGGAGGACTGGCAGGAGACGTGCTTTAGCTCCCTTCGACAGAGCCAACTGGAGCGGACACCCGAGGTTTCTCACTTGCACCTGTGCCACAAACCGTGGCCTTAACCCCGCAGGGAGCCGCGCTTGAGCCGACTGTAACGCTAGATGCATGTTGGCAGGCACAACCGGGAAGAAAAAGCGATGAGAAGCAGTTGAAAACGTGAGGACGTGCTCTGAATCCGGCCAGTGTCCCTATCCGCACCAGGTCATACGCCACCTGAGCCCAGCGACAGGGAAGCAGGCACCCTGCCAGCAGAGAGGGTGTCTGGGTCAGTCTGGCTGACAGCTGGAAAACAGGCACTGAAAAACCCGGTAAATGTTACATTCACGCTCTCATTCTAGCCTCAGACCTGTGCTTTTTATCTAAAACTTCCTTCAAAGTTCAAAATCTGTTTCAATGAGACATTCCTAACCAGATTTTCAAAGCAGCAATATTCATTTACTTGATGGCTTTGCACGGCAACAAGAAAACTCTATAGGGCCTTCAAAAAGCACCTTGTAAGTACTATCTTACATTAATCTTAAAAATTCTCATTTTTCACCCTTCCATAGATCTTTATTACTAAGATACACAAGAAACAGGAACTTCGAGGAACGTTTGAAGTGCACGTTTCTCTGCTACCTCTTCACTGCATGCAAGAATAATCCTCCGCTTGTAATGTCACAGTTAGAGCTCGCGCACAGAAAAGATTAATTTGTCAGAAACAGAGGATTACACGTTTAACAGGGCAACAGACAGGTGAACGGAGCATACCCCTGGGAAAGGAGTTCCACTAACATGCAGATCTAACCTACCAGCTCCTCATTTGCTGAGATTATACAAGAGAAGAGTTGGGTTAACCAGTGTAAAGAAAAAAAACGGAGACAATGTTAAGCATTCCGGTATCATTCAGCTTTAAAAGCATACATTGAGGTTACTATGGAGAAAAGAGAAGTGGTTTGGGAAAGCAGGGTCTCTGAGCTAACGTAGGCCTGAGCTACCACGTCCGCCCTGAGCTGTAGCACACAAATATATTTAAATTCCCTGTCTCTCAGCCCCATTAACTGTTGCTAAGGAGCGACACTGCACCATTCTTTAATTGTACGGAGAGAGAGAAATCCCTCCGGTCAGCCACAGCAAGAAGCAAAAGAGGTGAGATCCATGGGACCCCGAGTGAAATGCCCATGAAAGGCACCAGTTCCCAAACATAAAGGGACCAGCAGCTGCTGCCTCTGGTAAGAACAACGGAGCCTTAAAGAGATAACAGGTGGCACCTGGCTTCTTTGAGAGGCAAAACCTCTCTGTTCCTTCTTAGTATACTCTGGGAAAACCTAACTCAGATCACATTAGAGAGAGAATTTTTAAAAAAAAAAAAAAAATCATTGCCATAGAAAAAGGATTTCTGTATAAAGAGAAAAGCCTCCTTCCACGCTCTGCCACTGTAACAAGGATTTTAGAAAAGAGCAGTGCATGTGAGTTATTTACCTTCAAATCCATCTGTATTTCCCTCCCCCAGCTTCTAGAGCTTTTACTTACTGTGTAATGAGTCAACTGAGGGGCTGAAATAATACACACACAGAGCTTACATTTTGCAAGGCCTTTTACAAATGCTGGTCAGACACAGGAGAGCCTTCGTCTGCTGTAATACATGTGTAGTCCCCAGTTGCCAAAACACCCACAACAGCAACCCTGAGGGCGATAGGGGCTCGTCTCTGCACTCACTCCCCTTGGGTTTTCAGGCTTCATTGGTCAGCAGATGTAATGCATTAAGAAGGAGATTGTGGAAATGGGTTCACCTATAGCAAAGTAAATCCGTGTATTGTTTTCTGGCCCGTATAATTCACGATGTATAACACGTTCAGGACATTAGGGTTTTCATGAATTTTTAGTTCAGTCACACTGAAGTCTTACAGTATTTCAGGGAGCAGAACTCGCACCATTTAAGCCAAGTAGCTACACCAGTTTGTACCGGCTGAAGACATAGCTGAAGCTACAGAAGGAAGCTTGAGAGTGGATGGATGAACTGGAGCAGGAATCCGTGCACTGCAGAGCTGTGTAAAGTGAACTGCTAGCAACTCCTCCGGCCTCAGCTACAGGTGCCTGTTGGCTTTTTCAGGCTTGAGCGGTGATGGGGGAACAAACCAGGCTTCAGGCTTTGTGATAGAACCAAGGGGAAGGGTAACTCACTGGCAGCACCGTCAGCTGAAACGTAGGCACTGGCGGCTAACCGCATTCAGACCCTGGTGGAAACTCCATGGCTCAATGGGATAGTCTACTGGGGGGGTTGGGATACACTTGAACTCTGAAACCAAAATGCAGTCTGCCCTAAATTAAAAGCCATGCTTAAATTTGCAGTGAACACCATGCTCACACATAATAAATACTCACTTCTGTATTTAACTGAAGCTCTTCTGCTCTTTCGGTTTGGGAACTCGTAAAGGACATGGCCTTGTGACCCCCCCAAACTTCCCAGGGAAGCTTCAATCTGCAGTTCAAATATATACTTAAGGCCCCTTCCATTTTGGATAACTGGAGCACTTGGCTCTGTTCAAATGATGTGCATAAGTCTTTCTTGAATTGGGATCTATAGGAGTATGTATATTGATGCTAACAATGACATACTGTATATTATTGCAGGAAGAGAATGCCTACAAACCTGCAGGTTAGCCTGCCACTAATTTATTGCTGCTGGCACCACTTTCTGCCTTAAATATTATACAAATTTACTTTTCAAATACTCTTTGAGTAAATATAAGTCTAAAGAGGAATATTTTATCAGATGGACATTTCAATGAAATATTTTATTTCTAAGGTAGGACGAATGGAAAGTAGCTAAAGAAATATGCTGATAATAAAATATGCAGTCAAGGAAAGCACTTTCATAGCAGCAGCAGCAGCTGCATGAATGACTTGCAGAAAAGAATAAATTGTGTTTATAAATAAGCACATGAGGATAACATTAATAGATGTGTTTAATTGAAACCTGTAAAGCTGGTGAGATTTTTTATCTCCTACGCTTAACATTTTTTTAGCATATTTCTTATTTTTATGAAAAAGATTGGGAAGAGGGTGGGGGGGAATATGTGCAAAGCACATCGTGTTGAGTAAAAGATATAAAAGCCAGCCTGCTTCATGCTTACCTATTTGCTCTCAGAAGCATGGGTCTAACTCTCAAGAAAGGCACCTGATTTATGTATGCACAAGCAATCGCAGGATGCTGTTGGTGTTGCTCACAGGACCTGAACCTCGTGGGGAGCAGCAGCGTGGGGTGATGGCAACAGGACGTTGCACAGCAAATGCTGTGAGTTGGGGGCAGCTCTGAGCCCCACCGGAGAGTAGGTTTTGTTATCCCTGCTCCACCTCCAGGCAAGGAAATTCACGCTGAAGTCATAATCACGTACCGGGTTTTCTCTATCCAGTTTGAAGTGGGCAAAAAGCAGTTTCACAACATGCCTGGGAGAGCAACTGGCACCATGACTGCTCACTGGGTCTGGTCCAAGCTCGCTTTTAGTAATTTCTCCCACTTACTCTAATTAGCAGTTTCTGTACCTGACCCAAGGGTGCTCTCAGCCTCTCGGCATCTCCTGGGACCTCTGTCAGACCCTTCGGGGTGTGTGCCTCCCTCCCAGGCTGCACCGCACGCATTGCCCGATGCCTCCCCCACGGGGAAGGTGAACCCCAGTTCCTCTTCTCCTGCACAGAGTGGCAGCAGCGGGGAGCACAGGTTTCTTTCCTGGGAAGCAAGAGCGAGGATGAAGGGAGAGGCAAGACACAGGCAAAGAACCTAACTTCTCCCAGTTCTCACCAGTTCCTGTAACGGTGTGAAGGAACTACAAAGGAAAACTAGATGGCAGAGCTTAAATAGCCTGTATGGTTCAGCTTTGCACTGCCTTCTCTTACGTGGTTTACTTGTCTTGGAAATTTGACTTTGTATTTTCATTTTATTGTACCTGCAATGGTTTCTCTAGGGATAATTGCAACATCCCTGCTTTTCATGCCTGCCTGCCTTTTTCTTTTTTTTCTTTTTTTTTTTTTTTTAACTTAAGAATACTTGATATATCCTAAACCTTAACTTGATCTAACATTTATTTGCTAGGTGAAAATTAATACCAAAGCATTCATCTCCAGCTGCCTGAAATCTAAAGCAGTGTTGTGTTTAATGGATACACAATTTGCATGTGTCCAGTTTGTGCTGTAAATAAAATCTGCTTAATCACCCTAAGGAAGTGATTCTCTCCTTTCTCTTATATCTCACATAAACTTCTATCACCCTTATACCATGGGACGCTGTCTGAAAATGTTATATGCTTTCATTCCTCCAATGCTACTTCGTAAATATATTCTGAACCTAGCAGAAAAAATGTTTCATCAGATGGTCAGCTTGGTAAAATATTTTACTTCTAAGAGGGGATGAACATCAGGCAATGAAAGAAATACAGCTATAATAAAAGACACAGGCAGTGAAAAGGCTGTGGTAAAATCAGCATAAATGTCACCCCCCCACCAGAATAAATTTTCTTTATAAATAAATACTGTGAGAATAACATTAATATCTTTAGCTGAGAGTGGGAAAGTGTAAGAACAGTAAAAACTGCTCTTGTATAAACATACTTTTCCAGTGCAGGAGATATGGGATGAGAGTTATGGTACTTATTTAATTCCAGCTTGTTCCATGACGGGTTTTTCAAACAAGGCTGAGGATGGCCACCGTTACGCGACTCAGGCAAGACAAGGGCGAACATGGACTACCAGTTAGCTGGTTTAGTAGTTAGCAGGCTTCATTGTAGTCTTTCCTGACTACTGACCTAGTTTTATTCGCATCTTATAACCTCATTTGCTTCCTGACTCCGTCTTGTTTGTTGAGAGTGTTTGCAGTTTAGGGCCTTAATTAAACATATGCGCAGCACCTCTCCCACCAAGCTCTTCCAAGAGCTACTATATCACCAATCAAACTGAGGGTACTGGCACTCTGCGTTACCTTTGGTGGTGAAACTGAGTCAGAGAGAACCGAGGAATATTATCAACCCTGTGCCTCTTTCTCACTCTCCCCATTTTTTTAAGCGGGTTTTTTAAAATTTATTTTTAAAGTCTTTACAACTAATGAACACACCATTAGCAGAGTATGATGGGAGTTTGATGAAGTGGGAAAGAGAATGAATATAAATAAGGTTGATAAGATGAAAAATACAGCAGAAAAGCAAGCATCAGACAATGCCTATCCCTACTAGGAAACAGAAATTAAAACCTCTGTTCTAATAAGACTAGTGATGGCCTTAGATGGGAAGATATTTGTAGGACACTGCTGATGTAATAAGAATCTAGTCCTTGCTGGTACTAGAAGATAAGGCAAGGGAAGAAAGAAGAAAAGCTGGAGCAAACATCATGAAGAGAGTCTCTCTGTCCAGCCTGGTTGCTGAATTAGTTTATTTGTGGGATAGGGAAATTAGGGTGTCTTTTAAGCCTGGGAAGACCTGCATTCCATGCCCTGATGCAATCCAAACGCCTCCTGTCAACTCTGAACAAATTAATTGGGCTCAGATCTTTAAAGATACCTCAGATTTCCAAATTTCACTGATTTCAAGAAAATATTGACTTGAACATCAGATAAAATTAAAACGAAATTAATGTTGCTGAAGCATACAGAGTGGAATAACAACCAAGTTAGAATGAGCAAGTGCAAACACAAAAATCAACCTTAGGCAGTTTTGCTTGTTGTGTGTAAAAAAAGAGGGGGGAGGAGGAGATTGTTCTTTAAAAGAAAAAAACAAGGATTTAGGATTATATATGTTTTTCAAGCTTTTTGCTGGCTCCCGATCATCTGCACTTTAGAAGGGCTTGCTCATTTTGTTTAGCTTCAAGTTTGCTTCATCACCTGCACTGCAGCAGCAGCACAGAGAGAATCCCCCCCACCAGGATTCCAAGGGACCTGGGAGGGCTGGTCCTATGGCAAGGCCATCGGTCTCGGGTTGAGTGAAACTGTTTATTTAGATACCGGTTACAGTCCAGCCATGGTAACTCGAAACTTCATACAAACACACTTGCTTCCCACACCTTTAGTGGACACGCAGCTGCACCCACAGTAAAATGCCCACACCTTCAGTCTCAGCCTCTGTGGCATTCTCTGGTTTTTGACTTGCATCGCAGACTGCTGACGGCGGTCCATCCACACAATAACATTTGAATAGAACCCAAAAAACACCCTGAGGTCCCTATTTGAAACCATAAACCCTCACCTGATAGTCGCCCAAGCCACGAATGACTGCACAGACAAGAGAGTCTTTGCTTTAGTTCACATTTTTAATCAGAAACGTGGAAGAATGGTCTTTTTTTCCCACCTCAACTACAGGCTTCCTTACCAAATGTTATGGGAACATCTGCTGTAGTAATACCAGTAATGTTAGAGCAAATAATGTGAGTAGTGTCAAAGTGTTCAGCTGGGTCTGCAGAGTCCTGGCCTTTCTTCTGAACTTGTTCATCCTCTCGGCACAGGAGACCAGTGGGAAGGGAAAGAAGGCAGAGGAGGGTAGGTGTTGCAGTAGCAGGGGACACAGGGGAAGGAGCTACGATTAAAGAGATTTGGAAGCTTCTTTTCAGGGAGTAATTCCTCTTCCTCTCATTGCATGATTCCCACCCCCCTTCCACCCCCTTGCCATCTTTTATTCACGCAATTCGTCTCACACCCACAATGACAAAATAATCCTTCTCATGAGAAAACTGATTAAAAACTCCATCCACCAAAACATGTTTGGCCTGCTAATTCCTCAGATGCTTTGTAACTGCCCTTGAATTTGCGACTTCCCATTTGCATTTCGGTTTTGACCTACCTCTGTGTAGAAGTACAAGAAATCTTAGGAGAAACAACCCTTGGGCTCACTGCTTTCAGCTACTTCCTTTATCAGGTGTGCATGCAGCCCTGACATGAGATTATGAGTCTGGTCTGGGGACCTAACACCTTTGATCTGCCTTATAAATTTCTGCTACCCTTTTTAGCACGTTGCTAATGTACTAATCAACATCCACTTGAACACCCAGAAGGGCCAAGCTCTGCAGGCTCACAGCATGACGGGAGTCCTGCTCGACATCCGCAGACCTAGTCAGCACTGAACACTGAACCTGGTGCATGCGATCTTTTGAGGATCTGTAGCCAACTTTAAAAAAAAAAAAAAAGATGTACAAACAGTGCTTTTAAGATCATTATAACTTAGCCTAAGTTTTAGTATTTTTCTGCCTAAAACCAGAGAGACTGGAATGACACAGCAATGTGATCCTGTAGAATTACAAGAGGGTGAATTTATGCAGAAGATGCTAGTCTTGCAACCTTCCTCAACATGGTAAGGAGACTTTTGGTTTCTCGTTGCTAGAAAAAAAAAACGACCACATTTTTCCTCTTTACGTATAACAACAGTTATACTTCCCCCCTTTGTCTAACTAAAAGCTTTAACAATTCAGCCTTAGGCAGACATCATTTGGCATGGAAAAGGTCATGTTTATAGAGTACATGGGGAGTACAGAATCATATATGAGAAAGTCTTTAGCAAACATCGCTGTTGAGACATTTAGACAAGCTCCACACACAGAAGAGAGACAGAAATGAGATAAGCACGTGTCAAAAGCAAGGAGTTTGTACTAAACATTGTCTCCCCCCATCCATTTTCCCTTCTCACTCCCTCGTTCTCTCAGCTAACAAGGTAAAAGGGAAAAATTAGAAAAGGGGAAGAGGAAGAAAAAAAAAAAAGAAATCTAATTCCTGTTTCTGTTGCTGAATATGTTTCCTTACTTTCACAACATGGAAGCTTGTTCTGGGCATATTCCTGTGCCACAGCACATTAGACCAAGCATGAATCCTTTGGTGGCGTCTACTTGTATGGTCTATGCTAGAGAGAAAGCCAACAATGCAAGCTAATATTTCAAGCTATGTCCTGATGGGATACACAAAGCAATTTCTTTCACAAGGAACAGCCAGCTTGCAGAACAGAAGCAGATGGGTGATCTCAAATCATTTCAGAGATAAAACACGGGAAGTTCACAGTGTGCTAACCACAGCACTACTATCTATTCCAGTGCATGTTTTAATGACTGGAAATATTCTCAACATATATTTTTCTCCACATTCCTGTATCAATAATAATTATATTTACATATCTATCGTTATATATCTGCTTTGTCCATAAAGGAAGCTGCCTTAAATTCCCTGTGTGCCTAGCTCACGTGAGCACACTCTCCAGCTTCAGTTCTCCAGATCACATTTATGTCTTCTCTGTGCTTCTGAGGGCCAGTTCAGTCACCAGTCTTGCCCTGGCTGCTGCACTCAAAGGCAAAGCAACACAGTGAGAGTTACTAATCCAGGAACACACAGTTCATCTAAACCAGTCCTGTCTCCGGCCATGGCCACATGCCAGACACTTTTTTTTTTTTTTTTAAAGTATTGTTTGAATGGGGCAGTAACTCTGAAATATGATTCTTTCTAAATAATTGCCTTAAAAATTATTTTCATAACTGGTTAATTTAAAACATGAGAAGCAACCCATTTTCCAAGTCAGTGCTGTTACTTGCAAACAGAGCCAATTCTGTGTAAAAGAGCCAGGTCACAAGATATGCCACAGCCACCGGGCTCATCTTTACCACATGCTTTTTCAGGTGAGTGATCAACATGAACTACAGCTATTTTGTGCATACTCACTATTTTCCAGGGATGCACAGTTTGCTCACCCCTTCACAGTATCTCTGGGACACTCCATTTTCGTTACTTTCTGCTGGGCCAGAGCTGCTTCTCTGGATTTGCCCAAGTTTTTACACCCCACATGATGTCAAATTAGACAGTACGACCAAACAGCACAGCTCTGGTGTTTCACTTCCAAACACCCCAATGGAAACCATAGTAATGCCAGTTTGCACCAGTTTTTCTTAGAGAAATGGATTTTCACCGCCTTCTCTTCTCAAGCTGTTAACCTACGGACAAACCCATTCCCACAACAGTTGCAGGAAAAGAGGAGCCAGACTGGAAAGACACCGACCTCTCTGCCAAATCCAGTGGCCTATGCAGGGACAACATCCCCACCTGACGAACCCTGGAGAATTAGCCCTTCCAACACCCTCCACAGGGGAACAGATCATCATAAGACTAAATAACCTGCCCGCCCCTGATCTGAGGATCTTTATGGTTCCGGTCGTGCATTTCTTCTGTGTCCTTTGCTCACACAGATGGACTGAGACATCACGAATATCATTGTACGGATTCAGGTGGTCGCGCCATCTGAGATGCCGCTCACTTCTATTCCTGTACCTCACTGATACAGGTTTATTGGGAGATCTCTGCTGCCAGCTGCCTACAAAGCCAACGTAAATCTTTTGCTAAGCCACATCATGCTTATAGCTATTGTGCCAAATTAAACCCTGGTGTAAGCACATGCAACTCACAGCCATGGCTGGCTGTAATCCATTGTGCCTAGAAAGAAATATTTGTTATACTCCCAGTGATACTTTTATAATGTTACCTTAGTAAAGACTACAGCTGGTGTAAATCAGCACATTTTCATTGCCATCAGTGGATCTATACTGACATAATTCTTCTTCATCTTTATCTCCCATCATATTTGTGATTCTGCTCCTGTATTTCCTGCTTAGTTACATTGTTCCTGCCTGTGTCAGGCTCTCTATATCAAAACCAGATTATTTTTTGTAAAGGTTTTACACGTAAGGTAGTCATAAGCATTGTACTGGGGTGGAGCTAAGCGCATCTAGTTCAGCCTCCCAGCTCCAGCGGGGGTCTAGAGCTAATTGAGGAATATAATAATGAGGACATATTGAGAGCAATTTTTTCCTCAGTACAGTTTCCTGATTTATTGTAATTAGCGGTACAGAGACATCTGGAGTTACACAAGCCAGAAGTAATGACCGGGCTACTATTAAGAGATATGAATTTGTCTAACCCTTCAGTGAACCCATTTGTAGTTTTGACATTAAAAAAAAAAAAAAAAAAAAGTTTTGCTTGTGTCTGCCAGTAAGATGTACAGAAACCTTGCACAGGGCAGGCATGAGCACCAGTGTTTCACTGCTTGCTCAAAAACACGTATATCTGAAGTTCACTTTTACAAAGTGATGCTCTAAGAGATTGAAAATCATCCTACTACTTTGAAAGGAATTTGAGAAAGGATAAAAGAAAAAAGGTGAAAATAATAAGGTCTGTTTTCTCCTCATGTTTTGCATGTAGCTTATTGGAAGTAAATGGAGGTTGTTGGTGCATAGTACTATGTGGTACAGAACTGGTGGGAATGTAATTTCCCCTTCACCAGACTGGAACTGTTGCACTCAAGCTGCCTATCCATAAAACAGGTTTTTTAGGCTCCTCTGTATCTTTGGCCAGCTGAAAAGATGCATCAAAAACCAAGCCTAGACTTCAACACAGCTTTTAGATATTGTAATACTTCTGTTTCATCAGCCATAACTGATTCAGCAAGGACATAGAGCAATAAGAAATTATAAACCAGAAAGAACTATCTCTGAGACAAAGCTTCATTAAACCTGCTGAAAGGATTACGGCATGCCATGTGTCTACTGTTTTTTTAGCAGCAGCTGGCTCCAGGTGCATTCTCAATTGTTACGCATTAATCCAGGTCCTTTCTGAACCTAAGCTTCTTTCTCTTGCCCTACTAATCATACCATGAGGTTCATGTCAGACCTTGCTCCTTGACCTGCACAGAAAAGTCTTTGGAAAATGACAGGCCTCAGAACGGTGTGATCTCACCAAGTAATGTATTCCAGCCTTGTAATTTATTTTTTCTGGTGTGTGTTCATTAAATTGGCTTCCTGTGAAGAAGGGCTTTGGTTTTAAAAGGCCTCCTTTGATATTCAAATGTTTACAGAACATTCACTCCCAGCTGCTTGGTTGGAAAGCTCCATTCAGGTCATCTGTACAGGCCTTCTAGTGGCTCCCACAAACATGTTTGCAAATCCCTGGGTGATCAGACTTTATTTTGTTCCTTTTTCACGTGCAGCTAACCTTTGGAAATTATTTCCAAGGGCTATTCTGAATAGCAGAATTCCAGCTGGAATTTTTTAAGGTCATGACATAAGATTTATCTTCAACACACATTCTGATTTTCTTTGCTTTGTCTTTTCCTTGATAAGATTTTTTTTTTTTCCCCTCTGGTGTTTTGCTCTGTATAACGTGCTTTTTGTGACCCTACACCATTTCCAATGGCTTGCAAGTAAATTACTTTATTGTAAGCAGTGCCTTGCTATTATACAAAGTTGTTCATTGGTGAGGGAGGATGTATGCCAGCTAATAAAAATGAGAAATGATACAAGAGATCACCATGTAACCTGCCCCATGGTGGAAAAGGAAGCAGGTTTTCCAGCAGAACACTAAACATTCACCATCACTGTGTGCACATGAATGTGGTGAGCAGACACTTTATAAGAATCGAGAGCCAAAGGGTTTTTAGCTGGGGATATGAGGACTGGTAGGACCTTGTTGTTTTGGTGCTAGAGAATGCCTTCTTCAAGCAGCCCTTGAGAACAGGGCTTGAGTGATTTATTGTAAAACATGGAATTATTTGGGATCTTACTTGATACCATTGACATCAGTGGATATTTCATTAGTAAGCTCAATAAAGTGGTAGCCAGGCCTTTAAATACTGAAAATTGCACATATTCAGGGTATAGGGAGAGTGGCAGAAGATAAAATGGGCATTATCAACTAGATAGGAATGGTATGATACCACTCCAGGTGTCTGAGCAAAAAGGCTGATCCAACTTAGCAACTCGTACATCCAATGGCGAGAAGGGCAGATCTAGACACATGTTCGCAGCACTTTCTTTAATACATCTACTCAGATGAAAACATTATCCTGGAATGATTTTTATTCATTTATTTTCTTTTCCCATTTTTTATAGCACTTTTCATGGAGAGAAGACTTTGCATCCTCTTTCAAGCCATCAAGAACACAGCGAGACCCTCTGTAGCACAGCACAAACCACTGCCCACAGATGAGCAAAAGCAGCTTACGGCAACTGATGTGGACGTAAAGTCACACTTGCCTGTGATTTTGCCTCGTGACTGATTAGTAAAGGTCAGAGAGATTATCTTGAACTTAAGTAAATTAATCGTGAAACAAAGAACACAATTTCTGGTGGGGTCCAAGCTGTGTTGTCTGGTCAATTACTTTGTGTTGGCAGGCCATGGTTAGCCACTTATTTATAGATTAACCTGTTCATCTAGCAATTCAGCTCCCAACTTTTACCTCAGAAATAGAAATAAAAAAATGCTTAATATTCATAAGCTTGGTATTCCCATGAAGTCGGGTCCATATAGATCTGAGTGGTAACAGAGTATGGTTTAGTCCACCATGAATATAATATTAACTGTACATGAGATGTGACCAACCGATCAGAAAAAGTCACCAGAAAAAAAATCCAACTAACTTAGTTTTCAAAACCATCCACTCCATCCTTAAATATATGGACCACATGCCCATCTGATACAAACTGATTCAGTTCCGCTGCCTTCAGCAGAGCTCTTCTAATCTACGTTATCAAAACATGAAGACCTTTAACTACTGATCTACTCCGCTGTGTTAGGGACCATGCCTTTGATACCTACTGCCTTGAAAAAGATTCCAGTTTCACGTGTCAAACAAAAAATATCTTTTCAAAGAGACGTACCAAAAAAAGGAAGGACTGACAGGAAGCAATTCATCTGGTAAAACATGAGATCAACAGACTTTGAACACAAAGCCAGAACGTCTCACTAGAGATTAGCAGATTATCTATCCACATTCTAATGAAACAGCAAATAAAGGTTTTTTTTAAAAACAGAATATGTGTGCATGTGTGTGTTTGCACATGCACCGCCTTTGTGAAATCTCGTGGGGAAAAGTAGTTATCTGTAGAAGAAAAACGATCTTGTGAGACCAGTCTATGAACAGCTAACAAATTTCAGCTGCTATCATAAAATTATGACATATAAGTATCATGAGTTAGCCCAGTGTGGAGTCTGTCATCTACTGAGAGAGATTCTGGCTAAGTAGGGCCAGCACAACCTACTCACTGCCCTTGGCGGTAGGGGGGAAGGGGGGGAGGAATCACACACACACACACAAAAAAACAGCCCCCCAAAAAACTCTAAAACCCAAACAAACCAAACAAACCAAAACCAACCAACCAACAAAAAGCATTGCAAAAGTCCTTGAGACATTGATAGAGAGTCTAGAAATTTTTGCTGCTGTAGTTTAATATCTTATCAGTTCCAGCTGCAAACTTCATCTTGTTCATGGTGGTTACCCTCCGTGGACCAGGCACAACAAAAGGGAATGGGTGCTGACTTCTCAGCTGTTACACTTCAAACTGGTGGTTTATGTCTGAGGGCTGGGGAAGGCAGGTTTGCACTGTGACTATGAACTCTGACAGCTGAGGCATCCTGCTTCTCCTTTTCCAGCCCTAGTATGGATGGTAACTTTCCAGTAAAACCGGTAAGGCAAGTGCATGATTTTTTTTTGGAGGTTGAGATAATTTTCCACTTGATATGGTCCAATAACAGCACAACAGAACCATTGTGATGCTGAAACATATGTTCTACATTCATAAGCAGAGAGATACAGTATTTGAACATTTTCACTTCCCATCACAGCTGACACTGGGCACTCCACAGCTCTTACAAGGCATTTCATATTTTGCAGGATCAGAACCTACATGCTCATACATCAGTCTGTCCAACACAGTTGACTAAAACTTCATTCACAAAGCAACGCACAGACACATGGTCAAAATCTAAGATAGGGGAAGATGACAGTCCAAAATAGATATGCTGTATTTGGGGATTGACCTTACGTTGCAGCTATTCTGTCTTCTGGTCTGTTGGTAAGATGCTACATACTCGTTTCTGACATCTTACTTCACAAGTTTACTTCAGAACATTCTGATGTTTTAGTTGCTAGTAATAGGAGAACATTTTTTTGTGCATCCTTGAAGTTGGCAAAGGAAAGTCCTATCAGCATAGTAACAATCTATCTGTGTCTAGACTGATATATAAATGTGCATATCAGAAAAAAGAAACCTATTTTACACTAGGAATTATGATACCTTCCCTCCCCCACCCCACCCCCCAATATATTTTACACTCAAAGAGGAAAGTAAAGAAATTTAAAGTCAGTCAGACCCAGGCACAGACTACAACGTGGTTCTTAATTTCTCATTAACAGTGTGTCAGAGGAACTGATTTATCAGGAAATCTGTCTTCCTGCAAGCAGCATTACAAGAGCACCTGTAGTTTTCTTTCTAATTGATTTAGCAGTGGAACTCTGCCTCTGGTTCATCTCCAATACACAAAAACAAACAAACAAACAAACAAATCTATGATTGCATTGAAATACTTATTAAAAGATTGTGGCATCCTCAGAGGAAGCATGAGGAAGAAACCAGAGAAGATTTGTTTATTGATGTCCTTTGCCAGATGCCTACGGCTCTTGTGATGTGCAAAACAATGAAATTCAGATCCGGTGTCTGCAATATCTGCCTTCATTTCAATTTACTTGCTGACATACTCATTTACATGGTTAATTCCTTGAAAAAAGACAGTTGCCAAAATGCCTGCGGTATTTTGTTGAATTCTGTGTTATTATCAAGGGTACATTAACATCATACAAATGCTTAAAATATTGCAAGTAAAAGAAACGGGGCGATCCTGCAGAGGAAGGCTGGGCTCTCCCTCACAGATCAGCCAGTACAAGGACCCGACCGAATTCTACTGAAAACATTCAGGTTCACTTCATTTACGAAGGCCACATCTTCCTCCCTGCAAAGACAGAGGCACTCCGAGTGCTGCATGCTTCCAAGCATCAGGTGGGGGTTTGGAGGTCTTCAGTCATCACCGAGAGCCGATCGCTATTTCTTGGGTTTTGATATCTCAGAGGATACGTTTAACAGTTCAGGGAGTATTTATGGGGTATTTTGGAGCAGCTCAGACCAGGAGTGGGACACATGTATCCCAAGTGTGGATATGAAGACCTAAGCAGACAGTTGGATTTGGGACTAATTCTTGACTCTGCCACCAATTTGTAGCACGACCTAGAGCAATGCACTTGCTGACCCTGTTTGTGTTCCCTTTCAGGGAAGTAAAGATCATGATTCTGTGTTTACCCATCCTTTTCTAGCTCTCTGAGGAGGAAAGTGAAATAAGCTGGCAGGAATTCAGGCAGCCAGTTAAACCAGTAAAGGTTTAACCCCAAAGTGCATCATGACACCAACTGGTTGGTGACAGTAACATCTTCAGCTGCTGGGGCAGTCAAAAGGGAATGCTTGAATACAGGCACCCATTTCAGGAGAAGTTCTTTCACACCCAGGAAACTACTGAAAAACAGACATTTTCAACACATCCCATTCTTCCGTTGCAGTTCTACTGTGGTGGTTTTGTTTTCACATGAAAGTTTTGCTCCCTTAAACTCCCCCCTCTTTTAAGACTATATTATTTTGGAGGGAAGTACTGTGAGAGCAGGTTCCTCTTGAGCTTGCATAGGGTGGAAGTTAGTCATTAATCAATGGAATCCCCACAGAACCAGTAACTTAATGCAGTAAAATGAATGATGGAAGGAAAAATAAATGCTTCTGAATTAAACAAAGCAGAAATATTATATCAACAAAACCACAACACACACAGGCTATTCTTATAAGGGAGGGGGTTGAGGAGTCCTTTTTAGATTTATTATTTGGATTATTAATACTGATGGGTTTGGGAGAAGCAGCAAGAAAATCAGTCTTCCATCCTGTGGTGCAGAACCAAATATCACACAGTCTAGAAATAAATGTTACAGATGCTGTTCTGTCTGGAGTGAAGTTGTAGCAAAGAGCAAGATTTTTTTTTTTTTCCCCCCTTACTTTTCTCACTTAAAGAGGAATCTGTGTAGAAGTTTCCTGCCACAAAAAGACATTGTGCACCTTCAGGATCTGGAAGATGGATCCTTCTAAGGGGAAATACAACCTAATGCTTCACTGTACAAAACTAACCTGCTCTTTCAGGGTAGAAGAGGGATAGAAAGAAATACCCTCTTTGGTGAAGTAGTTCTATACCTCTCTCGCTGAGAAAGGTTTAGCTTGAATGAGACTGGTCCCAAACAGGTCAAAAGGATCGGACGTGAAGTAGCAGTTCCCAAACTGGAGACATCCCCGCACCTGGGGATGTGAGAAAATAAGCTTGCATGCTTGGAAAATGAGAACTGGTATATGAAGCTTGGCGTGCCCTGCCTCTGGGATACAAAGACATTGCTTGGAGCCCGACCCCCCAGTCCATCCCACCTGGGGCAGCAGCAGCAGCCAAAGGCCGGCAAAACCTCCCTGCTTCCCCATGGCCCTGTCCCGCTGGGAACATCACATCCTCGGTTCATTATGAAAAGAAATAACTTCTTGCAGCCTGAGGGCAGGAGAGGGACTTGAGGACTGAACAACTTCAGGCCTTCAGTCAGGCCCCACTTATGCTCTTTATGGTTTATAGGTTTTGGTTGGGCCCAGGAAAATTAGCCTCAAATTAAAATGGGCTACTGTGAGCTTCCTTAGCTGTAAACAATCCACGTTTCATTAAGGGGTGAGAGACCAAGCACACTAACAGCTCTCCTAGGAAAAAGTTACACTAAACCAACAACGGGATATTAAAGGTATAAAACAGGTAGTACCACAGTATGGGAGGAAAAAAACAGAGCTGCAGAGATGCAAATTCTCCCAACTTTTTATTAAATATGCTATAGCTTGCAGCTGATGAAAATTTGAGCCGCTGATGAGAGAACAGATTGGGATTTCAAAAAGCATTTAAAATCAGTCCAGTTGGGATCAAATACTGCTTCTGACTTGATTTGCATACAGCCTTTCAGATCTAACTGCATGGCAAAGAAAGGAACGTTTTTAGCATCCTTACATGCACCTTTTTCCTTGAGAACAGGTTCTTGTAAGTCCTTTATTTTGGTTGTGTCTAAGTTTTCCCACACACTCCCTCCTCCGTACAAAGAATTCAGTTTACACTTTCCTGGCAGAGTTAAGGAGGCTGCCCCAGGAACAGATTGATGTACAAGTGAATAAGATTCAGACCAAAGAAACAAGCTGTTGTAAAGGGCAGACTCCTGTGCCAAGCGACAGGGAAAATTGGCTCTAAGCTCTTTCTGATGTTTTATTGAAATGTGTTGGTTTCTCCGCACAGGAGAAGTACCCTCTGGTTTGTACAATGCAGTGCAAACTCCCAGCTCCGCGTACATGGTTTTGGATAATCAAAAGCAGCAAGCATGCCAGAAATCTGTTTACCCTATGCAAACAGTGTTACCTTATATTGATTTCCCCAGTACATGTTAACATAAAACTGACATTAACACTCGCTTACCCGCTACTCCTTTCACCGAGAGTACACTGATTTACAAGCTGTGTTAACATAGGATGTTTTCAGACTAACAGCTCTTTGTCCTCTCTACACAGTGATGAGGCATCATTTGCCAATACCCACCAGATTCCGTGACTGAGCCCATCTTCTGCCTGATTTTCTTTTTTTTTTTTGGAGGATCTACCACTTTACTGGTCTGTTTTTCTGGGTTCTGCTGTAATACTTTGCTGCTACGCCAGGCAGGAGAAAGACTCGACGGTTTTTTCCCCCTAGGATCCCAACACGGGTGACTGCAAGGTATCACTCAGGAGACAAGCTGTCACCCTTTTAATTTATTAGATGTCACATAACCACTCAACCCTCATTTAGGTACTTTAAAAACAACTTATCTCTGCCTCCCCAAATGGAAAAATCACCAAGCTTATTCACAGTTCATTTGACATGTTTCCTCTCAAGTAGCAACCAGGTCCCTCTCTTCTCTTCTAGTCTATTTGATGACGTCAAACATTTTTTAAAAAAATATTTTAAATGTTTTTGCATAGGATTATGTGTTTTTATATAATATTATTTATTTTTTTCTTTTTTTCAAAAATATTTCTTTTTTAAATCTTTCCTTTCAGGTAGAAAAAGATACACCGACATTACTAATATCTTTTGTGCCACATGTTTCTAATTTTTTAGGTTCTGAAAACAGTCTGCCACTAATCCCGTTGTAGGGTTATGGGTATTTTACATTGCTATTTTAACAAAGAAAACAAACACAAACATAGCAATTCAGTCTTTAAGCCACCTGTTAAAATGTCACACTATATACCATTTGCCTTCTTTGGCTTTGGCCTATTCAAACCAAACCCTGACCACCAGTCATGCTCACACACGTGATGTGTCAAAATGATAACACAAGGAAAATTCCATGGGAAAACGAGAGGTACATGAAACACCCACCCTCACCCCCTTACACCCCCCGAAAAACGTGGCAGCCCTCTACATCCCAGATTGTCAGTGTACCCGTATCCTGCATCCATATTGTGAATTTTTCCCTAAGGTGGGCACCTATGTACCTTGGCAGGAGCTGTCTCTTCACAGGACCTACTATTGACTTCCTTTTTAAAGTCCCTTTTAATGTACTTCCTTTTTTTGGAACATAGCAGCTATTCTTTGCTTATAGATGCTTGTCCCAACCTTTTTCCTTCCTTCTATAAAAACAGGCAAGTGACTTTGAGTAGATAGTTAAAAATAATAATAATAATATTTTTTTAATATAATCCAAACAGGCAATTAGCAGCAATGAGAGCATTCGAAAAGAGCAGAAGCAGAGGCAAGCACTATTAGAAAAACAAGTAACAAATCAGAAACTCGGAGAGTCATTGCTGACACTATGACAAGCTGCTTCTCTAAAACCTATTATAAATAAACAGATTCCCAATAGTTACTAGGGACTCGGCAGTTGGGCACAAGAAAAAGGAAAGGAGAGAAAGAGAGAGAGAAGGAGATATTCTTGAAAATATTGAAATTGCAAAGCTGTTTGCCTCCTTTAGGTTAAATGCTAAAATTTAAGCACTCTGTATGTTAGCCCATAAAGCTGCATTGACAGAAGTCTCAAAAAAGGGGGCTCTTTTTCCCTCGTGTAGTTGTAATATCTAATAATCAGTCCCAAAACCAAAATATCCCTCTGCTCACGAGACAGTGGTTCGCAGAAATGTGCAGTTGTGTTATTGGCTTCCACAAGGTGTCCTCTTCCAGTAACTTTACCCAGCAGCGATACCTCCGCACAAGCTGTATTTCTTGTAGGGGCAGCCTTATTTCTGCTTTTCCTCCCACACCTTTTCCCTCCCTCCCTTAAAGGACTGGACAGCACATGAGAAAGACATTACCCCTCCAAAAACTGTGAAGGTATATCCCACAGATCAAACCCAGAGAAGCCAATCCCCAGATTATCTGAAAACGCTCAGACCCTATTGGTGGTAATAATAGTAATAATAATAGCCCAGACCTTCAGGTTAGATGAGCCCACCTTGATCTGTTACTTTCTCTTAATATCTGCAAAGTCCCATGCCCTCCAGACTGATTCTCCAGAATTATCACATGCCAGGTATTGGCATAAGGCCAGCTGATTTCTACCATAAACAAATAAATCTGGAAAAAGTAGAGAAACACCCCTGATTTGTGTCAGCGAATATTTCCCTAAGCTATTCATACTGAAAAGACAAGATGCCTCCCTTGTCTCAGCTAGCGGGGCAAGCAACTACTGATCATATTAATCGGTTGAGGCTCTATCCTTATAGTAAAGTTTTACTCAGACCATTTCTGGTACAAATTCAGTGAAAGTGAGTCAACAGAGCTCTTTTCACATACCATGGAGGAGCCTTCACAACAAACAGATCCCTGCTTTTTCTTTTTTTCTTTTTTTGTTTTTTTTTTAAAGTCTTTTCATCCTAAGTGAAGCCAGTGTGGCCTTATCGAAGCTGAAACACTGAAGTCAAGTGTGAGGCATTAACACAAATGTCAAGTGACTGCAAACTTCTGGATGACGAGATGTTTTAGTGATTGCAGTGCTGGCCTCAGATTCAGAAAGCCTGGTTAAATCTCCTGAGTGACCTTGAACAAGCTCTGAACTTCAGGTTCCGAGCACGTACAAAGGGGCTGATTTTTCTTTCCTCCTCTTCATCCTCTCATCTATTTGGCCTACTTGCTCCTTCAGCACAGAAAGTGTAGCTTATTGTGTGTTTATTATGTTGCACACAGTGGGGTTCTGTTTCTGTAGCAATATTCAGTTTGACTATAATAGAACAAATGAAGCAAAGAGAGGACCTATACAAAGAAAAAAACCTTCTAATTTAAGTCCAAGTTCTTTACCTAAAGGTAGTGGTTCATGGAACAAGGTCACGAGTGGGTTTAAGTCCAGGGATGTAAAAATTGTCCTGTCTTTGTTATCTTCTAGAAGGAGGCCCCAAATTCTTTTGTTGGTAATATGCAAGTTTTACAAGGAAAAGAGATAGATACTGTGACCTCCTCAGTCAAAGAGAAAAGCCTGTCCTTAAACGCTGGAATCTTCACATTTCTATTTGTGCAGTTTCCACAATGAACTTCGTAAGTGGTTGATACCAGTTTAAAATAGAGCTCTTTGTGCAGAGCTGTATGTTTTATTTGAGGCACAAAATATCTTCTGGACAAAAACATGTTCTGCTGGAATAAACAAACACAGATCAGAGAAAAGACAAACTTAAAAGAACCCTCCGGGTTTCAGCAGATTGCAGCTTACAAGTGACCGTGTATTTTCTCCCCCATGCAGTCTCCTTTTGGCCATCAAGTGCTCTGTTTTCTTCTTTTAAACTTGCTCCTCAAAACTCGCAAATCTACTGGAGTATTTTTATACACAGACACTGAGGACTCCTTATAAACTAGCTTTGTGTGCCTAAACTAATCCTTGGCATTTATGGATGAATTTGGGGGCATCAATTTTCCCTGTAGGCAGCTGTCGTGTGGCAGTTCAGAAGGGGGACAACAGCTGGTAACAGATTACAAATTGGGATGCCAGAGGTGCAGTGAGGCTGAAGGACTGTCTAAAAGCACAAAATATTGCCCTGGCCTTTATGGAGCGAGAAGAAAAAGCCAGAAGTCTGAGATATGAGCTATTGCGCAGGACTGGACAGGTCTAGAAATGTGATTCTACATTTTTTGGGTAGAAAAAGCTACAGCACATGCCATCAGCGTGCATAAGGGCAGCAGAAATGAAACAGAAGGCACAAGAGCAAAGCAGAGGGCACATGTCATCTCCTGACAAGACTGTTGGAAGAAAAATTTTCAAAGTTTGATCAAAATCAGAAAGCAAAGGTGTTAAGTCATAATTTTCATCTCACAAGGCCAACTTGAGAGGAAGACAAAAAGGCAGGTTAGGATAGGTTTCACATGGTCTCCAGTTTTGTAGACACCTTTCTTAGGACGATGGGAGAAGTTGTTTTTCTGGAGACTGTTATTGTCTCTCAGGAGGACCCTGGATAATTAAGTTAAACTCAGCCTGGCAAGATGAATCCCTTGTCAAGCAAAGTCTGAGATCCTACCACTGACACTTTCCTCCTGTCTGAGTTCTAATTTTTCTGTGTTTTTCCTGTGTCTCCCCACTATCACTCCATCAACGCTGCAAAACCTAACAGAGAACAGGCATTCCCAAGCAGGCAAATATCCCAGAACAGTGTGTATCCCTCATATCTGCTATGTGGAAAAAAATTCCTTGAAACTACCTTTCAGAATGAGTTTTTAGAGAGTAGTTTCTTACAAGGTGGACTTGAAAAAAGGTGAGTAGCTTCCATTCTCTACTAGTTCATCTCCTAAACATTCTCTTAATCAAAATTTTCAGGTTTGGGAGAAAAGAGGGGTAAAAATCAAGAAAAAAAAAAACAACAACAAAAACCAAAAAACACCTTTGTTAATTTTTTAAATGAACAATGAAGGGAAATTCAGGGCTTTTTCAGTCCAGATTATTTTTATTCCTTTCCTCACATTTTCAAAAGGAATCGAAAGCAAACATTAACATGTCAATTCAGTTGTCTACACACAGGCAGATATAATGTTATTGCAGACCCCTTAAAATGCCTTGGATGAGGCTGGCAGGTATGGCATAGGACCTACAGAATAACTACCCCTGTTCTGCAGTGCTGGCTGGAGCCTGGTTATGCCACTAGCTCTGTATTTTTGATCTGGCAACTCAATTGATGCCTAACTATCATGGTTGCATGGAAAACAGCAGAGAGAAAACATTGCCTAACATATTCAAAAGTCTCAAAAAAACTTACAGGAGGCTTTAAAAGGAAAACAAAGGCTCTTTAAAACTTTTAAAGCTAATTTCTAAAGCTAGCTGGAAAGTGGCTCTGGAACAGTTAGGGGTTTCTATGACTGAAAAATCACATTACTCTGGTCTCTGCCCTCTATTTACATCCCTCACATGAACAATTAGGAGCCTGCACAGTTCTTAACACAAACCCACGTCAACATTTCAGTGGAAATAGGACTGGATCCTCTCCTCTCTCAGCCCCATTTACTGCTTCTGTCTGAATCCAAGGCCAGAAAAAAAGAGAGACTGGCAGCAAAACCAAAACAAAAAAAAGAAAACAAAAGAACAAAGAAAAACAAAGACCTTATAAATGCTATGCCTTGAAGAAAGATAAGTGCTTTTATAGCATCTCTTCACCTGAAGTTTTTAATCAAATATTGGTAGAGGCAGTGAAGACTTATCCAGTGACTGAACTGTACTTTGGGTTAGAGTACAGATGTCAAAACACCTCATGAAAATATACCTCATCAGAAAGCCAGTTTTTTAGGGTGCTTCACTAAAAAAATACAGGTGTATTCAGAAGTGTCCTGAAAAAAAACCAAACCAAAACAAAAAAACCCCAAACAAACCAAAACAAAAAAAGCAAACATGAGAATATTTGCCACCTACTTAAAGTCCCAGACCACACTATTTTGCAAAGGCTCATAAAAAAACCAAATTAAAATCACAGTTTTCACTCTAGCAGAAATCACTAGTTGAAGGAGACACTAACCTTAACATGCACTACCTTAAAAGAAATTTCAAAGTCTTTGCTCTTTGAAAAGGAAAAAAGCAGGACCAAAACTTACATTATCTTAGCCTGTGAAGTTACTGAAGTGGAAGTATGAACTATAATAGCATTGGGATGCATTTTTTATTACATAAATTTATTGACCATAAACTTTGGAAATGTTTTATTATCATACAGAAGTGCCAAGCATCAATCACTTCCTCGTGAAAAAGCAAGGAAAGAAGATTGACCTCTCGGGCATTTATGAAACAGTTCAGGATATATTTGCATGTTTCCCAGAATGCTACAGCCACAAAATGACCCAGAAAGAGGGGCAGTTGGTCTCCATAGTCTGATCTGGGTGTTAGCTCTTCATTGCTGACTTTCCTAAAATGGAAGAAATTCAGGATATCTATTCAAACGAGCTTTAACAAGCGAATTTGGCAATCCCTGTTGAACGTACAATTGGCAGTGATCTGCCCCCCCCCCGAACGTGAGCAAACCCTTGAGCTAATTCACAGCCCAGAGCTGCCTTCGCGTCGATACTTCTGGAGGTGGGCTGCCCACTTACTAGAGTTCAAGCTGGTTTTTAGTCCTCCAGACCTGCTCCTTGAAGGGCCAGGCTTTCCGAGCACAGCCGAGGAGTTAAACATTTAGCTCAGGTGGCTTTTAAGGGAAGGTGGACAGAAGGTGGCCACAGGCTGCCTCTTTGAAAGTCCCCCTCTCCGGCTACGTAGGACGGCCCTGGAGCTCTGCGGAGGCACTCGGATCTCAGTATCTATTTCCCACAGCTGGGAATTACGGCTGTGCAACCTCCTGTACTTCTCGGGTATTCCAAAGAGATCAGGTTCTGCCTCTATTCAAGCAGGGCATAAATTACAGGTCAGGAGGAAAGGTCTTCCGCAGGAAATTGCTTCCAATTCAAACCAGCACAACCCCAATTTATTTATTTTCCCCCACCAAACAGCACAGCCCATAATAATTTCTCTGGTTTTGTGCTCCGTTTTTGCTTGAATGCAGGTCTATGACTAGTCACAGATGAGTGGCATTGTTTGGGGGTTTTTTTAGGTGATCAGTGGGATGAATTACCAGAATGGTAAAGGTATTTTATTTTTGTCATATTTCTTTTTGTGTTCCAATACCTTAAAAAATAAAACAAACACACACACCCCACCCCAACCCCCAAAATACCAAAGCACATACAGTATTCTCACTCCTGATCACAGGATGAAAAACTGATGTCCATTTTCAACCCTAGAAATGACTACCGACACCTCAATTTTTCCAATCTGTATTTCAGAGTTGCTCACAGAGAAAAAATTTCCAGGTATTTTCAGACACCCATTCCCTGAAAAGCAAAGACACTTGTGCAGACACATAAAGGAGACACCCCATTTCAAAATTCAGTGCATACAGGGAGACATTATTAAAGTGTGCAGAGAAGCAGCTAGCCCTGTTGTCACAGTATGTTTAACCAGCCAAGTGACAACAGAACAGCTTTTTCCTCTCCATCACCAGAAGAAATATCGCTTAAGCCTCTATATTCATGACACCTTTTTTGTCACTTCTTTTCTTAAGCTACTCTTATTTGCTCAGTGTATTTAGCAGACATTTATCTCACTCTATCAGCAAAGATTAAAGACTCATACTACCTGGTAATCCAATTATCCTACATGAGAAAAGCAAATGTATCTTTGGTCAGTGCCCACAGAGCTCCAGGAATCCATCACAGTAGAAAATGAAATTTAATTAATTGTGTGCTTTGGTTCAGCTTCATCTATATCATTATTTCATTCATTTCCAATGGATATGTTAGCAGAGATTTAATAGTTTAAATGCACAGAACCACTGGGTCAGCTTACCCTAAGGTGAGTGTTTGGATAATTATGTTTTTAAAGAATCATATCTGAAAAAAGTTGCTTGAGGTGGGAGGCTCAAAAGAGAGGAAGAGAATTGCAGAGCCTTGGGATAACATAGCATTTATGCAGAAGTCTGAGTGTTTCACCAACTCCACTAATTCTTATTTTACATTTAGGGAGAAGAGGGCTCTCATCACAATTTTTTTTACTTCTTCAAACACGTATTTTCACATGACCTATTAAAGCATCTGGGTGAACCCCAAATAGCACAACGCTTACCAGAATCCCAGAGACAACTGGTTATCTGAGTAAGGTTTGGTGAAAGAAAACCAAAACAGAACAAAAACCCCAACTCAACAAAAAACTAACCACCCCACAGCATGATGCTGTCTGTAAATGGCTTGGCACAGTATCGTGGCAAGTACACTGGGAATGGTAGAAGAGCTGTGAGAGCTATTAGAGGTCCAGCTAAGACTTGTGTAAAGCAGCAGAAACAGAGAAAGCCTCTCAATATCATTTAACCAATATAGTGTTATAAAGCAACTTGCCCACAACTGGCAGGTCAAGTTTTTGAGATAATGAGAGCCAATGGCTGGCAGCTTAAAGCAGACAAAAGAAACAAATCATCGCAGTAAAGTTACAAAACACGCTGTTAACAGCAAAGTGATTAGCCATCAGGAGAAACTACTAACAGATGTGGTAAGGTCTTCATTATCTGTGACTTGAATCAAGGCTAAAGTCTGTCTAAAATACGTGGCATAACACAAGTAGATGTTATAGGGCAAAAAAACCACAGGATGCATCAAAACAGAGATCGAATTAAGCAGTAATAAAGTGTCTCCTCCAACCTTGGAAGTAATTGAAAAAAACATTATTTTCTTGAACTTACTAATTCTAGACAAGTTCTTATAAATATCTTACTTGTTCTGAATAGTTTGTCTTTAGGAAAAGAACACTCTTTAGCCTTTAAATGGTTAATATCTTGTTTAATCAATGCTTCAACTTTGTGGTATACCAGAGCTCTAGGAAAGGAATTGGATAAGCAAGATCTGTGTCACCAAATAAACAACCTCTTATGAATATCAACATTCATATTTTCCCAGAGCATATATGAAATTTAGTTGCATAACTCCACTCCTTTTTAAAAGGCAAAATCACCGCCCATGATGCCCATAGGTTTTTAATAACTGAATGCACTCTGTTGTCTCCTACTGCCCTTAGTCTTTTCCTTGTTTTCTTACAGTGTAAGTTTCCAGGATATTGATATAGAGAACAAACTGCTTATTGCTTAATGATTGTCTCTCTGTAACTTTACATACCAAGGACTGGTGTTTGTCAAGAATTAAGCCTGTGAGAGACTGGTACTTGGGAGTGATGAGCAGGAAGGAGCCATGAGCGATCACAAAACTTAATTAAATGTTTGATCTTGTTGAGAAGGCACAAGCAGAGGCCTTGCTTGAATAGATAGGGCCAGAAAAGATAAGAACTCCTGCCTTCGTTCTTGTCCTTGTAGATAATTTAGCTTAAACCAGCCACACGGTTTTATACCACTAAGGAAAACTTAGATAATAAGAGCACTAACAATCACTGATGTATCAAAACATGTAAAGGACCATACTGCGCAGAATCACCTGAGGAGGGTCAAGTAGCGGACAAGTGAGAAAGACTATGGAAGACCACCGGAGACCTTCAATGCGCCTGCGTTAAGGACATTTGCATATACTAATAGTTTCCCGGAAAACCAATGAATATGTATAATATTTCTCGGAAATCTAGTGAATATGTATGTAAAACATGTATTTAACCTGCACAACTAGACCCAACGATATGCACGATAGGTGGAGCGATTCCCCCGTGCATCCAGCGCAGCCAATAAAGAATACCTACTTAATAGTTAAACTGTTGAGTTAGTTTCTTTGAATCAGTTGTCATCCTTGCCTGAGCCGGGAGCGTGTTCCCACAGGAGCAGGGTGGCTCCTACGGCTGCCTGGTTTGAAGGCGACGAGCTCTCGCTGCTGCTGCTCTGCCGCGAGATCACCCCAGTACCTCGCTAGCATACGGACAACGTTGTAGTCCTCTGGATAAGGTGTCCGGCCACCACATAAGAGGTTCCGTGAACTGGGCTGAGCGCCGGCTTTCTCACACCTAAGAGCACAGGGCTCTGTAGGATGGTGCTGGGTGGGAGGCAGCTTCTCTCGGCAATGTTGGCATATTCTCTCGCAAGCGGTACCTGCACAGACAGCAGGGCAACAGGCACAGCAGCGGGGAGGCACTCGGCTCTCGCCAGTGCTGCCTTTCTGGAAATGAGCTCTAATTAACTCACAAGCAGACGGATGCGCTCTTTGAGCAAAGCAAAACGCAAGCTCTGTGCTGTGCCAAGAAGCGGCCGCGCAGGTCACGTATGTGCAGCGGCTTTGCGCCGTGTTCGCAATGCTGCTTCTGTTATGCTCTATAAACTATCCACTGTAGCACAAGGACATGAAACGTTTTATAATCAATTAACACCAGTGAAAACTGATTAATGAGTGCCCACTGAATTCTCTCCACGCGAGAAGAGAATACTATTTTCTGACCTTGTGTCTGAAAGTCCTAACTGTACCAAGCAGTTAGGGCCTTAAGTATATGTAACATAAAAATTGAAAGATTAATTGGGAAAGCAAATTTTGGTTTTGCTTTCTTTGTGATGATGAAGTCAGTACGAACATTTGGATTTTTCTGTAGTGGTTGATAGTATAAATATTAATATTTGAAGACAATATTTGAACTCCGTACCTCCAGCTTAACCTGTCAAAAGTTTGAAGATACTGGATCACGTGACCAGGTCTTACTCCATATATTGACATTAACTGCTTGCTCATATTCTACAACGTGAAGTGAGTTGAACTACATGTATTTTGTGAACATTTTTCTGTGTGCCCGTTTGACAGCATGTGGCTCCTCCATGCGGCATTTTGCTGCTCCAAAGTGCAAAAAGCACAGAATTTTGAGGATATTAAAGCTCCTGTAAAGATCCCAAATCTCACTGGTTTTTGTTTGTTTGTTTGGGGATTTTTGGGTCTGGCTGGCTGATGGGATTCAGAACCCTCTGGGAAGTGCCTGAACAGACAGATGTTCTCCTAAACCTCAGGATTCAGGCCACTGCAGGCAGCCCCAGGGATTGCAGGTTCCCCATCTTACTTTTGAAGTTCTCCACGTTGGCTTAGAAGTATGTGCAAGTTCAGCCACTACAGCTTCTGTGTGGCAGTAACCACCGATGTGAACATTCTGAGCCTCCACACCTGTTGCAATTGTGCTATTTATTTTCCTACAGGCGTTTTCAGAGCAGTATCGAACGTTTCCAGGTGCTTCTGCAGGCATGCCAACCTTCTGGCAACTTCCAGTTTAAACACACCACCGTGACCTTTCCGTCTGTGCCAGCAGCCTGGCTCTGTCCTGGCTCGCGTACAGCACACCCTTCCTCTCCCACTTCTCCCATCCCTAAAGATTCCCCAAGGTCGTGCTCTCCCCGCACATCAAGCCTGTGGATCCATGCCTTTGTATAGAAGACGGGCAGCGCTGCAGAGAGCGCTGCATGGAGCCTGGGACTGCAGGAGACCCTGCAGCCCAAATCTGGGTTCTCGCATCATTCCTGCTACCAACCTGTCCATTCGTTCCTCTCCTGCCACTCAGCCGGTAACATACAGGTACGTTGCGTATTGGCATCTCTCCCGCTACCACTGCCGGCTCCTTCTACCGCTGGACCCTGCCCCATCCATCAACCAAACCGACCTTGTTATCAGCTGGAGGGTGGCTCTCGAGGGGGCTACGAGCCTTCCCTCCCTGAAGTTTGTCCCCTCCCGAGTGGCAGCACCGCAGCAAGGACTGCCCTGCCGTGCCCCCGTGGGTCTCATCTTCCTACTTCCCTAAGTCTGCCTCAGCTCAGCCACGCTCATCCCAAGAGACACCCATCCTCGGCTCCCCGTGCACTGCGTGCATCTCCTCCCACTCTGCCCAGGGAACAGTGACCACCAGTTTGTGCTTCGGATGTGCTGGTCTCTGAAGGCTTTCTGCTTTATCCTGAGGCAAACCAGGCCTTGGACCAACTCAGTGACCACACAGTACCAAAATAAAACAGGCAATGGTAATGGTAATTACTTTACTTAACGGTAAAAGGTTTCCTCCAGTAGTGGTTCAAGACGACTCTGGACTGTACACCCAGAAGTAATGTATATATAGCCAGGGGCAGAAATTTGCCAACTTAAAATGCTGTCACTCACCTCTGGTTTTAAACCTACTCCTGCGCATATGAAACCCTGCAGGCTTCAACACGGGCTGCGTGCTTGCCGAGTGCCCATCTCAGGGGCAGGGCTGCATCCCATGGGCTTGCAGTGTGACAAGCCCCTTCTGGAAGGGTCACCCCAAAAGCCACCCTGGAAAACTTCACTCAGTTTGGAAAGCAACTCAGTTACTAAAATGTAGATGACTTTTAAAATATAGCATTTTATTTGTGGCAGACAGTTTTCCTGAAATTATAGAAAATAGTAGTTGTCCTTTAAAAAAAAAAAAAAAAAAGACTGGATTTTCTTACAGCATCAGCCTGCAGAGAGGCGGCGGATATCAGTCTGTGCAACAGAGTTATGCCAGCTTGTACCGGAGGAGAAAACTGCGTGGACAGCTTGTTATGTGAATGAGACAAAGAAAATCCAGCTGGGAACAGACAGCCAGTTTCAGACGGGGATGACAAGGCAGAAACCGCTAGCTGGTCATGCGAGGTTATGGCATGCAAGCCTCCCTCTCCCTGCAGCAAGACCCCCAAGCCCCAGCGGCCAGTGGGGGATCCCCAGTGACACCCTCAGAGCCCCTGCCCAGTTCCTCCCAGTGCCAGAGGAGCTCAGCCCCTTGGGCTGGGGGACGCCCACCCTCTGCCGAGCACCTCGCAAACCCAGAGGTCGCTGCCAGGGGTCCAGGAGACACTATGGGGTGCAGGGGAAGAGCATCCCGGGATTGCACGTGGCTTACTACAGGACGCCCAGGGGGAGGAACCGAATGTGGGGAAACCCCGATATTGACACGGTTCGGGGAGGATAAACATGGGAAAACAGAGGGATCAGGGGATAAAAAGTGGCGCGTGGCGCGTAGACATGTGGCTGGTGGCCAAGGACTGATGCTGCTCTGGCCGTGCCTGCGCCGGGTGAGCGCAGCCCGTCACCCAGCGCCGTTTCTAACTCTTCCTGGGGCGGAGGCTCTCCCCACGGTGTGGGTGCCAGCATCGGTGCCGTGTGGGGATCCGCATCTGTGTGGGGCTGCTACCGACGAGGAGGCGAAGTGGTGTGGGAGCCCAGGCGCTCCGTCTGTCTGTCTGTGCGTGTCTGTTGGGGCGAGCCTGCAGCCTCTGGGGGCTTATATGTCCTGGAGCCAGAAACTGGGGAGACTGGGACGCAGGGGCAGGGACGGGGCAGCATCTGAGCTCAGACAGCATCTGAGGCTGGCTGCTGGAGGGACCCACACTGCATGTATGTTTGTCTGTGCGTACGTCTGTCTGCACCGATCTGTGTGCCCCTTCTTCACCGTCACCACAAACAGAAACTGAGCGAGACCACGCAGGACATGTTGTCAGTCTGTCAGTCTTCCAGCACAAATGCAGATGGTCGCCGACAGAGAAGCTTCAAAACAAGCGACTCCCAAATAAATAATGCTGCAGGCCCCACAGGAAGAGAGGTTTGTCTGGACTCCAGGCTGGGGAGGCCTGGCAAATTCATCTGAGGAACTGCTCACTTATAAATTAACCCAGCAGCGGTCTCAGTGGGCAAAGAGGAAGACACTAATGGCTGTTTTCCCAGCTATTTTTTTATTTAGTGAGGTGCCGCGGAAGTTGCAAAATCCTTCATGAAAAAGGAGTACAGTCCAATGGGGGTCCCTGTTCCTGAGCTGTGAGAGCTTCCCAGCGGCAGCTCTAGAGAAAAGACAGGCGGAGAGACTGGTGAAAAAACCTCCCTCCCTGGTCAAAGAACGGTGCAGAAGATGCTCCCGTGGTTGTGGCAGCCCCCATCCACCCTGGTGGTTATGCTGGAAACCCTTGGAGCACCGGCCGCCGTGCAGGACCCCAGGGCACCTCCTTCGATGTGAGGCCGTGCTGGGGGGTTGATCAGCATGCACTCCATATCAAACCTGGGGAAAGGAGAGACACCCCATGCATGGCCATGAGTGGGGTGAAACGGCGCTTCCAGAGCAGCCTTAGAAACACTCTCTTGAGGTTCACCCTTCAAGGAGAAAAGGGGCAGAGCCGTGCTGGTAGGTGCACAATGCTCACCACGCGACATCTGTTCCGAAAGACAAGTGGGACAGAAATGGTTGGAGAATTGAGACAGAACGTCTTGCTTCACTACAAAAACTACTTTCTGTGATTTCACAGCCAACACCTCTAAGTGACTGCAAGTTCTGCGAGATGGGGCGAGAGCCTGCAGGAGGAGAGTCAGTGCTGGGACCTCCCAAGAACTGCCTAAAGGGGGCCAGATTTGAAAACCTAATGGAGGAATCACAGGGCTAAGGGCACTGAAGGGGGTGCTGAGAGTCCTCTCTAGTGCACTTGACTTTCGTGCTATGGGGGTCTAGAGGACCAGGTGAGAGCATCATCAACCTGGGAGATCACATGTCCTAACCTCCCTCCAGTAATGCAAGTCTTCCGATTTCACTGCGTCCTCTCCCACACCCTGGACCAAGATTTGTGACCCGGAGAGAAGAGTCAAGGTCAAATTTCTAGCTAAGAAGAACAAATCCCTCAATACCCACCCCTCGTATGGCTGACAGGGCTCTGGCTTTCCCTCCTCAGGCATCTGCTGCAAAGTCCTGGTCTAGAGTGACCTGTTTTGAAGAAGGCCTGTAATGACGAGAGTCACTGAGAACTGGCTGACAGCCAGCAGCTAAGGAAAGCTCTGCAATGCCCATTAAAGGTCTGCAGCTACAGCGGCACCTCTGAAGACCACCAGAAGACATGTTGTCTCTCTACTGGCACAAAGACCAGGGTAGCTAAATCACGTCTGGGAAAAACAAGCACTTCAAGATCCATTTTCCCATTCGTCATTCGCATCGCTTTGGTAGCAAAAGCCTGGAGGTGGAATCTGGCGCCTGCAGCCAACGTCCTCCTCGCCAGCACAGAAGCACAGTGCAGGCTGGGGGTGGCTCTGGCTTTTCTTCCTCCCTCTGGCTCTCATGGCCCAGACCACAAACACCCCAGGGCTGCCTGTACTGCAGGGACAGCACTGCAGCACACGAACTCATCAGCCAGGCTTCAAAGGCAGGGCTGTGCAGGAAAATGAGCTCGGGCAGATGTCCCTATGCTCAGAGACACGCTGAAGACCCACACTGGCTTGTCGAGGAATAATCCGAGCCCCTCAGTTGGTTTCAGAGGTATGCAGTGAGAGACGTCTTGGCTCTGCTTGATCTGCAGTCCTCACCTGCAGTGGTTCGCCAGGCAAGTGGGGCTGGTGCCACGGTGTACTGGGTCTGGCTGAGATGGAGTTCATTCTCCCCATAGCAGCCCTCACAGTGCTGTGCTCTGTATTGGTAGCTAGAAAGGTGT
>JAVJGG010000001.1:38103726-38113866 GCA_035590195.1 Aviceda cuculoides | reverse complement strand
ACTGAACTCAAAACACAGCACCGTACCAGCTACTAGGAAGACAATTAACTCTATCCCAGCTGAAACCAGGACACCTGGGCTGCTCTCTCCCAGTCCCCTCCCTGCCTCTGTCCTGGCAGCAGACTGGGATCACCCCAGCACAGACTGCTCCGGGAGGTGGTGCACCCTCCTACAGCCTGCTAGTTCTCCCAGGTATTGGCCTTTTACCTGTGAGGAGCCATTTTTATAATAAAAATCATCCTATTTTACAGCTAATAGTGAAGGTTTTGTAAATAAAAGCAGACTTTATACATGGTAAAGAGGCCCAAGCAACATCAGAGAATCTTTGACGGCTTACTGCAGCTCAGGATGTTTCCCCATCTCCTCCCCCAGTCCCTAAATCTGTAGTCATTCAATTAAGTGCCTTGGGATTTGGGGTGGGAAGGTGCTAAGAGGATGTCAGTCATCATTAGTATAATTATCAGACTTAGACATTATGCATTATTTATTCCAAGTATTTATTCATTATTGTGTCCCAGATTAATGTAAGCTACTTGAGGCAAATCTATTTCTTATGGAAGTATTAGCGAGAGAAATTCTGAAGTAGAAAAAACAAACAAACAGACAAACAAATAAACTTTGCCAAGCTCCTTCAAGGAATGAGAGAGAGAGAGGAAAAAGAGAAGAAAGTTTTAATAAGATGATTGATCCTAAAGCTGTCAGGTTGGATTATTGCCAGTAAGCAAGCCTCTTCTGGGAGCACAGATGTTGATCTAATATATTTGGTCCGTGATCTAATTTAATATGTTAGATCTTCTCTTGGTAGACAGTAAGTTTTCTTCCATTTTTTTTTTTGGAGGGGGGAAATGAGAAAAAAAAAAATCATAGTTGCAAAAGCTATGTGCTCAAGATTTTTTAAGCAAGTAAACTTCCATATTATGTAATGTAAACTGGTACAGCTTTGTTGGAACCAATAGCATTGTTTTGATTTCTGTCAAAATCCAGTTTAGTAACAGTAGCTCAGAAAGTGGTATCAAGGTTTAAAAGAATTCCATATTACTTTTGCTGCCAGTTGTTCTTAATATGATTTATTATTTTTATTATTGCATTACAATGACAGCAAAGGACTAGGACACAGTCATCCTATGTGCTGCGCAGACATGTAGTGTAGCAGAAGACAGATGAAATACACTTTGACCAAGAGGCGACTACTAGAACTATCTGGAACAGACCGTTGGTGCAAGCCGAAATGGAGACAAAAGAAGCTAAGTGATTTGCTCAGCCTCATAGGCTCATCGGTAGTGGAGCCAGCTGAGCTCTCTGAGGTTTTGTGAGCTGATATGTGGCAGCTTTATTATAAAAAACGGATCTTGAAAATTACTTTTCCTCTGTGTGTGAACATTTTTAGAGAAAATTGCTTTGCAAAATAATAAATAAATAAAATATACGGGGGTGTGAAGATGTTGCAATGCTGAGTTCCTGAACCCACTACTCAATTCTGTCATGCTTTTCCTCTGTATTTTCCTATTATTGCATTTGTCTCTTCTTATATTTACATTGGAGGCCCTCCGGAAAAGAGGCAACCTTTCTGTTCTGTGATTGACTTCACCTGGACCCAGGAAATAATGTCGTACAAAACCCAAAGAAGCCTTAGTTTATTTTGGTGTATATACCTTTTTAACTGTTTTGACTCTTTACACTTTTAAAAGCTCAGCAGGGATCAGAAACAGTGGAATAAGAAAAATTGATTTATATAACCAAAATCATTCCTCCGTATGAAGACCAGCTTTGATCTGCTTTGCTCTCTTCAGCTGCCTTTCTGCAGTCTCAACATTTGAACTAAAAAGAGAACGCGTGTCCATATTTAGCAGTCCTTCCACACTACTAGGTAGGAAAGATGGGATTTTGATCCTGCAGAACCATTTACTTGACAGCTAACTGTAATGTGCCACCTCTATTAGAAATCAAAACTCCTATGGGCCCAGTCCTGCAGCCAGCCACTGCCAGGAGATGCAGACACTCATGTAAAGCAAAACCAGTGTGCTCCTGCCCTTCCAGTGAAAACTCCCCTAACCCACAGGAATGTAGCAGCAGCTGGGCAATGTCAACCCAACAGTCTACCTACCACAGTATCCTCCCCCAACAGCAAACCTCAAGGGGCAAATATAGCATTAGCACAAAACTATTGTGACATTCATTTCCTTGGAATACTCTCCCAATTTCCAGTGAACTGCAGGCCAGGCATTTTTTAAAACAAGAGTGAACTCAACAGCTGAGTATCACCAGGAATCTGCTTGGATCTTGATTTATGACAAGGAAGAAGGAAAAAAGAGTCATGTTGTCATGGCATAAATACACAAAAATTTCCTTCTGACAGTCCATAAAGGAGAAGGTGAGTAGCAGGTTAATTGATTTCTGATGGCAGATTTTATTTTTTAATTTCTCTCTCTCTGTTTCTCTCCCTCCTTAATGTTGTCAACACTTTGCTGTTACCTTAGTGCAAACAGGATTTAAGTAATACGTATTTATATTCTTGCTGGCATAGTTCACGTCATGGTTAAAGACAAGTAATCGGTAATCCACCAGCCAGCTAGAGGCAGAAGGGGCAGTGAGAGAAGAGAGTTTCTGTTTTATAGCAAATGAAGCTTAGAAACTTTTTCAAAGGATTTTAAATGAGAACCAGACTGGTGCTTGCATGTAAATGACCAGTGTGTTTATCACAGCAGGAGACTGGTGGATTTGAGCACACCAACCCACCAGAAATGAGTCCCATGGACACTGCTTGAAGCCTTCTCCTGTCCTAAGGCAGTGCAAAGCAGAAAAGTTCAGCCTGACCTCTTTTAATCCAGATCCTTTAAAAGAAAGAGTGAGGAGAAAAAAGGTTTTGGCTGAAGGAAGTAAAGAAGAGCTGATCACAGCTTCTTACTGAATTTTACAGTTCTGGAAACTGAGACACAGCGAGGATAAATGACATCCTGATACCATTCCAGCCAAGGATGGAAAACAGGTCTTCCAACATAGTCCTGTTTTCTGCCCTTACCCCCTCCCGTCTGTCTGGAACCACTGCTTGCAGAGGTTGAGCCTCTCCAAATGTAAAAAATGCCACTGGCTCGAACCTAAAGTTTAGCTCTGGGAAGCAGGAATAAATAGCAGGTTCAAGTTCTCCTTTGTTTACCTGAAAGAGAGGGGGGAAATCCCCACTTTCTGTTAGTATTGTTAATTTTGATAAAAAATAATAATATTGACAAGGAAGAGAATGACCTAAATGAAGCCCTAAAACAGTTGCAATGATGACATGAGCTCTCTGCATCATACACACTCGATGCAAATGACTACACACATGGAACTGGCAAGGAAGAGAGAAACCAGGAGCTCAGCAACTGCAAAGAAGTTTACTTCATGACGAGCAATGATTTTAGCTAATACATACATTATCTTCTGAATAAAGATTTTGTCTTTGAAAAAAATGCAGTATTTCTATGGAAAACATGAGGGAAAAAAAAGCAGATTAAACATTTTTTACTTTTCAGAATTATTTGGATTTCAATTCAAAACAATGTTTCAGGTTTTCACTTGGTGTTATGACCAGTAAACTGTTCTCTGAAGAAAGAGCTTTACCAGGCTCAGGGTTCAACCCATCCTAACTTGATTCGAGTCTACAGAACGAATATCACCGATATTATTTAAACTACCTATAAACAGTGATAGATTCTGGCCACAGTAACATTCCTGGAACACAGGACACCATCATCACATAGATTAATATTGGCCAACTGAGGCTTCATTATATTGAATTGCTTTCCCAGTCCTGCAAAAACTCCGTGATTAATCATGGAATCATAGAATCATTTAGGTTAGAAAAGACCGTTAAGATCATCAGGTCCAACCGTAAACCTTACACTGCCAAGTCCACCACTAAACCATGTCCCTAAGTGCCACATCTACATGTCTTTTAAATACCTCCAGGGATGGCGACTCCACCACTTCGCTGGGCAGCCTGTTCCAGTGCCTGGGAAATGAAACCACATCTCTCAAAACTCAATTCAGAAACACATACTTAACTTCATCTCTTATCATATACGTATGCTGGAAGCAGCTGATGGAGCATGACACCTCATTCTTTCACCTTTGGGTGGTGGGCACTCAGAGCCATGAGGCTAGATGTGAGTCTCTGAAGTTTTCATGTCATAGATCCTTGGCTTGGTTCAGATCAGAAAATGCATTTAACAGTTGCTACAACCATGCTATGGAAAGCTCTACTTTTTAAAATCTTCTGTAAGAGCTTGCAAAACACAGAGATGAAACAGGGCAAACGAGACTGAAGAGAAACAAAGGAAACAAGGAGCAACTTGCCCAGAGTTGTACAACATCAGTTTCCAAAGTAGTGATGAAACAGGTTAAGGATCTATTCTCCAAATTCTTTAATGTTGAATATTCCCATCAGTTTTCATTCTGTCTCTTTTAAGGAAAAATTTCTGGCTGATCTGAAAATGCTCAATACAAGTCCCATCTTTTAACTTCTATCCTTTCACTCATGCTTGAACAGCTCAACTCTCTCACCTCTTCTTCTTTTTCTTTTCCCTACATTACACTTCAGTTTCAATTATGAAGTCCTCAGCATGATTTTCCTATTCAAATATCTTGTCACAGGTCAAGTCCACTTTGGAAAGTGAAGAATGGAAATAGTGGGGGAAAAAGAAAAAAAACCAACAAAACCAACCCCACAAACCCTAAGCCACTTGAATGGCTGATAAATGTTTCTTTGAGATGGAAGTGCTATTTTAAGGCAGAAAGCACAACCGTGCAGAAAAAAACCAACAATTTTTTTGGCACTAACAAGGGACAGGAAAGTCTACAGACAAAGCTGAGGAATACAGAGTGATTGTTGGTGGAAAGCTGGTGTAGAGCTGTGCTGAAGAGCTACGTGAAGTAACTAGCAAGAACTAACTTACTGTGCCTACCCAGTTCTTAAACAATGCTATACAGTGCTGAGCACCCACTCGCTGCCTCTCTATTTACATATCTATAGGCAAAGCAGGCTATTGTCATTTTAGCATAACATGTCAGAATAAATTTCCAATTGTTCAGGATTTGATTCTTAAAATAATATCACCTGAAACTAGAGATCAGACCATGCTCCACATGAAAAAACATGACATATGACCATTCTCTGCAATTTAAAGTGATCAGTAGTAAGACCCAATAGAATGGTACAGAAGGTGGTGTAAATACCAGACCAGTTTCAATAGTTCTTCAATGGCATAAAAAGCACCTTTCTAATTAAAATAGAAGTGATGATGTAATATGTCTTGATTCTTATGTTATGAAAATGAAACTTGCTCCAAGACTTTCAGACACACATTGGATCTTTCTATATCCAACTTTCTCAGTTATTGAAACTGCTAAGTCAGCAAAAAACATTGTAATATTTCATTTACTATGTTTTAATTCTGCTGGAAAACCTATTCAGTTCTCCTTTAAGATTTTGAGTTTCTCCTACATGAAACTGTCAGCACTGAAAAGCATTGCTATTCAAAAGGAAAACACAGCATGTCTCCCTGATAAATATTAGAAAAGGCCCTTGGTGACAGTGATGCACTGCATTTATTTTATTTATTTATTTATTTATTTATTACATGAATGCGTTCAAAAGCCTTCATATCATAAAACAATGCATGGCAACAACCTATGGGTATTCGCCTAGCTGGGCCATTCCTCCCACCACTTGGGTAAGATGCCATGTAAATTGTTATTTTCAAATGTCCATGTCAGTTCATCCCTCAAAAATTCAAGCCCTTGCAGTACGTAAGGTCTGCCCACGTGACTCCACGCTCCTCATCTTACTGAAATTTAGATTTCGGCTGTCAGCTGAATGGCAAGATTCTCACTGAAATGTCATTTCACTCATTGTTGAGTTTCTTCTTCTCCCTCACCCTCTCCCTTTCACTAACAGAGCTGTTTTGAGTCCAGATAATTCTGATCTATATGACAAAAGGGTAACAAGACTTAACTAGAGTGTACGTTTCATCAGCTGCAGCAGGGACTTTGAGGTAGACAAATGCTGGATGCTATCTGATACCCAGATTGTTTCTCTGAATGCAATGGGGGAACCTGCTTCTACTCTCACACATTTTCAAAGGCAGATGTAGCTCCACTGACTGCAGGGGAATTATTACAAGCTTGGACTCATCCACAAGCTTGGACTCATCCAGACCTTCTACTTTTGGCAAACTGCTGCCGCAAAGCACAAATACACCCCATGTGGATCAAAATAACCACGTAGGAAGAAAGTCCCTGGCCAACAATTAGATGGCTGGCAAACCCTGGAATGATCCCGTGTAGAAAATGCTAGATTTTAGATAAACTCTTAGATATAGCTCTCTTTTTTACTGACTACAGAGGGAATTCATGGTACACAGGTTCTTAACACTGTCTTAAATGCCTAAGTTTAGGGTGGATTATTTTGGGCTTAAGGAGCCTAGCTTTGTGAAGCAGATGCTTTATTGGATCACTGAGGTTTGTGAACTACACTTCTTGATCAAACACAAGGAGATTTCAGACTTTTTCCTCCGTTAGTGGTGCTGTGACTGAAGTATCCATACTTTGGAGTCTAGTGCCACTTCTGATGCCCGTGGAGGTCTGGCACTTCTAAGCAGCGCTGCCAGCTGTGCCGCACAAACAGAAACACTCTTTTAAAACAGCAGTTGGAGCCTGGGTGGGGTCCCCTAGATGCTTATGCTTGGGCACCCTAATCCTGCTCAAACCGTGCAGAGAACGAGTCTGTCGCAATACTGTTTATCCGATCACGTTGCAGCATCTCTGATGCGAGTGTGCCTTTGCAAGAGTCTTTCTCGCGCGGGCTAAATGAGAGCTCAGCACCTAAAAGCTAGCCACGTGCTGGGCCTGCTCAGACACTGGAAGCCTGGTCTGAGAGTCAGTACAGCATTATTATTTCACAGGGCTTCCAGACCTCTGTAAACAAACCTGGAGCCCTACCTAAAACCTCGTGCTGCCCAAAGAGTCCTGCCGTGTGAGCATGGCATGAACGAGCAGGAATTCTGAAGTTGTGCCTTGGCTACTGGGATGGAGAAGCTGCAAGCTGGTCAGTGCCACTGGTTCAGCACAGCTCTGCTCTGATTTATCGCTCGGGCTGCACAAAACTGAACTGCCTCAACCTAGAGCTGTGCCTGAGATAATAATCAGCATATCCAATTAAACTGCGTTGGGATCTGGACTCTCTCACATATAACTAGCTCAGGTGCTTCTGTATTGCTGAGGTAGATACAACTGACTCAGAAATTAAATTCTGTTTCCTCTGTTGCATTCTTTATGTGATGATACTATAGAGGGAAAATAAATATGTAAACTCCAGGCTTTGTGCTTCCTCAAGAACACCACGGTTTCTTTGATATGAATAGTAATTAGCCAGGGGAATGATTACCAAGAGCTGTAGTGTGACTGGGCATGTTAAAGTTAAGACAGGTTAACATGATTTTTACTTAAAGACATAGCTAAGCTTAAACAGAAATTCAATCAGGGAAATCCTAGAGGAGCAGGAAACACTAACTGATCAGCACAGTCTGCAGATTCACAAGCCTGGAAATTCCATGGCTTTGGACCATTCTCAAATGACTTGTCTAAGGCCATACAGGGATGTGTGACAGGCAGGCAACATCCCCCAGACTCAGCACAGTGCTGGTGCTTCCCAGGCCCTGATCCCAGGTTGCTCCAAGAGCAGGTTCTGTTTGTCTTGGTGGAAAGAGAAAGAGTTATTACGGCAGATGCCAAAAGATGATGTTCATGAATGCATCTTCAATAGGAGGATCAATAAGACTCATACACATTGTAAATGTGACCCAGGAACTCTCTTCCAGCTATTGATATCCAATTAAAAAAATAAATATATATTTAAAAATACTGTGTTTTCAAACTCCAACACTTAGAACTAAGCATCTTCCTAAAATAACTGAAGAGATGTTCTTCTTTCCTAAAGAAAAGAAGAGATGAAAAAGAAAAAGAAAACCCATAACTCTGACATTAAAATACTTTTCCTTGACAAGTGCTTTCTTATTTGCCCCAAAGAAGAAAAACCTAGGAATATATTTTTTCCCTGATGTGTTAGCAAGACTACTGAGTGTTACGTAAAGCAATACTGCAGGTTAAAGACTGAGGTTATTTGTGCCAAAAATGCTCTGACTTTGTGCTGCTGCTGCATTGAAAACCAAAACAAGTTTTAACAAGCACCTTTCCCCTGTGGAGATTTGGTTTGTTTCTTGATGTTCGGGGTCAGGGAGCAAAGGCATTAGGAGGCCAAAAAAAACCAAACTAAAGAAAACAAGGGGGAGGACTAAAAAGGAAAATAACACATGCAATATTAGAGTTTTGGTGCCCTCCAACCTGTGTTTATCATGTATTTAACAAACACAACAAATACTTAGAAGGAAACTATCATTTGTAAACAGACATGAGGTGCCCAGAGGACTGTTTACAAGCAGAATATGCACATTCTTATTGCAGTCCCAAAAATAAGCAGTTATCTTTTCATAAAATACATAATTAAATTGGAAAATGCTCTGTTTGGGGGTTTTCTCATGCTGGTTTTCCATGGTCCTGCTGCTTGGTGTTATCCATAGGTGAATGGAAACAGATTTGTTTCCATCAGTCACTGAGAAGCTGCACCATTTCATATCAGAGAAGTGTCACTGATTTAATCCTCTTTAAAGTTCTTTAAACCAGGCTTTAAATCTAAAAGCTAAGAAAAAAGTTATATGTTGGCCCTTTCCTGCAAGTGAAGTGCTTCATAGTCAAATCCCTCCTTTAAATGCTGTGCTACGAAAATAAATCAGTCTGACAGCAAATGGCAGCTCCTGGTTTCAAACTCTTGCTCCTTGCATGGAGCAGACAGATACCTCCTGGTCTCCTGCCATACTCTTCCCTATCCGGGGGGAGCTTTTAGGGAAGGGAAAGCCACACTGTGCTCTTTCCGTGCAATAGCGCAGCAGGCACTATGACAGGAATGAGAAAATCTCACAACAGAGGTATCTGAAGCTTTATAGCTGCTGGTGTCTCTGAACACGCCATGCAGGAAAGGACCAACTCAAACACCGGCCAAAATCAAATCCCCAGGACGATGCCAAATTTGACAGGCTTTTCCTGTGTCGTGGGCTTACGCACGGCCGCGTGCTTCGAGGTGCTCCAGCATGACCTCACGCACGCTGATGCTTCGAGACGGACCCGCTGCAGCATGGACTTACCCGCAGCCACCCACGCTTCAAGGTGTACCTTCTCCAGCGTGGACTTATCCTTGGGCCACGATCCCTTCAGAGGGATACCTGCTGCATAACCACGGCCACAGATGCTTCGAGAGGTACCTGCTCTGGCATGGGCTTATCCATGGACGCAGGTGCTTCGGAGTGTGCTGCTCCCACGTGGACTCGTCCACAGGTCACAGTCCCTTTGCCTCAAGTCCACACCAGAGTTCCAACCTGTCCGGTACAGCGGTACAGGAACAGCAGGGATGCCCCGGCCTTCTGTCAGCCCAGGTGCAAGGCCATTGCCGTTATCAAAACGTTCCCAGGCGCAGCAGAGTAAGATGATAAGCACTACAGCAGTACAACAAGCAGTGAAAGCAAAAAGCAGCCACTAATGAGCACTAGACTCTTATATATGATAAAGCAAGCCCCATGGCAAGCACGATAGCCTGCCAATTAATAGCTAAACAGCAATAACAGCTATAAATTTGATCCAAACAAATCTGTCATTATGTCAAACCCTTCAAGCCCCAGGACTGTCATGGTTTAACCCCAACTGGCGGCTAAGCACCACACAGCTCACTCCCCACAGGTGGGATGGGGGAGAGAATCAGAAGAGTAAATACGAGAAAACTTGTGGGTTGAGATAAAGACAGGTTAATAAGTGAAGTAAAAGCCGTGCATGCCAGCAAAGCAAAATCAGTAATTCATTCACCACTTCCCATGGGCATGCAGGTGTTCAGCCATCTCCAGGACAGCCGGGCTCCATCACACATAACCATTACTTGGGAAGACAAACGCCATCACTCCGAATGTGCCCCCCTTCCTTCCTTCTTCCTCCCCCAGCTGTATATGCTGAGCATGACGTCCTGTGGTCTGGGATATCCCTTGGGTCAGTTGGGGTCAGCTG
>JAVJGG010000001.1:38076370-38103626 GCA_035590195.1 Aviceda cuculoides | reverse complement strand
GGATATCCCTTGGGTCAGTTGGGGTCAGCTGTCCCAGCTGGGTCCCCCCCAACTCCTTGTGCCCCCCCAGCCTGCTCACCAGTGGGCTGGGGTGAGGAGCGGAAAAGGCCTTGGCTCTCTGTAAGCACCGCTCAGCGGTAATGAAAACATCCCTCTATTATCAACACTCTTTCCAGAACAAATCCAAAACACAGCCCCATCCTAGCTACTGTGAAGAAAATTGATTCTATTCCAGCCAAAACCTGCACATCCTGTCTGCAGGCATCAGATCTCAGTCTTTCTTCTGGTTATTTATGGGGAATATGGACTAACATCATCTTTAACGTGGCAGAATCTTTAATACCAAGTACCCGGACTTTGCAGCATGAGGGCATCCAACCCAATATCTACACACAGTAGCATCTTCCCAGCCAGAACAGAGCAATGACCCTTCCTAATTTTTCATTTCAATTTTGTCACTTTTGAGTAGGATAACTGCTCATGAAAAGGATAAGAGCAAAGAGTGGCTATAAAGCCCTTGACAATTACATCTGGGCAGTGTAGGGGTACAAGAATTGGACTGTGAAGGGAAGATGTGCCATTGGGACAGCTTAATTAAGGACTGAATAGTTTAAGTGTTTGCTGCTGGAAGTAGATGGCTTCAAGCTTGGAAACAGCATTGATTAGCATTCTGAGCAGCTCCTGCTGCCGAGGAGAAAGACAGATAATCTCACCTTGAGCCTCTGAGTATTGTTGCTTTTCTGATTATTCTTCCACAGGGTCAGAAGGAAGCGGTAATTTTACAGTGCTGTTAGAAGATTTTCAGTCCCATTAAAAGGCAAATCAGCAACTATGTATTTCTTTAGCCTTGACAATTACAACCAGACATAATATATTTATTTGCTATGTAAGCATAAGAAAAGTCCAATCAAAAGAATCCATTCATTATACTTTGTTATATAATGCATTTATTTTCTATTTATATATAGAATTTATTTATTTTATTAAAATTTACTATATATTATTTATATATAAAATAATATATAATATATTATTTTGTGCTGACTTATCAATCTGCTACTTGAGGAAGTAACAGGAGAGCAAGAATCATAATCCAATTTCTTATTCCTGCTCCCTAGCTGGGTGTACAAGAAATGAAGAGAAACGTGGATATTTGACAGTTGTACTACCTGGCACCATGCGCCACAAAATGATGGCTTTGTCCATTTCTTTCCCACCTGTACAGAAGAGAAGGCTTCAGTCTACCAAACATAATGGAATAAGGAAATCAGTAATCTGAAATGTAGCTATGTAATCCATGTTAGTCACATCAGCTTCCACTAGAGCCAACAGAGAAAGATTATCGTCTAAAATGATTAATCCCAGCCTGAGAGAGGTGTCTGAAACTGGAGGGATTTATCACCCTCTCCACCAAGTACAGAGGGAGCTTGGACAAGGGGGTCAGATTAGACACGTATCTTGTAGATAGCCGAGGTCAGAGAGATGGATGCTTGCCTCCTCACTCTTTATGGACATGGATTCTCATTGGATGCACTTGTTGCACGTAGAGTAGCAGAGGTCTGTCTCTACCGCTGCACAGGCAGCAAACATTAGTAATAATAACCAGAAACACCCCTAGTCCCTTATCTCAGAGATGTATCTGGGCAACTGTGAAATACAAACTGCAGTATAACCGGCACCATTTCACCTCTCTCTGAAACACAGTGACTTTTGCAGAGAAACTCTGCAGCCATTTCACCATACATGGGAACTGCTGGTGAAACCAAGTCACAAGTCTGCACTTGCCTAAGGCTGAAATGGGAAGAGATGGGGAGTGAAACAACACAGGAAGAGGGTGGCTCAAACTAAAAACTCGTCTTGTAAGTCATCTGAGCAACCCCCTTTGTTTAGTCAAAATTGGTTGGGAATGAGATTTGTCACTGAGTAAAACAGCAGTGTAATTACACAAGGTTGTCATCTATAATGCAGTTATTGGACCTTCCACACATAGCAAATGAAGGTTGAGATGTTTATAAATCATTTTCGTTCCAGTAATTCATGGGGCTACTCCTGAGGAATACAGTGCTTATATTTATGTATGCTTTGTGTGCTTAAGAAGTGATGAGTTATTGGTGAGGGCAAAAGAGGCAGGCCAAAATTAGAAATATTAAGCTAAGCCCCAGAAATCCCTCAGGTCTATAGCATTATGCCTCTTTCAGGCAGGAAAAAGCTGTTCACACCACCATGCTGGAGATGTCCTCATGCTCCCGAGCAGAGACCAAGAATGTGGCCAGGCTACAAAGCACGTTAAGCATGAGCTAAGAGCAGATCATATGGATCATCACTTCTTTAGACCTTAAGGATCTCCTTCATTCCCCTTTTCCTCCCCATGCTCCATCACACAGCATTCCATACAGTACCAGCTGGGGAACATGAGCAGCACCTGTTCAGTTTAGTGGAATCCAAAAGGACAACACTGCTTGTGCAAGACTGGGATACCGGGACTCCAGTTTGGCCTGGCAGTGGGACTTCGAATTGTCCAATGTAAGAAAAAGAAAAACAAAAACCAGCAAGTGACTGAAAGCATGAGTGTATATATGATCTGGGACCTGCTGCAGGAATGGCCACAAGGCACTTTTCGTCCAACCACCAGCCATGGCTACTTCGAGCTTTGTCATTCAAAATATGTTCTACATGTTAGGGACATATTTCAGTAGCTCCCAGGTTGTCTGTGAGTGTTTCCAACAAAAGCAGAACGTTTCCAGTAAATTATGCTAGTGGGAATCAAAAGCTATTTGAAGTGAATCATGCCTCAGTCCCTGATGGGTCTTCCTCAGACATGGGATTTCACTGGGAGTGAAGACAGTCTGAAAGCCATGCAGAAATGGTAACCACCTCCTGCATGCACAGTGAATTTGAAATTCCTGTCAATTCTTTCACTGCCTTAATGTTGAAGCAAGAATATCAACGTCTTTAATTAGTTTCCATGTCCTGGGGGCTCCCGGTATGCAAGAAATACCTTGAGGACACAAGTACTGATCTATTACAAGAGGTAAGCAACAAAACAAAACAAAAAAATATTAAGAACTGAAGTGTGCTCAGTTGTTTGCAGCCGACTCCACTGCTGATATCAGGTTATGGCCTTTAGTAACATTCTGCATTTCAGAAAGCTTCTAATGTGCACATCCATTGTCCTACAACAAGTTAAGTTTCTTGACTGCTTGCTTGTTACATCTGTCAATCATGTGTGAAAACCGATGCCAGAAACTAATCTGACGACGCTGTTATATTCAATAGTAGCGATAAGGATGCACTTTAAGACTCAAAGGACATTGGTGGCAGCAAACCCTCCACAGCTTCGATCTCAGCATTTCCTGTCAGGCTAACTTTCATTAAGTCTTTACCAGCAAAAGAAAAGGAAATAACCCAAACAAAATAGAAAGAAACTAATATTAAAATGTGAACTTCTGGCAAGAGCTAAAGCAAGCCTCTACTTGCACACAGGATTTCTTCATAATCTTACAGAGAGAGAGGAAGGTGGAGAAATTTAAGCAGAAGATGCAGTTCTCCATTTTCTATGCTCTCTTGACTCCTGTTTGTATTCCTAGAAAAACAAGCTGGCTCTGTGCCTACATAAAGAGATTTGCATCCAGAGGGCTGAGCCATGCAGGTGCCGTTTAAAATCTCCTGTCACACTGGGAAAACTGCACCTCAGGGGGAAGGGATTTTTAGAAAAACCCTTTGGCCAGGTGAGGGAAAAGAATAACTTTATGTAGGCTCCTCCCTACATTCATTTATACCTGAGCCGCTAGGAGCAACTTGACTTCACAGGAAGGGGAGGCAAGTGGAAAAGAAGTGCATGTTCTAAAATGTTATTTTACCCTACTACTAACATAATAACTTTTACCAGCAGCTATACCCAAGGCAATCTCAACAAACGGATGACAACTTCAGCTGTAAACAAACTGAACATCCTTCATTAAAATCAGTTGAGCTATTCTTGAATTAAACCTGTGAAGAGTTTTTCCCAATACAACTCTTCCCTTGCCTTGCAAGGAAGGAATAATAACATTGTAGTAATGGTAATAATAGAAACGTACAGGTGGAGAAGTGGAGAGTTGGGGAAGACCCCCAGAGATGCTGACCTCTGGACTGGGATGGGGCACCCTCACACTTCAGCCTGCTCCCCAGAAAGCCTGGCCATACTGGAGACCAGGGCTGCAGCTGTGACCAGACAAGCAAGGTACCGAGCGTGATGTACGTACACCACCCGCGGCGGCTGGCTTGGCCTCCTCGCTTTAGAGTCTCCAAATCCAGCGTAATTCGTCCTTCCAGTTATCAGATTTCCTGTGCTGCTAAAAGAAGAGGAGCATCTTAATTCCCTCCCCCCCATCCTTCCAATAAACTTGCACATACAGCCTCTGCAATGCCAGCATAGAGGCCGGGAGCGCTCTGGTTAATGCAGTTACTTCCCTGAGGACTCAGGCTGGCTTACTCAGAGCTGACTACAGCACTTCTCAGCAGGTTGACACAGGCTTTACACTCACCTCTATTTTCCCAGTGTCTTCAGAGTTCCGTGCAATTAGGACTGAGACTAAATTAAATTATTACATTAAATCTATATAGAAATTTCTTTTCCCCCTCTACCCCAAGGAACAGATGTTTTTAAAACAGTGGCCAGATATTGTTTCAGACACAGACACAGTGTAGATTTTGACAGTAGTTTCAGCACCAGCAATTGGTTTCAGCTTTTTTTCCCTAATTGGTTATCATATTGTCATCATGCATTGGTTTCCTGAGCTTTCTGTCTGGAGGGGAAGAAATGTAGGAGAAAAGCTTTAATTTGAAAAAAAGTCTTAAATAATGGGTTTGTGGGCACTGACACAACACACTTAAATTTTAATTAATATTGGATATGTGTCCCCAGAAATCTCGCGTGAAACATTTTAAATACATACATATAAATGAGTAAAATTTTTCTTAGCTAAGGGCAAAGCTCTCATTTACCTAAATCAATGCCTATTGATTTATGGATGATGTTGGTGTCTTTATGTATTACATCAGCTTGGTCGGATCCCTTGGCTTTTCTTACTAGGTTCACTGGTCTGCCTTGGAAGGTAATATACTTTGTTCAGATATGTGCCGAAGGCAACAGCAATGTTGCTCAAACCTGCATTGCCATTCATTCTTCCTACTCAGTATTTAAAACAATACCTCTGTTTTAGATGCTTGTGTAGTTTAAATCAGACACGGACACAAGTTTGGAAATACTGACCTGGATGGAAGGATGGACCACATGGCAAATCCAAGCATGTTTGTAACCCAGACAAAGGTTTCGCCTTGGATTTCATGGAAAGGTTAGCAAAATATCAGCCTGTCACATCTTATTAACAGTAATAATAACAACTCACACCTCTGAACGCAAATACCACCTGCGTATCCTAAAGCTCTCAGCAAATATTAGCACACCAGCCCTAGAAAGACAATATTTTCCTTTATAAAGAGGGAGAAACCGAGGCAGGAGGAGCAGAAAGAATGGAGAAGGACCCCAGACAGTGTCCAGAGGTGGGAGCAGACGGGTAAGAAAAGGGAGACCTTACAAAGGAGTGCGTTGGAGTAGCCAAGGTAACATCAAGTGTGACTGGGGATGGCTGTCTTGTTATTTTGATGTGGTTTATTTTTAAATCAGACCCAGATCTGGTGTAAACCAGTGCTAAACTTAATGGTACTACAGTGATATGCACGGTCCAGCCCAGTTGTCCAGTAAATACCAGCAGAGATTAGTAACAGATTGGAGGAGTGGGTTTTTTGATCTGCTTCATACTTTCCAAATGCTGCAGATGTCCTTTGCTTGAAAAAAAAAGGCGCGACCAAAAGCAAATCCAGCAATAACTTTCACTAACTTGACTCTAATTGAACTGTCGTGTGTGTAACCATTCTAGAGAAATGGTGATTCCCGCAATCAGCTGAAAGGAAAGAGGCTGCAGGAAAAATAAGCCAGAGACACAGATAAGAAGATTTTATTCAGCTTTATTTGACAAGTTTTATTACACTGAGAAAACATAACGTATCTAATCTCTTTGCAGCTGTTGCAGCCCTTCAGCCTTTATTACTTAAATCCTATTAGATATAAAATTGTTTCTATTTGTCAATGGCATGATATCTTCTTTTATTATTATTATTATCATCATGAGAGTCTTGCAAGTATGGCCATGAACATAATTTCTGGTCCATCTTCTTACCAATAGTTAAGGTTACCCTGTGATGTTCGCCTGTTTAAATGGCCTACTTTTTCAGAAGTCCTGCAAAGCTGCGTGTGTTCTTAGTATACATACAATGGCACTAAATAAAGCTCAGCAAGTAATGAAAACTTCTGCAAACAAACTAGTATGGCTAATTATTTCTATTATGGGTGCTGAAACTCCAGTCATATTGGGCTCAGCTGTATGCTTACCCATATGAAGACCTTGAAGCAAAGCCTTTCATCACTGTACACAGGTTTTTCACTTTGTCACTTACAAAACTTGAATTCTCCATTTTTCACAGAAGGATGAAAGACTTTCTTTTTCCAACAGGAATTCCCACTATTGCAAATAAATAATGCTGCTGCACTGCTTCTTTCTCTCCTTGTCCCTAGGATAACCTCTCTTACGATTTATCAGACCCTCACTTAGCAAGGTGCAAGGGACGTCCCCACCACAATGTCCCCTTGGAATTGAAGTCCGGTGGCTCGTGGACAGCCATGACAGCACACCACCTGACTGCCCTTCCCGTGAGGTATGCATGCTTCATTTCCACAGGGACACCATTTCATTTTTGAGGCAAAGGATTTTACTTTCTGGGAAAGTGATTTTTTAGCCTCACTGCCAATGAAAATTGTAACATGGCATCATCAAAATTCTGTTACAGCTGGTTTAACAGATGGGTTTTGACCAGATGTTCTTGCAGCATCAGCAGGTTAGGGCAGAAAACGGGTGGGAGAAACAATAAGGCAAAGGTGTCTTGCTCACAAACATCCAGCAGAGTAGAATATAACATTAGCATACCCCAGATGCCTGCTTTTGCCTGCACTGGGAGCATCATACTCATCCCGATAAAAAGGGCGCTTTCATGCCGAAGAAAATTAGTATTTGAGATTCTCAGTGCCATAAAAGTTTAACAAATGAGTAAGACACTGATTCTGGATGCATAACAATAAGGAGGGAGAGTTGTTTTCTCTTTTGCCTATTGTTTTTTATTGTTATTGTAATCTCTCTTTCTCTCTTTTTATTAGTTTAATTTTCTTTGGTGTAATTTTGTTTTTATGGAGCAGATTCGTCCCTGCTGTACCTCTAGTAGAATTTCAGGAGAGACAAAGACATCCCTTTGTGTCTTCAAGAGATAAAGAAAACATTAATACCTTTTCTCAAATCTTTCATATTTAGATACTATGGGCATTTTTTCTGTAGCTTCTCTTTAATGACTATAATAGTCACAGCCAAGAAGTGGCTCATGAGCAGTTCATGATCTGCTTGCTTATCAAATGTGCTGATTTTCTGACTGCATATTTTAGCGTGCTGGAATGTGAAAGGCATTAATTTTGGGCAGCAATATGTATGGAAATGAAGTGAAAAGTTCAGGAGCTGGGAGCTGCTGCCTCAAGCAGGAACAAGACACTGCGTGGCAGCTGATCTCTGGTAATTTGCTCCCACGGGAGGCAAAACTTCTGTCTCTTGCAGCTTTCCTACCGTGTGATGTGCAGCATCTTGCAAAGGAACTCTGTCGAGCCGGTGACCGAAGACTAGAAAGCTGGGCAACCCTCCAAGGTGGGCAGCAGAGAATTGAGAAGCTGGATGAGATCACAGACATAAGACTGAATACATCCAGAAGCCATCATACATTCCAAGAGGATAAAAAAAGATAGAGGCAAGGGTAGGTAGGGATATGTTTTGGAGAGGTGAAGGTGTATCACAGAAGAGTGAGAAAGCAAGAAAGAAAAATGCAGTGATAGTCCTGATTTGGAAAGATGTGGGTATATAGTGGGGGAGTTAAAAGTTTGGGGTGTTGGTTTTGGGGGATGTAGGATGTGAACGTGAAGTGTTTGGTAAGTCCCAGCCAAGCGGAGATTTCCCTAAGTGGTGGGTTGTGAAGTCCAGCCCTCCATGAAACTGAGACTCTTTCTTCCAAAGCATCTAGGTAAATACATGACAAGTATGTCGCACATCTTAAGACTTATGTTTGGAGCATGTCTTTCAGTGACCTATTGGATCAATGTCTGCAGGCTGTAGTTCTGACAGTCGCCTGTGATTTAGCTTTGGAAATAGGAAGTCCAAGGACTGACTACAAAAAGCCATGATAATGCAGACACAACCAGAACTGAACTGTTGAAGGAGACAGATCTCTTCAAAGCACATAGACCAGGTCTAACAGAGAGGCTTGGGCATTTAAAACTGGACTTCAAAGTTTTCTTAATTTCTAAGTCTTATACTATAATGTAACACTAGTTAGCAATCTAGTTTAGCAGCTTCTGATCTCATCAGGCATTTGTATTTTTGATCCAAAAATTCCCAGGACAGGTTTTTAACAAGCCATGACCGTAGAGGCTGTTTGCACGTTGTCGACTCTGTGTGCAAGGAAAGCAAAGGGAACATGTGCAAGTCTAGCCTTTGGGGGTCTCCAAGTGAACCCCATCAGACACTGCTTCACAGAGTGACGTTTAAGGCCTTGCAGGGTCAGAGACTGGGGTACCCTTAAAGTACAAAGTAAGCATCAACTTTACCACAAAACCATCTCCCACAACAAGAAGCCAGGCCCCTTCACCTGGAGGGTGTCCCACCACTGTGCTCTGAGGGAAGGAGAGAAACACATCTAACACCAGGGACAAATTCAGGAGAACATATGAGATCAAACCGGCAGCGTACTGAAGGAAGAACGTGACTCTGTAGTGCAATAGTCAAAGCACAACATGTAAGAGGGGATATTGAAGGCAACTGAGTCACAGGCATTTTTTAAAATTGTTTCTGTTTGTTTATATGTCTTTTATAAATCCAACAAAACTCCATGTGAAGTGCATTTACAATTTCTAGACCACTGAGTCGTGCTTTTGCTCACTTTGCTCTCCATCCACTGGCAACTAGGCTGTTGGGTGTTGGGCTGGTGCCTGTTCTGCTTAGAGACCCCAGCAAGGGAAGTCAAATAAATTCAACCCACTCAAAATGACAGTGCTCATTACAAGTGGTTGCTACAACCAGAGAGTGTGGAGTGTTGAGGCCTAAAGCCATCGAATCGTTATAAAAAGTAGACAGACTTTCTTCTACAAGAAGTTTCAATGATTCGGTTTTGCTATTTTTTGTGTTCAGGTGCACATAGTAAAAATGGTTTCTAATTAATAAGTGATGAGCTTTTATTAGACTCCTCAACATTGCAATTGTGGTTTTGAGCACACCTGAAATTTAATCATATAAATAGCTCTACCCTCTAAAGGTGCATTTTGCAATAACATGATGTCACAATCTAGACCATAATAAGAAGAAAACATCCAAGAGTCTTCCTGAGATTACAAGGAAGTATAGCAGTATTTTTTCTGTCCATTTTGTATAAAACGCTAGAACCATATTGTGTATTAGGAGCAAACAAGTAAAAAGTTTCATGCCTTTGAGTATTATTCTTAGTATTATAAAAAAACCACATTTGTGTTTTGACGTTTGATGCGTTACACTCAGAACAGGTATATCATTCATATTTTCAGTCTTAAAAAATAAAATAAGTGAGAAATACTCCAAGGATGTGACACGGTGTCAACCGTTTGTAACTGGGACATTAAATAATTATATAGTACTTAGCACAGACAAAATGCAGTCCAAGCATTAACCAACAAATCTTCATAAGTCTCTGAGACAGAAACTGTATCCCCACTTTGCAGATGGAAAAATAAAAGAAGGCAAAATCTTTATTGTTTTATAGTAACTATGACCAAATTATTATGTTGTCAATCATTCATTCCAGCTTGCTTATAGAAAGCATAATACAAGAATTAGAAATGGTTTATGCTAAAAAAACCCAACCCTAAAAAACTTCACTTCTAAACAAAAAAACTGCTTTTCTCTTAGCTTGGGTTTTAGGCTAGAAAAATCTGCATGAAAGGAGCATATGTTATCAAAGATATTATTATGGCCTAAAAATGATGATATGACTTTATAGAAACTGGAGTTCTGCTTCTGATATGAAGCAAATTTAGTCCATCAAAGTAACCTAATTAATTTAGTAAGATATAATAGCAAAAAATTTTGCTCATCTCTGGAGGATTTGCAAAACTAACAGGTGAGATTTAATTATGCAGAACCAAGATTTTCTGGGAAGGACCAGAGCCATTTCCAGCTTGGACAACTTATTCTGTCCATAAAGTATTTCTGAGCACTGGTTCCTATTAAAGCTACATCTAACACTGAGCATCTTTATATAGAGAGTATGAAAGTGAGTCATTTCTGTATCAGCATGAGTTTTGGATACCGAAGGACTCTCCAAAACTATGCTCTGTGCAGCAAGGAATACTTCAGCTTTCCTGTTTATGTTATGACAGTGTACTCAAGGGTGGCCTAAACCCATCTTTACTGGAGAAAAGCGTATTTTTCCAGTAAGCGATAGGATGGCTTAAAATCACTATGAAGCCTAATCTAAATCAGCAGAGGTGCTGAAGATCATTTCACTGCACCTGGTTGTGAATTCCTGCCCTTTCCTTGGTCCAGTCCTTGGTATGCCCTGAGATTGTCCCTCTGGAGAGTGAAGATTTTTATTTTAAATTAGTTTTCAGCTAGAGCAGCTCTTTGGTCTGACTCATCGGAGACCTACACCAGCTTTAGCTGTGGCAAAAAAGAGGATGAGGGAATGAACAGCCTGGGATGGAAGGAGAAGCAGCAGCATCCTTTTCAAGAATAGCTTGTATTTTAACTGTGTTAAATCCACTGCACAACTGCAGCTATTGCATCTGCCCACCAAATAAACAAAACAAACCATACAGGCGAAGGCAGCAGGAAAATAAAAAAGGCCAACAGCAAAATATCAGCTCAGTGATAGCTAAGAGAAGGAAACTTGTCTCTCTCAGCTCTATAATTCAGCCCTAATTAGCAGTCTGTCTGAAGCGACTGGATATTAGATGATATTTGATTACTCATCAATTAATCAAAAACATGGTCAGTTTCACTAATTTTTCAGCCAAAAGGGGTTGGGGAGCTGTTACCATAAACATGCATGGTAATGTTATGCACTGATGCAGGAAAAGGGATCTCAGTAAACTCAGCAGAGAAAGGATTTGGCTAAGGCTCAAAACTATTCTTTTGTGGTTTAGAAGTTTGCCAAACAAGAGAGGACGTTCTGGAAAACCACTGTTCTGTTTAATCTTTATTATTTAAGCAAAAGCCAAGGGATTTGTTATCAGTCAATTTGACAATCACAACACTCCAGTTTTGTTCCTGTTATATATATACATATATACACATACGATATGCGTGTATGTATATGTACCTATACAAACACACATATACATAAATAATATATATTTAACTGGTCCTTTTTTTACTTTTTTTTTTCATTTTCTAACCCTTTTTTTTAATTTTTTGAATGTCTCAAAGAAAGCCTGGCTTTTTATACTGGTCAGACTTGTCTGCTTTGCAGTGGATTGTGTCTGAATTTAGCCAGCTTTATAAATTGCTGTGCACTTAATTTGACTCTCCAGCTGAGCAGAGTTTCATCAACATGTCAGCAAGGGATTTCAGCGCTGGGAATGGTGGAATAAATTACTGACGCTTTAACTAACATGTATATCTGGTACACTAGCTGTAGAAGGACAACCAGGAAAAATACAGCAGACCCAGATTATCCTACCGGTTTTCGATGCTGAGAACCAGGCTGGCTTGGATTTCTATTTCATCTATTTGGCCTGGTTTTGTTACCTTTGTGATCCTTGAAATGGCACACTGTGGAAGCCTTTAGACATTTATCTTCCTAACTCCTTTTACAGACAGAAGACAGGCTCAGAGAGACCGAAGGCTTTGGAAACTTAACTCAGGAGTATAACACATTATTCCCCTCGGCTTTTTGTCAGCAGTTACCACCCCTTGGACACTGTAAAGGAATGCGTGCTTGCGGGCTGGACACTGAATTCGGGAGACAGCATATTAGCTTAAGCCACCCTTGAACCTGGGCTTACATTAGCACGCCAAAAAGAAGCTTTCAAAAGGCGTTGGCCACATACCCACCCTTCGTGCCTCCGCAAACGGAGCTGGGGAGGCAGGGTGGGCACTGAGCACCACGATGAGCAAGACGCTCCAGCTTTATGCAAAAAATGTCCATATATTTTTTAAGTCTAATTTGACTCTGCGCCTATTCTGACAGCACATATAGCTACCTTGACTTGGTTTGCCGGCACACTGGGACTGCATGGAAATTTGGTGTATATTAGATCATGTGTTGTGCAGTGTTCACTGAGAATACTATCCCCAGGTTTTAATCATGTGAACACATGTTATTTCTCATGTAATACACTACTGGATTTCCTGCTTACACACAAGCAATAGTTTCTTTAGTATTCTCCCAGAAAATCTTGCTGTTTTCTTAGAGAAAATCTAGGTTTTATAACAAAACGTTGATTTCTGGCTGAAGGCAGCTTTTCAACTTTACAACATGAACAGAGTAACAAAATTTCAATCACTTTTCCCAGATTACTCCTTTCTGAGGGAATTTTCACATGCATATTTTATTTGTACAAGACAATATGAAGTAGTAAATACGAGCGACTGATACGTTGCAGCTCAATAAACTATCTCCAAAACTTGCAATGGAATCCAAGTTAATTTGCTTTATTTCTTTCATATTAACCCAACTGCAGTGTACTTTTGAGACGTAAGCAGCCGAACTTGTGGGACTGGCAGGAAGGAATGACTGGCAAACTGAAGTCTGCATCCCTACACACACACACACATGCATTTAGGAGGCCTTTCCTTGTAGAAAGAAAAAGATGATGAACTAAGAAGTGGACATGCCAGCAAGCTAAGAGAGAAAATAAATCCATGACATGAGCTATGTGGTGAATGCACACTGGCAGAGAGTAATAAAAAAATGTTTCTTTCAATGTAAGAAGCAATGATGGAGGGAGAATGGAAACTGGTAGGGTACCGACTGATCTTCGCTCATGGTAAGTAGGAGGCTAGCAGCAACAAGTTTCTCTCCAAGATAACCAGTCCAATAAGGCAGTAAGGTGGGAGGAGGAATTTTTACTCCCCACTGCAGAAGCACCTGTCTGTACTTGGATCCGAAGGGCAAATATTCAAACTAGGGGCAGAAACTCCTGGATATAACATATTAAAGAGCCGATCGCCTTTACAGAAATTTCACTGACAAAAATTACACTACCCAGCAGAAAGCATTTGCTTCTTCCCTTGCACAATATGGCATTTCAACAGAAAGACTATTATCAGTTCAGGCTCCATAAGGAACAGGCATTATTATATACACTTAACATTTCAGGAGGAACTGGTGTAATCAGAGGATGACTGCTCAGATTTCAGCTTTCCCTCTCCTGAAGTTTTCAGAACAGCAACAATTCAGCAATTCCCAGATGACTGTCTCTCTCAGAAAGCATGAACCAGAATGATGATAAGGCCCCCAGTAAGTCCTTTCCTTTAAAAAGGTCTGTCACTGGCATAAGAAATACTTTGCCATTTTCTATTCCAGCTATTTGCGCTCTAGATATGTTTGGGTATAATTTCACTTCAGACCCTGCAGCAGATGTCAAGCAAATAGGATGTATTGGCTGTGAATAGTTCCTTTATGTTCACCTCTCCCCACATTAACATTTAAATAATCTGGTCCCCCTCACTGGGTTTGATGGGATCTTTCTGACTAATAACCAAAGAGAAGTCTGAAAGCTTTCTATTAGGTGAAGCGAGTCCCAGTTACAAATACATCATTGAATATCCCCATATGTAGGTAAGTGCATTACCTAAGGGAGAAGTTCTGTGAAAAAGCAGCAGATCAGTAACACCCATCATCCAGTGACATTGTTTCAGCCCTGAAATTCTCATGTCACCTCCTGAGGGTTGCTGGATTTGTCCTGGAGGTTTCTCCAGTCAAGTATGTCCCAGTCCTGACCCTGCTTAGTTTGCAAAGTCTGAGATCATTATTCAAGTAGCATGGCTTCAGGCTTGTTGTGACTCTAAAATGTCTGCAGGGAGGAGGTGAACTGAAAAAAGGTCATTCACTGAACATCTTCTCTAGGTTGTCCTCAAGACAAATTTGCAAACAAGTTTTCTTTGAACGTTGATGTTAATATGCAACGTGACTGACTAGCACTAAGAGGTTTGGGTGATGTAAAGATCTCGTTGGCAACTTTTTCCTTCTTTTTTCCCTATATAATAGTAGACTTTCAAAGGCTGGTAAATGAAGACTGCTTAGAGCATCACCTCCCAAGCTGTGTTTTGTTTCTAAAATACAGTATTTACAGGGATGAGAGAGAGATTCTTTTTCAAGAATTAGTCCAGTCTTCCCCCAAAGCCAGATGAATTATATTGTGCAAATCATTAATCTATCAAGCATTTTTCACGACTTAACTACACCTTATGTGAAGATTCACACCCTGTTTACTTTGAACATGGCCTTTGCTAGTTTTGTTTGTCACTCATTGCTCCTTTTCTTCCCTTTACTTGTTCCTCAGGGAAACCTGTCTCTGATATGACACACAGCTATGCAAGAGGGAGATGAATTTGGGGGTTTGGTAGCAGAGGAGAGCCCTTAAAATGCTGCACATGGGAAATTTGCCTTCTCCAGCCCTTTCAAGTTACTTGAACCCTGAAACTTGAGATTCATGGAGTAGGATGAGTGAGAGTCATGCAGGAGATGTGCAAGCCCAGAGCAATGGTGGTGATGCTTACAGCTGTGACCAGTTTGGGAGCAGAAGAGGGGCTGTTGTGTGGTGGGCACCTCTGGGATGCAGACTGAGATGCAAACATGCAGGTCTCCGTTTCAGCAGAGGAGCAACTGTAGGACTGCACACTTGGCAAGAGAAACTCAGACAGAGAAGAAGTAGCTGTTTCAGGAAACCAGTACAGAAGAGATAAATGGCAGATCCTGCCAGAAGCCTTTATACGGACACGGGCTGATGTCCCAGTCTTTCAGCTTGCTGGGCATAAAACACCCTCTTTGCCAGCATGGAGTGCCAGACACTTCTTGTGGCTGCAGGGACACTTCAGTTCACAGATCCTCATACATCTCTCCCTGGGAGCCAAAGTGTGTCTCTCATTACTCCCTTCTTCCCAGACGGAGGCCAGGATGAGCCATGCATTTGTCATGGCCGGTGTGGATCACTGCAGTTTACCAGACTCACAGTCTGTCTCTCCCATATTTTAGGAGTTTTGTTATCAGCTCACTCCCTGCCTCCTTCCATGATTTAAGGCCTTGGCACCATGTTGCAAAAAAATGAAAGGATTTGATCTCAACTGATTTAGCTACATTTGAGTGTAGCTGAGTCTGCTGGGGTCCTTTGGGATGGAATGAATGAGGAAGCCTGGCACGGTGTGGGAGTGAGTTACAGGTGATGGATACCCAGGCTGAGGGATCTGGGCACAGCAAAACTTCTGGAGAAAGGGGAAAGGAGACAGGGTTTGTTCACTTTCAGGAAACATTGCAAAGTGTTCCTCGGGTGATAAAGTCTTTCCTTTTTAGCAGTATTATTAAATTCCAGCTTAGGATGGCCATCCTTCCCTTTTTTTCCTCCCAGGTCTCATTTGAACTAGGAAGAAAATTGAAACTGCAAGGCAGTGTTGCTGTCACAATTTACCTTGATGACATCTAGTGACTTCCATGATAGAGACTGACCAGATACAAAAAAAAAAATGAATGTAAATGTGGCAGAAGAATCTGTTGCTAATTAAGTGAACTGATTACATGAGAAGACCAATTTCTCATCACTCACAATATTTCCACAAGGGTCCTAGCTTTCCAGCTGATGTGTGAATACAGCACTGCCCTCTCCTGGATATTGTCTGCTCTTCAGAGCCTTATGAGAGCAGCTAAACCCGAGGACTATCGGGAGATACGCTTCACACAAATATGAATTCATCTTTCCGAGGAGATGCTTTGTCCTGGCATGGGCTGCACAGACACCACCACCCCCCGACTCCTTCTCTATGTCCCTGCTCAACATCAGTCCCAGAGGTGCCTAGAAGCTAAGGAAAGGACAATTTACGTAGGCTCTGTGCTTCAGGCGCTGCCCCTTAGCTGCTTTTGCACCTCCTGGCCCTGATATGCCAGAATCGTCCTTCCCCGGGCTGAATTTCCTCGTGGCCCACGCACGTCCCTGGGAGAGCCTTGCTTCACCTTAGCGTGCAAGCGGCGTAGATGCTCTCAGAAAGCTTCCCGGCACCCCAACCACCACCCTTCTGCAAGCGCCCACCTTACCCAGCCAGTCACACTCGCCACTGTAAGCATTCGTGAAACCAGTGACCAAGTCATCATCCCAAACCAGACGAATCCTCCCCCGCGTGAGCGACTTCAGACAACAGCTAGATGCAGGGAATTTAGGATCCCCCAATGATTCCCGGTAAGCGGCCTTGTTGCTGGAAGGGGTCTGCTCTTTGTTTTGAATGTGTCCTCTCATCACCACCCTACTTCAGTCTCAGTCTACAGATTTCTGGGAAATACCTTTAAGTAAGGCAAGACATTTTCAGCAACAATTTGCTACCCTCTGTGCTCTTCTGCTACCACACTATTCTCTGGTTTAAGATCTCCGAGTTCAGAAAAGAGAAGTTCAAGAAAGAAGGATAAGAGATACTGGAAATGGTCTGAAAAACAACCCAGCAGCTGTTCAGCCAATGTGCGCTGTATACAAATGTTGGGGTTTATTCCTATTTACTTCCAAAGCCTTAGTTTTCTTCCAGTTTTACTGTCAAATGACAAACAGCAAGGAACAGCCACAACACCCCACCTCCAGCTGTGATAATTAATAACCTGTCAAGACAGGGATCTGGCTGTCTTAGGAAATCTAATATCTGGCTAGAGGTGGTGAAAAATACTGAGAAACCAGAAAGAGGGGAAAAAAGCATGATTAAGAAGTTATGCTTGATGGGGGGAAATAAAAACTTTCTTAAATAAAACAATCTCTTTCTATATGTATGTGTATTTAAATGGAGTTAAAGCTTGTTCAAGGAGTCCATTTTCAAAGCAGAATGAAAACCTTAGGGGAAGAGTTCTATATAAATGCAAACTGTTCCTATGATTTCCTATTCACTTGTAAAGGCTGCTCAGACATTCTTATTCCTGAAAAATTAGTTCTTTTTGCTTATAACCAAAGCTCACTGAAGTTCCTGGAAAGTCTTCCATTGATCTTGGCAGGCTTTGGATTTTGGATGAAACAAGATTTTTTTCACTTAAATGTTGAACATTCATTTTACAAGAGGGTAAATAAAGTTAATTCTTAAGTGTTCCTTCAGTCTTACTTGAAGAGTAGATCCATCCCTTCAGCATTACAGGACATAAATCCCATGATCAAGTCACACCGATGAACTCTACGTGTGGGTAACCACAGATGCTCAATAGTCTACTTGACAAATACCAAAATAACAAAAAAAACTGGTTTTGTCTGGACAAACACAGCTTTGTCCTTTATCCCATGCCTTCAGATGCAGATATCCCTTTTTTTAACTCCTGTCATCACCAGTCTGTCAAAAGGGACTGATTCTAAAGTCTTCTTGCTGTGGAAGCTCAATACTAGAGCACCACTGTCAAACATTCAAAATCGGTTTGGGCGATGAGCTGAATTAGCCTGTGAGGTCATCAGTTGTACAATTAGAAAGCTAGCAAATATACAACCAGATTTTTCAGCAAAAACAATGTGACAAATTTTCATCCAGGAATGTTCTATAAGAAAACCAAAATCACTATTTTACCCACAGAAAGACTCAGTTTGTAGGCGGCCTTTAAAGAAAAACATACATATGTATGTTCATACATATATGCCTATACAGAGAGACAGATAAAGTGAAAAACCTCTCCTGCACACAAAAATGAAGTTGAAATAGATCTGTTATTTGAAATTTGTGTCACTTGAGAGTTAAAGGCAGGCACACATGGGGAGAAGCAGCTTTTCAATTTTATATTGCAAAGCACCCAGCCCTCCAAGGAAATATGAGGAGAACACAGCAACTAATTGAAACTATCAGGCAGCTTTGACTAAGTAGGATGTGATTAGCAAACTGGAACTTAGCCAGAGCATCCTGGTCCACATTTTCACTCCTGTCTGCCTTCATCCTCTCAAGGTGCCTGACCGTAATCTACCCTATACAGCTGTAATGTTCAACTCAGCTTTTCATTCCACTGAAAATAATTACATATGGAGAACACCTGTTAATCGACTGTGCTAATTTAAAAGGGAAAAAAATCCAATTTAACTTTGCAACATGTTCCCGTTAAGATGATATTACAAGTTTTAATTAATATCTTGATTAGATACTATTATTCATAGTTCTATTTTAGTCACTGAGATCAGATTCTCATTGTGATATTGCTATTTTGACACAGAGAAAAAATGACTTGTTAGCTATGGTACTTCTCTTCCTAAGACAGATGTATTTCAGAATTCAGCTAATTGAAACCACTGGCATGAATAAACTGGTGGGGATGGCAGTCCTTGTTTGCAGTTTGGCAAGGTGCAAATTTATCTTGATGACAACTGCAAATAACATGTCCAAGAGAGATTAACAAACAGAACTAAATACAAACAATTAATAGCATTATTTACTCAGGCAGTGATACCTGCAGTATGAATCTCACCCAATGGTGAGTCATCTACAGCATTTGGCTTACGAACTAAATGAAATATTAATTTTCATCGTAGTAACCCTTTTGACTATAACCTATGTTTTTATGATAGAGGCACTATTCTTGATTTCAGCACAGCCATAGACAAGCAGAGTCAGGGTCCTTTTCCTCCCAAACACCTTACTCACACAAACAGCATCCTTGATTTCCAAAGAATCCCCCCAAAAGCCAGTGATGCAAGGACTGCAGACTCCTGTTCTTAAAAACCTAACCCTATTGCCCTCACGTATGGGAATACCCCACCCCTCATCCCTCAGAGCCCAGTCAGAGCCTTGCTGGTGTTTCCCACGTTGCCAAATTCAGTGTTGGGCCAGAGGACAAACTCATAAATGGGGCCAGAGATTGCCCTAGAAAAACCCACGCACCCCTGAATCCACATGCATGATTATACACTCCGGAAAGCATCAAACCAGCCGGAACTGGTTGGTAAGGTATGGAAAGGCTGCCTGGGACATCGTCTTCTAGGCAAAAAGCAAGTAGATTGGGAAACTCCCCCTGTCCCTGAAGTGGGTCTTCAAAAGAAGGAGTCGGGCACCCCGAGCCGGCTGCAGTGTCTGGGCCTGGGATGCTTGTGAGGCAGAAGCCTCACCTTGCCGTGCTCTTCCTGGGCACACTTCACTTCCCAGGGTGGCACTGCCCGCAGCCCACTGCCGTACGAGTATTAAACAAGCAGAAAAGACTCAATTTCCTTCTGTCAGGGCTTTCCATGCCGCTGACAAACAGTAGTCGACTGACATTTAAGTGGGAAAAGCTTGGCTTTGAAGCCTCAGAGGATCTGTGCCCTATTGCTTCTTGCTCGCTGGCTTTGTTCGCATAAACCAGGCTGGAATGTGCTGCCAATCATAACCGAGAGCAAAAAATCCTCTGCAGTCTTAAGCCAGCTGGAGATGCTTATCCTGACCTGCTCTCAGAGGACACGGAGGCACTGGATCCGTCCCTGCGGGAAGGGAGAGGATGCTGACTCCTGGTTTTGTTCCAGTGATTTCAAGAAGCTTAAAGATAGGCTTCAGGAATGTAAAAAGGGCTTTTTTTGTGTGTAAAGAATTGGTAAATGTAGTGTTTTGCTTAGCAAAACTTAGCAAAAAATAAACCCCAAATAAAAATCACATGTTGAAAAGTGTTCTCGGTTTAGTCACTATGTCGACTATGCAATTAAGCACACTAAACAACTCACCTGGTTTCATTTTTCTAGTCCTTACTCCTAAAAAAAGAAAAAAAAAATGAGGAAGAGTGGAAGAAATGCACAATTTACCTAGGCCACTCCTAAAATGGAGGGAAAGATCAGTGGGAATTAAAAAAATGGCAGGAGTCGGCATCCAAAGAGTCCTGAAATGGAAATTTTTCGTGATTTCGTACTGGCGATCTTGGGGTGGATCCAAAAGGGGGGTAATCTGCACACACAGTCCCCCAATTGAAAGTTAAAATCCAGAACACTCCTGAACCCAGAGGAATCTAATCCTCTCGCTGCTGCAGCTTGTGACCTCCCTTGGTCAAAAGAGTTACCCCTTCTGGGTAAATCTTCTCCCTTGGCACAGCCACGGACACCACCAGCTTTTACAGACCATGACAGAGCTTCGAACCACCAAAGGGATCCAGAAATTCCTCAGCCTAAATCCCCCTGGATTTCAGTCATGTAGGTGGAGGCATGCTCTGCTCTGATCCCATCACAGCAAGTTTGATGCACACCAACAGGATCAGGCCCTCGTGAAATGTAACATGACGACTTAAAAAGCATCGGTTAGACCTCGAAAGATATAAAATATATTTAACATTCTTTTTATATCCCTTGCCTGGTTTATGCACCTTTAGGATTCACGTTTTCTAGCACATCTCCACAAGCGCAATACTCACAAGCTATCTTTTTTAAAATGACAGCAGAGGTTCAGGGTACACATATAATTTCACAACTGAAGCTATGTGAGGCAGTCATGAATTTGAATGAGGATTTCTTTATGGGTTTTTAAGGCAGATCCAATAGGACCCAGGATGAATTTGCGGGTTTATTTTTTTTTTACTCAGAATGACTTTGTTATGGTCATAGTTTTCTCTAATAGAAAAAATCTCTGTTCCCTCTCCATTCCTTCCTCACCTAGGAGGAAAGATCCATATAAACACTGGTTCAGAGTGATTGCCACTATACAGCCTTCAAAGGGGAATGAAGGATGTAATGGAGGTGTTTGTACACAAGATGCTTGATACTGAACTCTGTATCCCTCTTCCCTGCAACACTGAAAATTAGTTTGAGAAAAAGCATTTACCGCTCCTCAGGAAAGCGATTGCTTTGGGTTTTGTTCAAGACATAAGAAAACCTTTACCCATCTTTACACTTTTTTTTTTTGCTAAATAATTGTTTTGTTCTGAGCCCCTTAATTCAATACAGCCTGTCAACTCTTCACAAACTGTTTCTTCTCCAAATAATAGCTGTATTCTGTTTTGGGACCACCCTGGCAATACGAATGTTCAGTTGTCATCAACTTCTTTTTTTCTTTTTTTCTTTTTTTCTTTTTCTTTTTTTTATAACTCTCTATTCAAACTCCTGTGCATGGTCAAATTTTCTCTCTCTTTACCTCCTTTACTTAACACATTCAGCCAATTGGCTTATGTCATGTTTGGTTTTATTTCCCCTTGGATCAGATTTCAAGAGTTCCCAAGATTTCATTTCATTAATCCTGTATCTTAGAATGGAAAGTGCTTCATTTATATAATTGACCCTCTTGTAAAGACAAATACTTTTTTTTTTTTCCCTAGAAAAAAAACAAACAGGGAAGATGTGTGTTAGAAGAACAGTCAACTTTCCAAACATGAAAGCTTCTCCTGTTTGTTTGATGTCTCAGTTTCTTGTTGGACTTTCTCAGATGAAATAGAAGAGGTTTTCACTATCATGTTGAGATGCCAGCTCTGAGGAAAAGGCTCTTGGGCTGTATGAAAAAATGCCGAATGGCTAAACAGAGGGATTGGCCCATGAAAGTACCCAAGGGCCTGATTTGTGGTGGTGTTCACGGATGCATAGGAGGAGTTAGGAATCTGGGAGAGGGACCTGGTGATTTTCCCTAGAGCAAGTTCTCTAAATATTGAGCTTTGCCTGCTGTTCAAAGCCTGCAAGCCTCCTTCCATCTGTGATTTATAATCACGGATCTTTCTTGAGAGTGCAGAGCCCTTAGTTAAAAAGGAAACAGGATCTGAGAACAAAATGATTCTTTTCTTCCTGAACTGAATAAGCAGAGGACGAGAGGGAATAGTATTGGGACCACCAGTTTTTAAGACAATAGTTCAGGTGTCAGAGCACCTGAGAGCAGGATCATCACGTTTCATTCCCTTGCAGACCTTGATGAAATGTTGAGGCTGTGCTATGCAGCTGGGCAGACTGGGCAATACCCATCAGTTATGGTTCTTTCCTTGCTTCAGAAGTCTGATTTTTTCTCATTACAGGTGAAGTAACTAAACTAAAACCATTAGCCTTTCCACATTTAGAAAGCAATTATTTGTGTCAAATTCTGAGGGTTAGAAAAATATCAAGAAAAGCTGAAATACAAATATTAACAACCTTCTATTTGCCAAGCAGCTGTAGAGTTGGGAAGGAAAAGGGCTTTTCTTTTTGAAAAGTCAGGATTTTTTTTCTTAAAATGCTTTCAATTTTATTTTATTTTCATTGTAATTATATTCTTTCAACTGCTATTACTTTCCATTAAGTATTTGCAGAAATATTTGAGGAGAAACTCATTTTGCTATTCTTACAAATATGTCCATCCCTAGTGTATACTCTTTCATACATCTGAAGTTTTCCTATCTTCACTTCTCCATTTTCCTTTGTCCTCTCTCCATACTCTATCTTCTTTTTACATTTATGACTGCTGTATATTGAGGAAAGCAAGAACAAATTCATGACAGCGAATGATTCAGACCCCCACACGTAAGAGTTAAAAGTGACTGCATAAGGCATAGAAATTTTTATTTACAAAAATGTTTTATATAAACTATCTGTGTGTGGAGTCTGTCCATGTGGTTTCCTCAGAGCCTTAAAGCAGCATAGAAAGCAAAGACATAACGTAGATGATATTTGAGGGATTATTTTGCTGTTGCACAGAGAACTAGAAGACAACTTAGTTTATACAAAATGAGCTAGTACTCAGAGCTAATAGAAAAGCAAATAATAAATGAAATGTTATTTCTCTCTCCCTAGTGAAAATATATTATGACTTTGAATATACATATGGCTCTGCTCTGTTAAGTAATAAGGTGCCATTCTTCCCTGCAATAATTTTCAAGCTAATAATCTCAGTTTGAATACCCAATCCACAAGTAAACATGTTGATTATATTAACATTTATTCTTATTCACCAAAAATAAAGATTATTTATCTTTTTTCCTTGAAATAATTTTTCTCCAATGATAAGATATGTTCAGCAACCAATATGCATCAAAAAAAACCCCAAAACAACAAAACCCCACAGGAGTTTCATTCCTTAATAAAGGAATAGAAATATTTTTATTGCCACAGGCCACCTCAGAATTCCAGGTATTCTGTAAGCAAACTCAACAATACACAAAGCAATCCTGAAATAATTTATTGGAAATAATTCTTATGATTCTGCAAGTATATTGACAAAGAGCAGCTATAATAATAATAATAATAATAATGCTGTCCTGTCAACTGTGGAACCTAAATTCTTTTACATAATTTATAGACCCAAACAATTCATTCAAAAAGTGTGATTCTTGAGCATTTTAAGAAGCGTTTCTCCATTCTATTTAATGTACCACTTAGAACTAACAAAGCTGCTTATACTACTACCTGGACTGCTGAAGCAGTTTTACAGTATTAGTGCCATTATTGACCATCAAAGTATTTTCTTGCAGAGAAGGATATAAAAAGTCTCTCCCTCTTTAATCAGAGAGCTGCAGATATAGGAAAATATTTTAGATTAGACACGTACTATCTGTACAATAGAGACTCCTGGAATTATTTGTCTCACAAACTAATTTCTATATTTGTAAAGAACCAGAAACTAAATCCAAGGTGATTTCTTCACTATGGTCTGCTGAGTGCAGAAAAATATAACAACACAGAAATAGAAAGATCATTTATCATTTACATTTCTTTTCAATACTAGTTTCATCTTCTATTTGAAGCAGGTTGACCTTGTAATCTTCGTTTGGGGGAATTAGATGACTGAGAAGGTTTCTCAGCTATATAAGGGAATATTTCTCACACAGCTCAATCAAGAACCTTCATCACAAAATGATGTCAATATTGAGACTAGACATTCTCTTCTGAGGGACACCTTTTAGTCATCAAAAACTGAAATCATATTTATGAATGGAGGTAGCTTTCCAGTGCTTCCTGGTAAGTATATTTTGGGAAGGTTGGGCCTGGATTTTTTTTTTTTTTCATACTTAAAGGAAAAGCTGAAAGATATGTATTTGTGTGCTGGCGGAGAAGGTTTTATGCACCATCTTTTATCTGCAACAGTTACATATAGAGATATGCATTGAAAGAGCACACAGCCCTCTGGGCTTTACGTCTGGGATTCAAACTGAATGGTAATTTGCATTCGTGTACTGCCTAAAAATTCAACTAATTTTAGAGACAAGATTAAATGCAGGCTTGCAATCCCTTCTGAGCCTGAGACATTAACTGAAACAAGCATGTGAAAGCATTCGGCATGGCTAAAATCCCCTTGCACCATATGATTGCAGAAAATTATTGCTGGTTAGGGCAGGTCTCGGTTTTATTCCTTCCTTTATTCAAAAACATTTTAGTGATATTGGTGGAGTCCTCAGTGTTGGAAATACCTTGATTAAAGTTGCACACTGGTGGATGGCACTGTCTTGGAACAACTTGTCTTGTTCACTTTTACCATTTGCGGGGGAATGGAAGAGGGAAAGAGAGAATCCTGCTACATTTTTCATCGTCAATATTTTGGTAAAGAAAAGGATGTAATGGACGCATTGACAGCTAGGAAACAAATCATACATTCCCAGACCTTCAGGCTCAAACTGGAGAGACAGGAAAAAAGGAGGAACTATATGACAGCTTCTTCTCCCTTTGAACATCATGTTTTGTAACACTTAATCACCGATGGATATTTAAGACAATGGCCATGACTATACAATAATTTGATTGTCCACACTGACCCGGAACCAGCTGATCCTCCCTGACTAGGATTCATTATCATAGAAGTTTCCTTTTTGCTGCACACTTTTGAGTTTGTTTTCCTGTATCGAATGGGAATTTGCTCTTGCTCAGTTTGTGCGGTGTGCTCAGATGCTTTCAGGTAAATCCTCTAATAATTTGATTAAGTAAATGCATAAACATATTGCAGGACCTGCAGGAATTTGCTTCAGGAGGTCAGTGTTTCCCCAGCTTAAGGCAGTGCATAATTGCCAACCAGAAGGAGCAACGTAGCTGCCGTGGGAGAGAAAGGCTCAGAGCCTGCACGCCTCTCAGATAATCAGGGTGAAGAAAGTGTCTTCAAGCAGCTGTTGTTTCCTTGCTTAGCCACTGCCCCCGTGGCTGAGGATTATAATGAACATTAAAACCACGGGAGGTTTTGCCGTTTCCACTGCAGCAGCGGGAACTACACTGGGCAGTACCTTTGGGAACAAGGATATGCGGTTTCGCTGCCAGAGAGGAATTGCAGAGCATCTTTCAGTATCGGCCTACTCCATATTTGTTGCAAAGGTATAACTACTACAGAGAAGGTGGCATACACTGGTGCAATAATCATGGCAGAAAAGGCTGCAGGGAATCAAATCGAAGTCCTCATATCTCAGTTATCATATACGCTTCCTGTCAGGCAAGAGCCTTCTTATCTCACAAACAATAAATTGACTGAATCCTGGCAACACTCCTATGCAATATGGGGCTGTTATTCCTGTTTTATGAGCACAAGCAAGTACTATGTAAGCCTCACAGAACATCAAACCCAGAGTTACGCTTGAAATTAGACACCCAATTGTTGTTTATTTTGGTTGAAATGAATGGAAACTGGAATTGAACTCAATTCTTCTGAGTCTCAATCCACCGCCTACCAGATCATCTTTTTTAACATATCTTTAATATTATCTCAAACGCTCACAACTCACATCTATAGCTTTCTCCAGGACTAAGTAACTAACACCAAAAGAGAAGGCACTGGTATATATTGTTACAGACATGCCATTTCAGATTAAGCTTCTGATATCTTGAAAACAAATCACTATCGTAGGGAACGTTTCCTTTCAGAAGGGAACAGTTTCATCTTCCATTCATATACGAATCATGAAAGAAACGTAAGTGATGCAGGCCATATTTGGAGACTTGCGTACCTTTGTGTCACTTCTTTATCCTTGTTGTCTCTGTGATGCAATTGCAAATCATTCTCTCTCCCTTTTTTCCCTATGTGTAATTAGAGGGCAGAACAGATGGTAGTAGCTTACTTTAAAGTGATGTCTTTATTAAAACACTTCTCAGTATGCTTCCTAACAATCATGCAAAACAGCAAAGAAATTACTCTGATTACAGGCAAATCTCAGAAGGTTTCAAGGTTCATAGTAGAGAGACATCAACAACTCAGAAACTTTGTAAGACCAGCACAAAATTCCAGAAGCCACCAACTGGGCTGAATGGTGTCTCAGGAACATCACCTCCCCATGATGTCTTTGGAAATACTTTTTTGTCAACCATATGCCTATAAAAATCAGGAATCGGAATCTCTTTCTTCAGAGCTTCTTGCTTCCAAATTTAGTAGTGTCTTAAGCCTTACAACTCTGAGCAGAGGCAAAAAAGGCATCATATTTACTGTTTGGTATTTGAAGCTTTAGAGAGCAACTACCTAAACCTGTCCCATGTCTCCCTACCCTTGTAAAGGAACAAAATCCAACCTTAAATCTCTAGTGACATGTACTACTCACTGATTTCTTGGCTTCTTTCTCTTTTATTACAGTTCTTTGCAGCACATTACCTTCCGTTGAGCCTCGACACTCCTGTGTGCCCCTTTCGCCCCACGCACCCCCTGCAGCTCTCTCTCCTGTTCCCACCACTCCCTGACCACACCAAGGCACCAACCTCAACTGGCTGCAATTGCCGTCACGCAGCAACTTTTTCCTTCTTCTTAAATCTGTTACCCCAGAGGCACCACCACCATCACTGATGGGCTCAGTCTGAGCCAGTGGCAGGTCCATCTTGGAGCTGGCTGGGATGGGCTCATGGAGGAGGACACGGGGGAAACTTCTAGCAGCTTCTCACAGAAGCTCCTCCTTGTAGTCCCTCCGCTACCAAAACCTTGCCACGCAAACCCAATACATGTTTCCACAACTCTAAAACACAGTGTGACAATTGCTTACTTTAAACACAGGTTTCTTTCTGAATCCCAGGGAAATGACAGTTTGGGGGGGGGGGGGGCTTGGTTTTTTTTGGGTTTTTTTGTTTTGTTTTTTTTTTTTTTTTTTT
>JAVJGG010000001.1:38058048-38069668 GCA_035590195.1 Aviceda cuculoides | reverse complement strand
GGAGCAGTTCGTGAAGAACTGCAGCCCGTGGGAAGGACCCACGTTGGAGAGGTTCGTGGAGGACTGTCTCCTGTGGGTGGGACCCCACGCTGGAGCAGGGGAAGAGTGTGAGGAGTCCTGCCCCTGAGGAGGAAGGAGTGGCAGAAACAACGTGTGATGAACTGACCGAAACCTCCATTCCCTGTCCTCCTGAGCAGCTGGTGGGGAGGAGGCAGAGAAAATCAGGAGTAAAGTTAAGCCCAGGAAGAAAGGAGGGGTGGGGGGAAAGTGTTTTAAGATTTGATTTTATTTCTCAGTATTCTACTCTGATTTGATTGATAATAAATTAAATTAATTTTCCCCAAGTTGAGTCTGTTTTGCCCATGACGATAATTGCTGAGTGGTCTCTCCCTATCCTTATCTCGACCCACGAGCCTTTTGTTCCATTTTGTCTCCCCTGTCCAGCTGAGGAGAGGAGTGATAGAGCGGCTTTGGTGGGCAGCTGGCATCCAGCCAGGGTCAACCCACTACACTGTCTTACAGCATCGCTCTAAAAGTTGCAAAAATGCTTTCCGATAAGCTTCAACCATGGCACATTATATCCTGTTTTAGTGCGATCTCTATTTCATTTTGTCTCTGCTTACCACAAATCTCTAAAATTTGAGACTTTCAGAGGGAATTTGCATTGACATCACCAGGATGATTAGAAACCTCCAGGACAGAGAAGCAATGTAATGAAATAAATGGCAGATTCTTTATCAGAGAAAGCAGATGCCTTACAGCTGGGCTTCTTAGAAGAAAGATTATAGGTCTTAAAATGGAAGTGGAAGATATTTTCAGGTCAGGAGGCCACCAGCAACTCCTCAGAGAAGAATTTTAGAATGAAAGAAAAGAGAAATTTTTCGAGATGGATGCAGGAAGGCCTCAGTCCATGCTTCCCCCGAGGAGCTTACAGTGGTCAAATGCTGTAGATATGTCTAAACTCTAAGGCTGAGGGAAGATTTGAGGATTTGATTAAGTGTAGTTTTTTATGCCTCTGCAAAATGCATGTACAAAATGCCTTTCAATCCTGAAGGATTTCATAGCCACTTTTGCACAGGTGATAAGAATTACAGGAAGTAAAAAGCCACGGAGAATCAAACACAATGTCTGTCATTAAACACAGTTTGAAGACTCTCTATTCTCTGAGATATTCAAAACTCAAATGGACAAATCCCTGAGCAACCTGATGTAGTTGAACCTGCTTTGAGCTGAATCCGGGTGAGCACCAAAACTCCACAGGTACACCCCTATCTAAATTATTCCATGGTAATTAAATAAGCGTCTACATTTTGTCTTGAATGTTATTAATGTGGAGACAACAAGTCTAAATTTCCAGCAACCTTCTTTTTTAAAAAAAGTTTTATCAGGAACATAACGGATGTTCCCCAGTAGATGCATACCACATATCCCCATGTCCCCACAAAAACATGCTTCCCTGGTTCGCCTGAGATCAAAAGCAACAGTTAGAAACAAAGCATTTCTGGCCAGAACCGTGGCAAATTTGTGGCAAAAGTAGAGTTTACTTCAGTCATTCTGCTGAGGGTCAAAACGGTGCCCGACAAACATGCTCAAACCCAGCCAGCTTTGGGGGAACTATCACTGCAGCTAGCTCTCGGGAACATTAACAGAGGCTCTGGTAGAGCAGCGTGAGCCAGAGGTAGGGAGAATAGCTGGAAAGAACTCAAAGGAAGGAAAGCAGAGAGTGACAGGGTGTCAGAGACACCCAGTTGGCTGATTATGACTGCTTGTGTCGCTTGCTGCTTGAAAAAAAGGAGTTTCTTTTGATTGGAAAGAATACCACTGATAATAATGATGCGGCAGTTACTGCATACAGAAAATCCTCTTCTGAGGCCATACTAAAGCATTTAGTTTAGGAAGGAGGAAAAGAAAACCTCCATAGAAACCATGTTTATCATTTCTTCTGTTTCATTCATGAAAAAAAAGAAGAAAAAGTTAAGTTGATCAAGTCTGAGTTAATCACCAGAAGTGATTCTGATGCTAGGGTCTTCTCTGATAAGCTATCCGCAAATGCTTTGCTCCGGCCTCAGCTAGGATCCCAGCTGTATGTCTGCCTGTGTCAAACTAAAAAAGCTTATTCAATTTTCCCTCATATATCAGAAATACTTCTTAATAAAATAAAAGGTCAAATTAGCACCTAATCCCTGTCAATGGTGTTATTTTAAAGTTGCTGTAGATATGCCCCGATAGACTCACAGTCAGAAGAGAAACAGGCCTTTGAGAATACTGCAACTCATCGACAAATTCGTTGTGGTCTTTTAAGTTCAGTTGTGCCTAGAGTTTTCCAGAACTTACTGTCTTAAATAAAGACAATAAATCCTGCTTTGAAGGAGATCTTGAAGCTCTGTCAGACACCTATACTTATTTTGGGTCTGAATTTGAAACAAGCACTTTTCAATTCCTTTAAATAACAGCCGACTGATTACAAGCCTAGAACTTTACCTCTGTTATTTATGGAGACTATGCTCTCTCAAACAACAAAGCAAAATTGCAAAGGTTAGTTACATAAATAACAAACTTCCTCTTGGAAGATCTATACATTTCAAGTTTGAATTGTTTTGCTACCAACACCTAATGCATAAAGTTTGTGCTAATATGTTGGCTGGCAAAGGACCAACAACCTTGAGTTTGTAACAGCTAAACCCATACATCTAAAGATTGCAGTGATGGCTGGTCTTATCGCTGTCTGGATGACTGTAAATTCTGCTTGTTGAAATTTTCAGAGGTAGGCACTAGCATCAATGAGTACGATGATCTTGCAGACATTGACTGACATCATTAGAAAAGAAAAAAAGAGGGGTTAGACTGGCCACATTCTTTCAATTTGGTAACTTGGTAAGACAGACAGTACTTTTCACCTCTTCCTGCTATTGTAATCAGAATAAAATTTTCTTTGTTATGTATTTTACAGTATGACCTTGTAAATCATTCAAATGAGAAAGAAGAGTTAAAAGGAGACAAATATGCAGGCAGGTTTCAAAGGATATCTCTGTAAGTGTTCTCCACCTGTTTTTATCTACTAATTGTTTGGCATTATTCTTATTTAGATAAGTAACTGCTTGATGTGTAAACTGACTGTTTTACAAAAAAAAAAACCAACAAAAAACCACAAACAAACAACACCACAAAAAAACCCCCAAAACCAAAAAAAAACCCACCTTCCCCAAAACCCCCCCAAACCCCAAACCCAAACCAAACCAAAAAAAACCCCAACCCCCCAAAACTCCATGTATCATTCCCTGGTTTGAGAGACAAGAAAGAACGAAGCCTGAACAAGTAAGGAAGATTCACAAAAATCTTTAGCACAAAATTTGCTGATGAAGTAGCTACCATTATGAAAAGCCGATGAAGCTACTACCTGACCTGGGATAGTACATACAGCCCACCCCAGGCCTCAGGGCAAGCAAACCTCTAAAAGCAAAAATCTGCAGGTTCTGATTTACATTATAATCTGTCAAGCAACTGGTGCTTTAGGGTGCGATGGTTTTTTTTTTAATGCAGCCACCTCCTTTGACGTCTCATTTAAACATTTAGTTCATATTTAGGTTGGAGGAGCCCTGTAAAATCACTCATTAGGAGCAGGTCAGAATTGGATCAAATAAATCATTCCTATCTGAAGCACAATTCCATACAGATACCTACAGAGAATCCTTTCTGCTGGCAGATCATGTAAGGTCTGTTCCATCAGAAACTAGTGGCTTCATTGCATTTGATTTATGGCATGCTAGAACTGTCATCTATGGATTGGTTGGGTTTTTTAAGCAAGATGTTTGTTAGAGCCTGAACACTCTTACAAAGGCTAGGACCAGATAAACTGTGAAATGTTCTCTTCTTCAGAAGTGGTGCCTTCTCTGAATTTCCTGGAGAGAAATACGACCTGCACACATACACAAACACAATAATGCCAGTGCCTTTGGGAAGTACCAGATTGGTTACACCTGTGTAAATCAACAGACGAGTTCACGTGAAGGCAACTTCCCACATTTCCATGAATTGTCTGACAGAGGTACTGGAGGCAAATGACACATTGCTAGGTATCCAGGCACTTTGGACAAATGGAAATCTAATTCTTGGATGAAGCTCCAAAGTGGAAAACAGACAATGATGATAATGAAGCTCCAAATTGGAAATCAGACAACTATGATAATGAACCTCAGACATCCATCTTCAAACCCATGCTCTAAACCCCAAATCCTGATCTCACTGCTTTCCTCCTCTGCACCAAAATCCTCCTGCCTGTGTCCTCACCCACTGAAACATGCACCACAGAGTACTGGAGAGACTGTGCTCTTCATTCAGTGTGCCCAAGCCCACGTCCACCACATCCAAGGCTGCAGCCCTTGCACTGCTTGGACTGGAACATGGTGTCTTTGTGGGGTTTATTTGCTGAAAACCTGGAGAATTATGGAGCATATGTGAACCATTTTCACAGGGAGTGCTACAAGCACATCCCTGGTTTTGCTCCAAAGCACAGGCATATGAGTGTGTCTTCAGCAGCAGAATGCAACTGCTTCCTTTAACATGGGTCAATGTATTTCTTCTTCAACTTCTCTAGATCAACTGAATCCACACAATTTAACACTGAAAAATTATACTACTTTCACCATTGTCTCCTGCAATGCTTCCTTTTCCTCAAAAGAAAATCAGTCATAGGTATGTGCCTACTGTAATTTTGGATCTATCATGTGGAGACAAGTAAAACTCTTTGTACTTGTAGCTATTCTCCCATCCTTTAACCCACTTAGCCACAGTTTTGTTGTCAAGATGGTACATGGGCTCTGGTAAATGGAAAAAAATCATGTACTGGTGTGCAATCCAGTCTCTGGAGCATACAGAAAATGGTTTGATACCATCCTTCAGATGTAAACTCCTGGATTTAGTCTTAGAGTTGTCACTGCTTTTACAATCAGGCCTATATTTTGTTTTTTCCTGCTTTAAAGACCTTCGTTATTAAAATGCCAACCTAAGTTTTATTAGTTAACTATTTCTGTCTACATGCGTGAAAGCCATTTGGAAAAGCAATAAATTCTTAGGTCATATGAAAACCAAATAACCCTTATTCAAATACCAGAGGTTACAAACAGATATTAAGCATGTACACATTCAGCAGGAGATGACCAGGGTTAATATTACAGTCTGATATATCAAACTCCTTAGGCACAGCAAAATAATAATAATCCCACAGGGCAAGTGGTAATATTTTAGAAAACAGAAAGAAAAAAAAAATATATCAAAAGTCATGCTCATTTTGAATTCCAGAAAACTTTTTAATCATGCTGATCTTTGTTTCCTAACTAAATGGGCTCCTAGGGATTTCAAGATCCATAGACAAAATTGAATTGTTTTACATCTCCCAACGATATAGAGAGCTTTGGTACCATTGCAAAGGGTTGAAGGCACAAGGGACAATCACAGTCCTGACTTTTATCTTCTGCCATTACCAGAAGGCAAGTCTAGCACATGGTCAATAATTGACCTTGGCTAAAATCAGATCTAGAGAAGCCAAAGGACTCCTGGGGTGCTTGACTATCATCACTGTCTCAATAATTTATTTTGATATTGAGAGACTAAAGACTGTATGATAATTGACAAGATTGTCCCTGGCACGTTACTTTCCTAACAAAAGCAATCATTTCATTGTAGCATTTCCACTGAAATGCACAAAAGCTACCTTTCCAAAGATGAATGTAGCTTAACAATCACCTTCCCTAAATTTGTAGCAATAACAAAGAATACCATAAGCAACCTGGAAACAGAGCAGGATTTGCACATTTTCTTTCTATAGGAATATGTTTCCAGCCAGATATAATGGAAATAATAAACATGATTAGTTTAAGAAAGTTGTTATGCATAATAGATAAGAAACTCCTCAGGGCAAGGAAGTTCTTGAAACTCTCTTTTTGGTCTTAACCAGGGAAGCATATAAACATCTACTGACAGGAAGACAAAACTTGAACCTTTTTGAACGAGCAACAAGCAGAGGGAAGTTCACTTGCTTACAGTAGGTGCTAAGTAAATATGGTGAATATTGCAGTCTTTGATGATAAAATCACAAACTAAGTAACTGATGCTGTGGTATTACATTATTCATGTTTTACAGTTCCCTCAGAGAGCGGCTCCTGTTACTGAGTGGATGCTGATTTCAGCTGGAGGGTAACAAAACAGGATGTCAATGAAAAAGAATTCTTGAAGTTTCAGACATAGATTCTGCAGTGCTATGAGCTAACATTATCCCACTGAACTATAGTGATTTCCACCAAGTGAGCATTTGATTCATACAGGGTACCAGCTGAACTTTCAGAAAGTGCAATTTCTTAAATAAGAAACATTTGTTTGCATTATCTTCATTGATCTTTCATTAGATCCATAGTGGTGATACAGACCATTTGATAACACTGAAAACCTAATTCTATCTGTTTTGCTATTGCACATATTCACTCACATATTTCTTCAGGTTACAAAAATCATCTCCTCTTTTGAAACCATCCATCTTCCATCAGCACAGGCTGACTGCCTTGCCAACTTTAATCTCTGGTCTTTCTCTACTGTTGCAAGTCATTAATCAGTTACTTCCATCATTGTAACCAATGGCGACCCTATCTGTAATCATCTTCTATGACTCTCTGAGAGCTTGCTATCCACTAGTGTCAGTGCCACTTAGACAGGTTATAAAAATGTGCCAGCCTAAATGCCACACATGCGTTAATCACTTGACAAGCTTTTGCTGTTAGTTTCCTGAATTCTAGTTGCAGCTATGCATCTTTTACACAGAACAGTATTAGCTGTAATAATAAGACACTGCCCCAGAAAAGCTGGGATAAAGGAAATTAAAAGATAATTAAGATTGCAGTTCTGCATCACTTTTTCCTCAGCAGCCTGAACACAATGAATATTCCCTTGCTATTCTCGCTGTGCAAGAGAAGAGGAAGACAAACAAACATTTAATCTTAATGAGTCAAGCCAGTAGATTCATAGATTTGAGACTAGAAGGGATCATTAGTTCATCAAGTTTTCCTTCCCATCCAACATACCAGAGAATGTTACCTTTTACTGCTATGCTGAGCCAAAAAGGAGAGAAAGAACCCTCATGTTTAACTAAAACTCATTTCTTACTAAGAGACATCTAGTCTTTACTTAAAGGAAGGTTACTAGCTTTGCTAAGAAAAAAAAAAGACAACTAAAAATGAAGTTTTGGCACATGCCACACAACGTTCCAGGCCTCCTGTATCGTTACCAGGCTCCGTTTCCGCGCTCGGTTTCTGCAGGTACGCGCTCACCGACTTTTCCCCCTGAGCCCCTCCTGCCCTGCAGACAAGCCCAGCCTGCCCCCATCCCTCTATCCCTGTCCTGCACCTACCCTCGTCCACCTCCACCCACTTAATTTTCTGTCCAAGAAATGTATGAGTGGAGGCTGGGGTATGACGGGACCTGGGCTGGTAATGAAGGGGCTGCAAAAACAGCATTCCTGTTTGCTGCCCGACCACTTGCCTCCTCCTGCCAGGGTGGTTTTCATTGCACCTAACAGGTTCCTTTCCAAAACTTTCTACTTTCAGAACGATGCAACATTCAATTACTTTAAAAACAATAAAGGTTTGTAGGACGGGTAATCAAAAACCCTGTTAACAAACTTTGTAGACAAATCTGCAAAATCCGTAATTTCCTCTGGTAGTTTCTTCCAATAGCTAAATCTCTGTCATTGTGACTTATTTCTTTCTCTATTTTTATTCGAATTGGACTGGAATCAATTCCCTGTTGTTCTTATTAGTTTGCAAGCTTTTCTCTCTTGGAATAAATATCAAACTCCAAGTCTATTAGCATTTTTTTTAGCTTTTAAAAAATTTTGTTGGGAAAAAAAGAAGGACTCCCTTCACTCCTCATAGTCTCAGTACCTTCCTCCTCCCTTTCCTGTGGGAAAAAAGTGTGGAAGGAAAACTGAGAGGAAATACAAAAAATAGAAAAAAAGAAAACTTGAGCTGTGATATTCCTGTTTGAGATCAACTTTAAGTTTCCAGAAGAAAATATATGGGGGTTTATATATATATATATGCATATACACACACATATATATATATTTTATATGCATACGTATATATACACATGTATATACCTATATACATACACAGACTTGAAAAATTCTCCTTCCTAAGGAAAAAAAAAAGATCAAAAAAGCCCAACCAACTTCAAAAATCTTTTGGTTTTAGCTCTGAAATCTTGTGAAATGTCTACTGCCATTTCAGTGTTGGTGGTGGTGCAGCTATATACCCCTCAGTACTCCTATCACTGAATCTCCTCCGGCTGCCCTCAATACCCAACTCCCAGCGACTTCTCCTGGCCAGCAAGAACAGTCACAGCTCTGCTGTTTATCTGTCTCTATCCCTTATCCATCACCCTTATAGCAGACTCAGACCCCACTTGCCATCTTCCCCCGTCATATACATTAAATTCCCTTCTCCACTTTCACACAAAGCATCTTCGCTTAACTGCTCTGCCAGTGTTCAACCTGTTTTTAGGGAAGGAAGCTCATGTCTCAGAAAGCTTGTTTCATTGATTTATTAAGTGAATTAGGGGGTGTACCTAAATCCACTACTTTCACAATTTATGGGAAGAGTTATGTACACAGTTGTCATCCAAGCGCAGAGCAAAGGGAAAGCTTTGCATTCTTGCTGGGAAGGTCGCCTCCCTCTGTATGTTTTCCATAGCTGGTACCACAGTGGAAGGTGACATCTCTGTCAGCAGACAGGGAGGACACAAGAGGACCCTGAGTTCTAGTAATGGCAGGACAGGTTGCCCTACCTCTGCAGGTTGCTTTCTATTTACTTTGCCCATTTAAATTATAGAGCATCTAATCAGGCATTGTGTCTGGAGACTTGGTCTTTACAGGCCCATTCAGGTTAAAACAAACAAAAAAATAAAATCCAAATTCAACTAAATTTAATTCCATTAACTTCCAAAGTGAATCATGTTAAATCAACTTAAAATGGCTTTAATCCTCTTTGATAGTATTAGTCAGTCTTAATTCAGGTTAGTTATCCACTTAAAATTAACAGGTTTACTTGATTTCAAAGACACGTCCTCAGTATTGCCTCACAGACAAATCCTCACCATTTTACAGGTAATATTAGTCCAGTGAAACATTAATAACGATACAGGTGATACCAGTTGCTGAATCCAGCTTTTTCAAGAAATTTTATTTTCTCTGAAGAGCTCTGATTTAGTCAGAATCAGTTTTCCTGATCAAACTAGCACAAGAGAAAGTACTATATTAAAGTATTTCTAAATATTTATGCATCTTAAATATGATGCCACATTCATAAATCATATAAGGACAACTCAGTTTGACAAGCAAGGAAAAAAGATGATGCTGTTATAACAAAAAATATTGTGTGAAAATATTGAGATACTATTGATTATTAAAATGTATTTCAGGACTTTGAGAAGCACGTGTATTAACTACCACTATTGCTGACTATCTTCACACTGCTATGAAGGCATGCAGCATAAAAATAATGTCTAGTCTGCAGCATCTGGGTTTAAATCCAATTGTTGTGCAGTCCAAGCTTGCCTGATCAGATGGTTATGGGTTTTAAATCAAGAAAGCAATCAGTGGACACTAATAAGATGACAAGGTTTGAAGTACTTTGAATTACTGAATAGCTGGGCCAACATTTGACACCAGGCAGTGTTGTTGAGTCACGTGTTCATTTATTTATGTTTCAGTAAAATATTGAAGACTTTCTTTCTGTTCCTTCTGAGCCAGATGCTCAAATCTCAGACTCAGTCCGCAGAGATCAGTCTGGTGCCTGTGGCTCTCCAGGAGAGGGAGGATGCTGAGAAAACCCGAGCTCAGCAGGACCTGAAAAGTCCCACTTATTCATTGCCTCTGTAGGCTGGATAAGGCCAACCTCTGTGCTAACCAAGACTTGCTCTTTGGGCATAAAATAAATAGGGAACATTCTTACAAGAAGCAGCAGCCATCCTACTACCTACATGCAAGATTTAAACAGCATGAAAACACTGCATTTGACCTTTACATGCTTTTTTCACACTGACCACCAAACTGGGTTTGTGAGGTTATACAGCTTTGCAGAAAGATCAGATGATCAAAAGCTGAAACGACAATAACAAAAAAGCCTGCCTCCTCCTGAAATTCTCAATGTTTCAAAGTTTTATTTTCATGCCAAATTGGCAAGAAAGCAAATATCATCTCAGGAATCTGGGGAAAAATGTGTTTTGATAAAAGCTGTCTGCTAAAATGTGGCATTTCAAAAAGGAATTAATTTTAAAATATCTCCTATGTAGAATTAATTTTCCCTTTATTCCATAGCTTATATATTACTGACATACCATTTCAAGACATGATACAGTAATAGATGTTTAATGACTAGAATAGTCAAAGCCCTCTATTATTGTACATAAAACTATTAAAGGAAGCTCCGACACAGAACAGAATGAAATATCTTTTTCTAATGTATAGATCAAAATAAGTAATTTCTGTAGATATGAAATAAATTATTTATTTTCCTGAAAAATATCCTGATAATAAAGATTTTTTGAAAATACTTAAAAATGAAATTTTTGTAATAGTGGAAAATAATTTGAGAAACAGTATGTAACTAACATACCTTGCAATGTCCTTTTCTGTCAAAACAAAGGTCTTGAATGAAAATTCTTAAACTAATTTTGGGAAGTGTTCATGGAAATAATCATATATCAGCCTGCCTTTAGAAAGATAAAAATGTTACTTCTCCTTGGACTCCATTTACATCATCATAGGATTTAATCTTATACAATATCCTGAAAGAGGATACACTCATAGCAGTTGACTGGTCCTCAAGGTCAAATTTAATTGGTATAGAAAACCACCTCCTATTAACTCTCTTACTGTTTGTGTTTATGTCAAAGTGAAGTTGCTGTGTAGAAGTTATTAGAGGATTAAGTCATTGATATCAGAATATTCATCATCTTAGAGGAATTGAAAGATATTAGATTTAGAGTAGACTTTATGGTAATTTATTAGGTGATAGAATAACTTGCATGTCTACTTATTTTGAATAACTGCATAAAATATCACTCTAATGGAATGAATTAGTCTTATGTTGTCTATACAATCTTTATTTTTCCATTAATACTTCATCTTCTAATTTTATATGCTTAATCATTTTGCTGAGAAGTAAAAAGCTGAAAGTGTGTTAATGGAGAGGAGGAATCATCAAGTCTGACTGATGCTGCAAGGAAGCCCTTTGTATAGACGGGCGCAGTGCTATATCTTTACAATAAACCACAATGCGCTCTAAGAGTACTAACTCCCAGGTGCTATGTGGATCTTGGGGGAGAGAAGGTTTCTTGGGGGAAACCTCATCCATAAAGATCTTCCAACCATTTCCTAGAATATTTACTCCTCAATTTTAAAAAAGTGTCAGAGTGAAGGTTTCACTTTCAGTGCAAGGTTTCACTTTCAGTGAAAGTTGAAAATCATGGAATAGAATAGAATGGTTTGGGTTGGGAGGGACCTTAAAGATCATCTAGTTCCACCCCCCCTGCCATGGGCAGGGACACCTTCCACTAGACCAGGTTGCTCAAA
>JAVJGG010000001.1:38038115-38057948 GCA_035590195.1 Aviceda cuculoides | reverse complement strand
CCAGCCAGCAAGAAGGCTGGAGGGGCACAAAAAGTTGGGAGGGGACACAGCCAGGGCAGCTGACCCAAACTGGCCAAAGGGGTATTCCGTACCTTGTGATGTCATGCCCAGTATCTAAACTGGGGGAAGGTGGCCTGGGCAAGGGGGGGTGGGTGGGGAGAAAATCCCTGCTCGGGAACTAATTGGGTATCAGTTGGTGAGTGGTGAGCAATTGCATTGTGCGTCACTTGTTTTGTATATTCTAATCCTTTCATTATTATTGTCATTTTATTGTTACTATTGTCATTATTAGTTTATTCCTTTCTGTTCTATTAAACTGTTCTTAACCCACAAGTTTTAATTTTTTTTCATTCTCTCCTCCATTCCACTCGGTGGTGGGGGAGTGAGCAGCTGCATGATGCTTAGTTGCTGGCTGGGGTTAAACCACGACACCGCGTTTGAGCTTTGTTCCTTGGTGTTCATCTCCAGGCACTATTTAGCAGTTGCTTTTTCCCTTGTCTTCAGTTATCCCTCCTCCTCCCTCATAGCTAGGTATAAGTTTTCCTCAGCACGCTTTCATGATCTTTCATGGTTCGTGTTCTGCCTCTCATCCCTCTTTTGCTTTTATCTTACTTTGGCCTGTCACACACAGCAGATACTGAACCAACTAAGAGGAGCACAGCTGCACTTCTTTGCTCACCAATAGGTGGACCTTTTTCCAAACACCAGTGCTCATCGCTACCATGCTATTGCCCTGGACCCTGGAGCTCTCCTATGTTCTTCCCATGTTGCTTTTAGTGACTCTTAAACTCTTGACCTAACAGCATTTTCTAAGACCTGGAGAGGATAAAATATGGTTTAGGGTTGAAATAAACACCACCATGCCCCACCTCTGATATTTCATACCTGCATATTTCAGGATGACAAGACAATATGAGTGAGACTAATCTCACATAACTGTAGATATCTACCTCTGAGCTAGTTTTCCAGGTTCCTTTTGCAATCGGTAGAAAGAAGTGGACATATCTAAGATACAATTCACTGGATGTCTCTCATAGACATCAGACAGATCTTTTGGATGTCTGCCTTGAAGCTAGATGAATTGCATGCTGCAAGCACCCATCTTTCTCTATCAACCAGAAAGGGAGCCTACACAACAAGCTTAGAAGCCGATATCTAAATGTCTACATTTATGTGAGGATTTCCATAACTCCTATGCTTGTGGAGAACATCTATATGTGAAGAACACCCCAGAATATATAATTAGGGGTAGCAATATTATCCCCAGTGATCTGTAGCTTGAGCTAATCCCTATCATAAGATGGGGAGAAAGACTTCTACGATTACCTCCTACAGGCCTCTCTCACCTTATTCTGAAGCATACATCATTGGTCAATGCTGAAGACAAGATACTGCCCAGCGTGGAAGTTGGGTCTGATCCAGCCTGCTGATTCCTGCATTAAATCCAAACTAATGTAACGAAAAAAAGAATAAACAGTTTGCTCTAGGATACTTTCCAAGGAGAAAAAGATAGATAAGTAAGTCTCAGAAAGGCTGATTCAGTCTCATTGAATCTCATTTGGAATTTATCACTTATTCCGACATTACCACTATGCAAATTTTTACAAGAACTGAACGTGTGTTTGATTCATTAGCACATAGTTTTGCATTCACCTTCCGTGGGCAGGGTTGGGCTGAGTGTGCAGAAATCAAATGCTTGCAGACTGCCAATTAGAAGGATTTATTTCATGCCTCTCAGGAAGAATCTAGATGTAGCTGTTCCCAGGGAAATACTCAGAAAGCGTGTATTCCTCAGACATAGTTGCCAATGGGTGGTAACAGGCTGCTGAGGCTAACTATTTGTTAGTACACAATAGCTGATTAAAAAGATTTCTATTGATTTCTTGGGTAAAAATCTGTGATTACCTTTGTTACTACCAGTATTATGTGCTAACAGCAAGATACCAGAGCATGGGTAAAAAGAGATTTTCCTTTTGAACTAAGGTGGTACCTCGTTCCAGTTAGGTTTACTTGGAAACCAGTTCCATCTCATGAGGAAGCTTTAGTTTTTTGACACTTATTTTCAACACATTTTGATCAAGCTGGAAATATTTATTTTTTTAAACAGAACAAAGATACAAAAAGAAACCTCCACAAGCACCAAGAGCTCAGCTGTGTGCTTACTTGCAATCGTATACAGAATCACATCCCTGCTCAAAGCAGGTGAGCGGACAAACAATTCCCAGTGTATGCACTCACTCTTATTTTTTATAAGTTCCATCCTGTGCTTCAGAAATCTTAACAAAAATTTCATTGAATTCAGCATGCCATAACAAAACATATTCAAGCCAACAAAACAACAGTTTACAGCCTATTTCTTTGCTTTTCTTGGGTGAGCTTTCAGCATTTTTTTTTTTTAAACTTGATTTGTTGTACCAAGGATTCAAAGCCTCAGCCGAATATAACGTTTATCAGATAGGAGCAGCCAAAAAAGGGAAAGACAGACAAAGGTGAGATGAAACCTAAGGAAGATATGAAAACAGATAAAGGAATGGGTACACAGACAGAAGAATACAAGACTATTGGGGGAAGCAAATAAAACAAATGGGTGCTAAGGGAAGAAGTTGAAGAACAGAGACCACTTCAGAGAGAGCTGTTCATCACGACATTTTTTTGGATGGTTTGAACATCGGCTAAGCTATAATAACAATTATCCTGTCTTTGTTTCAGGTGGTGCTGAAATCCAAAGCCAGATTTCTCCTTTCTTCCAGATATACAGTAACAATCTGAAATTACAGCTCTTTAAGATGCATTAGGGGAAAAAAAAAAAAAAAAAAAAAAGCCTTAGCATCTATTGTTTTCATTTTCAGCACATCTCTAGCAGATTTGAAAACGTCACAGCATTTCATAAGTAGCCTCGTTATTTCAGTCCTAGAAATGGTGGGAACATCAACTTACAATATTGTTTCTGAAATTTAATAACACTATGCATAGAAGCTGCAAACTAAGGGAGTTTACAATGGAAATATAATAGATAAAAATCTTAATTAAAAACTTGCCCCATCATAAGTCACTGAACATCAGAAAATGTTTAAAAACGTGAACTATTGTCATAAAAAACATCCACATGAATTATGTACCCAAACCCAATGCCCCAATTTTTTCTGTGCCTGCAGTTTTCCTTATTTTTTATTACTATTTTCTCACACTGCCTATAATTGTCTACTGAAAACCAATCTGAAAATAAAAGCAGTGTGGTTTACATTGACTCATAAGAGTCTCAATAGAATCCAAACCTCATAGAATCATTTAGGTTGGAAAGGACCTTTAAGGTCATCGTGGCTTGAAGTGAAAATAATAAACAAGAAACAAAGATAAACCAGAAATTAACTCATCACATTGGTCACAGGGAAGCTGTTTTTTCCTAAACTTTTTTTGTTGCTCATTATCCTCAAGTTGTTCTGCACACTGCAATCTCCTTCTCACACTTCTGTCACTAAACAACTCTTGACAATACCCCAGATTCCAGTAACATCCCTGAAGCCCACCCGATCAGTATCTTCAGCTCTCCCTTACATCCTTAGCTGAGAAATAAACCCAGTTTGCTGGGGCTTGTCTTGAGATTTTGCATTTTAACTGGCACTTTGGCCATTCCCACTAAGCAAGAATCACTGAGAGTCGACTCTTCTGTACCCTTCTCTCTGCAGGTATCCCTTCTCTTCCTAGCACCAAACTTGTAGGAAGTTACTGTCTTTCAGGCTGCTGCTGTATTTTATTGAAATTGGCTAATAAATTTGAAAGTTATTAAAGGGGTCAGGGAACTGTCAGCCATATAGTTTGGTCATAAAAGGCTTCTTTCCCTAAAACAGGCTTACCCCTTCCCATCACACTTCAGAAATACATAAAATGACTTCAGTTAATCCACTACATTTAGCCTGTGGATTTTCTGAAGCAAGGAAGATGTTACGTTAACAAAGTCCCAACTCTGAACTTGAATCAATAAACTCTAGTGCAGTAATTACAGTGATTTTTTTTTTCAAGAGGGACAGACTTTCCCCTACACAGAGGAGTAACAGAGAATGGTACAGCGCTCAGGCAGAGTTCTTCAAGCCAACATTGTGGAGATTGAAGAAGAACTCAGAGATTCTACAGAATGTTTGCACGTGAAAGTTAAACTGGAAAGAACAAAAACCCTCTACCACCAAATACAGCCAGCTTGGATGGCCCATCCTATGTATTACCAACTTGCATATTTATCTGCGGCTCCCAACATCACCTACAATCCTCCTTTCCAGACTATTGCTAGTTGATGGGGATGCTGTTCCTTCTGGTTTACTCCCATGTGGCTGGGAAAGAAGCCCAGGATGATTTCTGCCATGTCTTTAATTTGCAGTACCCCCTCAGATAAATTCTTGAATTAATTTCTGGAGTTAATATCTTATGGACAAAGTCCCCTCCCTTCTTTTCATGACGGTATGACTAATAAGAGGAGGACACACAGGATATGGCTAATGAGTCAAGAGAAGATAAAGTGTTAACTAGAAAGAAAAGCAAAATATGAGGAAACCTGCACTTTAAATTGAAACATAACTGATCTCAACAAGAATGTCTGAAGAAGTTAGAGAGAAAAGGCATTAACAATCTAGGAGATGGAGACAGTTCCTTTTTTCTCCCTCTCAGTTTTTTTTTTTCTTCCAACTTTTTCAGTTTATCTACTATATTAAAATCTCTTACTCCCAGGCTGTTGTTCAGAGATCTCATTAATTGAGATGTAGGAACATAACAATGAAGAGAGCAAATAGACTTTGATTCATAGATGTTTAAAGCTGCAAGAGATTGTTCAAACTATTTATTTTGATGTCTCATATAACAGAATCACTCATCTGGATTTCATGCAGTAATTCCAGCAGTGGAGGAAAAAGAAAAATCTTATGCATAAATAAAGTGTTCTGAGATTCCTTATTTGCTTCCCTGCCCCGCCCCCCCCCCAAGACACACAAACTCAGAAATTAGTTATCCAGAATATTTAAAATAATTCAGCCATCTAGAAAGCAAAAAAACCCCCAAAGTTAGTGACAAATTACCAGAAAATACTGCCAGTTTCCCTTCATGCCTCGGATGCCTTCAGCCCAGAGCTAGAGGAAGGATATTTTAGTGAAAGTGACCTTATTACCTACAGATATGAATGTTTGTCACACTCCCTGTCTTCAAGGAGCACTGCCTGTTCACTGTGAATGTTAATTTAAACAACATAAAGCCAAATTATGACAAGACTAGGAAAGGTTGACCTACTCTGATTTCTGACACTTTCTTCTTTCTTTTTCTTCTCATACTTCCAGCTCCCACATGGATGCATGGCTATGCAAATCCAGGATATTTTTCTCTCATTTTCATTAGGGACTGGAATTATCCCACAGTCAAAAAGAAAGAATACCAGAAGAAAATTAAGTCTCTAAACATACATCAAAAATAGACACAGGATGTCGCTTACGCACATTGATAATGAAAATAATGGTAGTTACAACAGAACTAAAGGCTGCATTCAAGACAGAAATAAGACAGTGTCACTCACACCCAAATACTTTTTGCAAGTGTTTATTATAATGTATTCTTGAAAGATGAGTGGAATCCGAAACATCGGGGCACAATGGTGGAAGAACTTGGTTACAAAACACAAAATACCAGGGAGGAACTGGGCACCCAGCCCAAGCGTCTAACCCCTTCAGCCATTAGAAACCCTCACCCTGCCATAGTCTGTTATGTTCTTCCTCATCCATGAGACTCCCACAGGACTCTGCTCCTCCTGGGAAGAGTTTAACTTAAATTTAGACATCTTTTTACATCTCAAAAGGAAGGTAGGTCAATTCCAGACACAGCAATCCTTCCAGGAGATGACTAGGTAATGCTCCCCACACCACAGCTGAATTTGGCCTGAGGGTCTGATTTACAAAGGAGGTTTTATTTTTTATCTCCTTCCTTCCCTTGGAGTAAACCACTTCTACATGGCTTGTCTTGCACAGAGAAGGAGGAGATGTTTTCTGTGAACTCTGCTGCTGAAGCTGAGTTCATAAATATCAAAGGAGAAATGCAGATGAATGGCAGCAACAGTGAAAATGCTGGAGCAAGGAAGAGAAACAGGATAAGAGGGAGAAATGCTTGGGAGGATCATTTAAAAGCTGTAAAATAAGGCTATTTGTTTTGCAGCAATGGAAACATCTGAAATGAGAAAGCAATTTGCAGGCTATTTGGTCTCAAAGCTCTGGCATGATCAAACAAATATGCCTACAGAAGAAAAAAAGATTTAGATCTACAGAAGAAAAAAAGATGCTGTTAAGATCCTCTTTTCCTGGTTTCCCACCTCACTGCAGAATTAGATATGAGGAACTCACAATATTACATTTTCCTGCAAGTGTTTAAATTGCAGCCCCAAAACAGGCTACCACTCAGTCTCAAACTTGGGGGCCACACTTCCCACGCTTACACAGCACTCCTGCAGACTAAGAATTAAAGCTCTGAAACAAACCAGCTCTCCTCACCCTTCTCAACATATTGCTTGGTTTTTTACATCTGAAGGTCTCCCTCCTTCCTCACTGCTTTTCTTTCCCTCCTTTTTAATATCCATTATCGCTTACGTTACGGGAACAAACCCAAGCCACCACTGCAACAGAAAAGGTTGTCACTCTCAAAGCAGGTAGCTGTCAGGAGTAGTGTATTTATTTCACAGATGGACGTCAGGATACAGATGACAAGTAAGGGCCCAATGTTAAGGTTGCTGGAAGGACTCTGGTGAACTTAGCCATGCCCCCCCTGAAATTGTTGCAGATCGTTGTTGAACACCAGGACATTGTCAGAACTAAGCAAAATTTGGTTGAGTTGGGCTTAATATCTTAACACTGAAAACAATTCCTTTTTTTTTCTGGTTACAGCCATAAAAACAATAAAAGTGTCTCAGACAGTGCTACATCCTTTCCATCAAAGTAACTGCAGTTTCACCAGTAGTTGTCACCCCTTTCACAGCTGACAACTACTACCAGTTGACAGTGATTCCATAGTCATCTTATGGGACCTCAGGGGTTAGTTTGGTTTTGATTTCAGGTTTTGTTTGGTTGGTTGAGGTGGGGGTTTTTTTTGCACAAACTATTGTATGGCTATAAATATTTCTGGAATTTGATCCTGGTAATTCTTCTTCACCATCACTGCCCACACATTGAGTAGAAGGCTTGGGCGCCTGCCTCCTGTTTCACAGCCTCGCAGACATCCAGTTTCACCACTGCATTTCAGCTCTTAGGAGCTGCTTTGACCTTACCCTGGCAGATATGCATACTGTGAAACAATCTGACTTTTAGTGAACCTCTGAAGATAGTGGAGGATGATGTGTTCCAGGTTCCTATTTCTTCAGCTTCATGTATTTCCAAACCAGCTTTAATATACAATTTCTGAACTTAAGCTGCATTATGGGATTGCCCTAATCACACAAAGTGTCTTTGACAACAGTATACCATAGTCCTACAGATATAATAGGATCACATATTGTGAGGGGATAAGAAGATGAGTTAAAGCTGACTTTCAAAGGGACAGTAGTTTTGGAAAAATTAAATGTTTCAGGGTTTCTTAAAAAGGGAAAGGCCTTTAAGCATTCTTTATTGATGTGACTAAAGAGTATTGAGTTGAGATTCTATTAAACCAGAAGAGGTTTACCCTAATAAAGCCTAGAATATGAGGATGAAAGAGCTGGAAAAGAAACACAAGTATTAGCTTAAAATTGTATGCTAAGTTACAGCAACACACACTTTGATATCATTTTATCAGGACATCAGACATATGTGACCAGTCAAATGCAAAACACCATGTCACTTCAATAGACACTGAATAACTGTTGAATTAAAATAAAGTATCTGCAGGTACATATTTAACACCATCTTAAAAAAAATATACTCCGAAAATAGCGCGAAGTAAAATAGATTCAAATTGCACCTGGTTACATGCATCATTCTATGGTATTACAAGACCTAATTTTTCTGCCTGTATTGTTACCACAAACCGTTGCTGAAAATAACGGCAAACTTCTGGCATAGTCAAAACAAAACAATAGAGAAGCTGCTTTATCAAATTTTTACAATTATCCATCACAGCAGTACACTGTTTCTAGCACCTGCTTGTAGCTGTTATTTAGAACAGAGCAAAGGGGAAAAAATTAGTATTTAAGTAATTGTACAGTGCTTTGCATAAGGAAAAGAAAAGTTCTTTTTGGTCATTTGGTGATCACCTAATGCCCTGAAGCATGAACATAGACTAACCCAATCTAGTAGGTAAAGCTAAAAATTTTATGGACGATCATAAAGTTAGCTGGCGCTTTTTAAAAGTGTAGCTACACTGTTTGATTCTGACCTCCAGCATAATCTAAGTGCTTTGTGAAGAAATATTTCATTTCATTTGCTTGAAATTTACCCATGATTAGCTTCATGTGACCTCATGTCCTTTAATTATGAAAGAGTGTAAAAAGCCTGGGACTGGTTGGGGATTTTTTTTTTTTTTTAACATACCCTTTATATCTCAAGTCTTTCAATTAAAACTATGCTAGACTGTTTCTAATGCTCGGAAATCCTAAATTTTACAAAAAGTCAGGATGCGGTTTATTTGCCATACATCAACATGACACATTTTCCAAAATCCTGTTTTTTTACATGATGAGAATTAGTACTAGACTTCAATACGATGTGAACAGTTATTTGATTTTAAAATGTTCTTCACCTTTGGAAGCACTGTTTAAATTAGACTCCCATTGATTTCAACAAGAGTCTGGTCTTACTTTATATAATGCAATAAAATAAGGGTCTACAAAAAGCTCCTTTTGGGAGAAGCACTTACTGAATCAGACATTGGGAAGTGAAAACTCATAGAGTATCCCAGTGCCAGAGGCATGATGTTCATGGAAAAGTCACACACTGCTGTACAAGATTCAGGATATCCCAAACATGTCTGGCTCGGATTTGCTGAATGCCTTGGGAAATAAATCCACTGCAGGTTCTTGCTGGCATCCCAACACCCAATCCCAGGTATGCCAGCCTTGGAAAACACCTACTACAGTCTTGATTAATCTTAGTCCTGCCAAAATCAGACTAAATTGAAACCCCCTTTTTTGAGTCCTTTAGAGAAGCCTAGAGGTTGCTTTGAGTTACACTGGTAGACAATAAGGCAATAACCCCAGATGGGGGACGAAAAGGCATCAGAAAACCTGACATCTTGGTCACTCTTAATTTCCTAATACCCATTTAGAGGGGCTCCAGGTCTATCAAAGATATCACGTGTATGAAGGAAAAGGAGACACACAAAAGCTGCACCCCAAGACTCACAACCACATTACAAAGCCACGGTCATCTTGATAAGGAGGCATCTGAAAAAACACCCATTTTTGTTGCCTTGTGGAATTTGGTTAGTCATCTTAAACATCACCTTGCTATATCTATATAACTGTGGACAGAAAAAGGAGCTGGGCTGTTAATGGATCACATTTAATTCCCTACAATCTTGAACCCTTAAAGACAGTTTTTGTGTTTTCAAAAACTGCTGACAATTAGAATTTTTACTATTTGACAGTCTCAGGAAACATATTGAAAATGCTTATTGGCAGTGTCCCGTGAAAAGTAAACTTAAAAACTTGGTTTTATGCCAACAGATACCTTGAAGATGGAGGTGTTTGGGGACAATAACATGTCATAGACAAAATTATCAGGTCAGCTTAAGTATCACCCTAATTATTATAAGCTATTAAGAAAATATCTTTATCATTCAATAACATCAAGTCTGTCATTTGAGAGGCAAACACACTTCTTTCAGTGCATTTTTTTTATTACAGGTTTAAGGATTGCTCATGAGCTGCTTGGCTTGCCAGGGGAAAGCAAAAAGCCTATTGAACCTCCTCTATCGCCACGGCCTACAGCGTCCATGGGGGAGGGCTTTGCAGGGAGTACAGAAACACTCTGGGTGGGAAGTGGTGGCCTTAAGGGCTTGTAGGTAGAAATCTGTTTTCACCTCCTCTCAGTTTAAACACCAACCTGCTTAATCTGGAGGATTCCTAATATCATATTCCAGAAGGCAGTCTGCATTCCTTTCTCAAACTTTTCTGATGACCATAACATATGGAGTGAGGTTCAAGCCAAGCTTGTGTGTTTGTGTCCATCACTCCAAGTGTCCACACACATAGAGTAATGAAGGCGAGGAAGAAAAGCAATGTCTTAAGCTGAGGAAAAAACAGAAGCAATTTTCTCAACTCCTATGAAGGTCCTACATTCCCTTGATTTTTAAGACCTGCTAAGAAATAATTTTGGGCATATTTTTTCAGGACCAACCCAGAGAGGAGACATGTTTTAACAAAATCTATTAGCGGACAATAATTCACGCTGTCTATCATATTGTACCATTCATTCATGCATCATCTAACAAGATGACATTTAATACAAAATAAGAATGATGAAGGTCGCAGGAATTTGTGCAATTTATTATTGGTGTCAAGCCGGATTAGTTTAGCCAGTGCTTGACTAAAATTTGCCTAGGATGACTGTCTTTCTCAGTAAAATGTTATTATCCAGTGAATATTTTCCTCTCATACTCAGTCCTACAGTAAGAACTGAACTGACTGTAGGGAGTTCTCTGAATCTCACTGGAAAAGGGTTATTCAGGTCTCATGTCATGCTTCTGCCTCTGCTTTCACTTACTCTTTCAGATCCCTACAGTCACTCTCCTCAATGGTCCATCTAAGGATCATAAGGAGATGCAGGAGCAGTGCTATTCTGTTGAGAAACCCTGCCAGAGAGACACCCTTGGGAGATAAAGATCTCCGTTTGGGGGTAAAAGAACACATGAGATGCGTGAGCAAGGTCTTTTTCAAGAGTACATTAGAGAGCTGGCCTGAATAATAAACTGCAGGAATGAACAGCCCCTTGAACACAAATCAAAAAATGATTCTGCTTGATTATCAACTCATTCGATAGTTCTCGGATCTTCTGTCAAAGAGGCCAAACCACTTTAGTTCTTTGGTCAAGACAAATATGAAGTTGTAACAAATCCCAGGCTTTGTCAAAATCTGACCCATAGCGATCACTAACACAGGTCTAAATGCAGTAATTCTCCAATGCTTTTCAGAAATCCAGCCAAAGTTTATTTCCTCTAAGATTCTTGCCACAGATTTTAGTTTTTTAAATCCTTTTTCAAAATATGTTTGTGTTCCTGTGAATGATTCAGACACCGCCCTCATCCACCTTTAACGAAGGTGTCAGTTACATCAGGGTTATTTAAACCCAAGAGGCAGAAATCTACGGTGTGGCATCAACAGAATGTCTCATAAGCCTTGGATACAAGGATGAATAATATTCAAGCCTGACAAGCACCTCTCTTTCCCATAGTATTCCTGAACTCATTGGTTATTCTAGCTCCCTGTCCCTATTATGACAAAATTTGTCCAGAATACTTGACATCAGTTCCTCCATTTGGAATCATATAAACATCATTTATATCACCCAGTGTTTATTACAGGGTTAAGCTATACCTCTGGGTAACAAAGAAATCTAGACTGCATTTCCATGGATTTGTCATGAATGAAATGACAAGTAATGTCTTTGAAGAGAGGGGAAAAAAACCCCAAAAAAAACCCCTTCAGTCTGAGCAATTTTAAGTCCTAATGCGACATTCCTGCCTATGAAAGTTAATGTTGTGAGAGCCCAAGAGAGAAACCTGCAGAAAGGAAAACTCATCCATCACTATACCTAAAGCTGGGAAGGACTTTTCAACTTAAGCTTTTTTGTTTTGTTTGGGTTGGTTTTTTTTTTTGCGCTCAGGAGACAGCTATACTTTCTTCCAACTAAAGTTGTTCAGATAAGAAAATTCTTTAAAGTTTCTTTCTTTAGGTTTTCAGCTAAATCAGTCCCCTGATCTAGCTTACTAGGTAATCATATCAATATTAGATTCAGCACAGGAAGGGTGAGAGGAACAAGTGACCAGGGCATATTTTGGTGACACTTTGCCTGTTCTAGGTTGGGACTTTCAGCCACTCAAGGTCTGAGCTGCCGTACAGGGAGCTCTGCCCAAAGGATGAGCATCAACAAACAACGAGCACTCATACAAAGCTGCTTAATAATTAATTAGTTTTTAAAAGACATTATTTCAATATGGTCAAAATTCCTCAGAAGTAATAGATTGCAATAAAGTTTCAGGAGTGCCAGCCTCATACATTTGAGGAATGGCACATATATCAGGTTGCAAGAGACATTCTCCTTGCTCAACTCTACAAAACTTCAGAAACACCTTTAAAAGTCACTATATGTTAATGTTAAAAATATTTAAAAGCTTCCACTAAATGATCATACAAGGTACAATGCAAAAAATGTGCATTGAATACAATGGCCAAAGAGCTGCAGTGTGAAAGTTTCTGCTTTGTGATTCAGTAGCAACACAGGAAAACCCCATGTAATTTTTAGACTTCTGTTTTTTGGGGGGGTTTTGGTTTGGAGGGGTTTTTGTTTGTTTAGTCGGTTGGTTGTTTTTTTTGTTTGGTTGGGGTTTTTTTAACATTTTGCCTGTTATCAGAAGTGACAGCAGTGCCTAATACCAGGCTTTGCCTGATACACCACAGCAAGCTTTGATTGCTTCTAGCTTTGCCAAACTTAAACTCTTGGGCTGCAATTTCACAACCTTCGTCTCTACCTCAGGCAAAACATATTGAGAAAGCTTCAGTGAAAACATTTCTGTAATTTCCAAGAGCAAACATACAGAATAAGAAGAAATAAAGTTTTATTAAAGTGATACAAATCACTTTATCAATCAAGTGATACTGGCATTGATCCTTCAAGAACCTGCTTTAAGCAGGGGACTTGATACCAGGCAAGTGCATTAGGTCTGCTTCAGCTGGCCACAGCTTTGATACAGAGAGCGCTCAGGCACTTGAGAGCCTTAAAAGGCACCTCAGAAATACTCAGGTTAAGAAGATAAGGGAATTAAGCAGACATGGACTTGCTGCAGATGCGAAGCAGAGATGCGCTATTCGCCTTTTCCACCGTAGTGCCAGTAGTTGCCTGCTCTGTGCCATACTTTGGCGTACCTCTGGCTCCACGGGGAAGCCACAGAGCTGTTGGGGAAGCACGGTGGGAGTCAGTGGTGCAGCAGGGAAGGGGGAAAGGGCTGATGGTCCAGAAGCCATGGACTCATGGCTTAGACAAGCTGCCGCAGCCTCGGAGACAGCCTTCTCTAGTCTGTTCCCAAACAGCGTCCCGCGGCTCAGGCACCCTCTCACGCCCTGCTCATGCTTGTCATGACCTCGTAGACGATTAACAGCAAGTCCTTATTTTACCCAGCCATTTACATTAGGACCTAGCAGGACTTCAGAACACCTTAAGAGCAACTATTTTCACTACAGAGGTTGTTTTTGTAATTATTTTCCTTTGATAACGGCACCAGGGATCAGATGGCTCCACTTTGCTGGGTTCAAGAGAAATTGTTGTCATTATCATTTCCAGCTCCTATCTGAGCTTGTCGTCCAAAGGTCAAAGAAAGGTAAAGGAAATGTATTCATTTATTCCAGCCAATTTTGGATTAAATCATGAAATAAAGGCCACTCATGAAGCCAAACAAGCTGTGTAACACAAGCGTGCTTCTTCAGTGGCCTGTGGACCTAGGCGACAGTGCACATGCAAAACTCGCAGGCACTAAGAGGGATGAGCCAGAGCCATTTGTTCACTGTGATGGCATAACTGAGTGTTCTCCCACCACATACCCTAAAGGTCATGTACATTTCTGGCTAAAAAGGAGGAAAAAAAGAAAAAAAAAAAATTAAAACACACTGCTAAGTGCCCTAGAAGTCACTCAGACCCAGCTTCTAGGTTGCAAGTAGTCATCCTTTTCCATGACATTTCCTCACCTGTACATGATCTCATGGAAAGCAAAGCCATTGTTTCAGGAAAAAAAGCCAGTCCTTAGGTATTAACAGACATCATTTAGCATAGACTGCTGGAGCAGTTTCAGACAAGTTATCTGACCTTGCACAGAGGAGCACGAGGAGCCCTCCCATAATCTCTTTCCTCATCTTTACTACATGAGCAGTAGCTGACAGAAGAACAGTGCTAATGTACTGATGGGAGAAGAGTGAGGAAGGAATAAAGTCTTAAACCATCATAGTTACTTCTGCAGAAGGTAATTTCAGCATTGTCCAAACACCCCTTACCCCAGCTTGGGAAGTCTCTCTGCCTGGATGTGATTTAATATGGTTCCTTCCCCATGTTCCACTTCACAGGAGAAAAAAATCGGGATGTCATCCCTGAATACTATTTCATGCATTTCCTCTCCTCCCTCCTCTCTCCCTCAGTCGCGTAACTAAGAAGTCCACTATAACTAAAATCAAGCCTGGAAGAGAATCTATGGAAGTGTATTAATACAAGACTCTCACTATTGCATTCCGGTTTGTATTGCTTATAAAACCAACTGCCTGACAAAAGCCTAACCCTGCAATTTACCTCTCCCCCTTCTTCCAACCCCTGTATCCTCTATTTTTCCCATCTTTCACTCACTAAAGTGGGATGTTTTTAAATATGTTGTGACATGAAAGCATGCCCAAGACAAATCTCAGCCAGAAAAGCAAGTATGCTGCTGTGAGTTTGAGTGATCTCTAGCAAATTTTGAATCCTATAAGGAATCTTCTAGCCAAATAAACACATTAGAAATTGAAATTAGATTAACAGCCTTGTTCCTTTACTTCTTTTCCCTAACTTTAGCTGTTACCTTTAAAGTGTTTCTGCAACAATGTTTTTTCCAATCAAAACTTCCTCAGTATTAAGGAAAAAGGGAATTGTTTCTAGGACAAGATTCTGCTACCCTATTCATGCTCTGCCTGGTATAAAGCAGATGGGATTATACATTTTTCTTAAAACCTTAGCAGCTAAGATCTTATGGTATATATAGGCTTATTTGGATCTTAACCATTTACAGCCATGTGCAGCTATGATTTTGTTATGGTACAAAGACCAATGATACTGTAATGTCACTGTAAACAACAAATGAGGAAAAGTAGGGTGAAAGTATGGGCTTTAATGCAGACTCCTTTATGAAGATATCAGCCATAACAGCTAAGCTGAGGGAGAAAGAAACAAGTGCCAGAAAAAGCCTGGGCAATTTTTTACCCTGAAATGCAGAAAAGTGAGGGCACAGTCTCAGTCTGAATTACAGGCTTGTTCCTAAGAAAGCCTTTGGCTGGAATTTCTGTGCCCTGCCTTTTATCCATGTCTGGAAGCAAAGTCACAGTCCTCTCAAGGAAGGGAGTGCTGCACAGCACAACCAGGTCAGCAGTGATAGGTTTCAGATTTTAAGTAAAATCAGGTATAGAATCCCTTTCCTTAATGTATGAGAATTGTACACAGAAAACTTCCTTTCATATAGTTCATTCATACCCAGGAATCCCCATTTTACAACGGAAGGAAACATCATTTCTGAACATGAAGATTTATGGGTGATGAGCAGGAAAGAGGATGTGAATCAGAGCTGCATGCAAACTCGGGATCTCAATTCTCTTCAAGAATGAATTACCAGGCTGGCTATTCCTGACCTCCTAAATCTCAGCTGAAATCATACCTTATCAGGGAAATAATCAGAACAATGGGAGAATTCAGAAGCTCTACCTTCCTTAGAACAAGACGAGTAAGACGAAGTGTTAATAAAGAAACATTGAGTTTTCAAGTGCAGTTGTTTTTCCTCACTGTATTGGAAATGAATGAAGTTCATTTTCAAGGATAAGAGTATTCTTTGAGTCATATACCTGTAACTCTACTTGAATTTGTACTGCTACTACCTTTGGAGACTTTAATTATTTTTTATAATCTAGCTGCCATTCAACTCTCAAACAAATAATGAATAATGTAAAATCACTTGCCTAGAAATAGGTTTACTTACAAAAATCCATTGAGTCAGTGTAACCTGGTTCAGTCCCCGCCCACCCACCCCCCACCGGGGCTGCGTCGGGGCAGGGGGAGAAGGGACCCCTGCGCGGATGGGGGAGATCTCTGTGACCCCCCCCAAAAAACCCCAAACGTTGGGGGTTGCAGGATCTGCCCCGTTGCTCCTGTCCTGGGGCCAAATTTGACACCCCCGCCCCGAGCCGGTCGGGGTTGTCACCGTGTCCAGGGGGGATCAGCCCTGGGGGTGGTCGCACTCTGTCCGGTGCGGGGCTGAGCCCAGCACCACCCCGGAGGGATGAGCAGTGAGGAGTGAGACCCCGGGAGGAGCGAGACCCCCGGCTGATCAGCACCCCCCCTCAGCCAGGAGCATGGAGCAGGGCCCGGCTGGCCACAACGTGGGGTCGCATCCAGCCCCAGGCCTGATCCTGCTGCTCTGCCCGTGACCTGTGGCCGTGCACCACGACGGCACCACGCACGCCAAGGCCACCGTCACCCACCGCCCAGCCGGGGTGGCCTGGCTCTCCCCCGGGGGCGTGGGGACAGGGCTGGGGGCTGAGGGTGCACTCCCAGCCTCGACCAGGGCGAGTGACCCCAGCCCTGTCCCCCCGCGCCAACAGGAACCGCACCAGGACCCTCAAGGTCACGTTGCTTGAACAAAAGGGACCCCGAGCGGGGTGACAGGAGCTCTTCCCTAAAGGACAAATGGCCCCGGCTGTGCCACGGCATCGCCAGGGAGGAGGAAAGGGCTGGTGGGTGTTTAAAAGACCCAAAAGTCTGGTGCCAGGCGCTGAGACCCCCCCCAACACCCTCAGGGCCAGCGGCAGACACGAGCTAAAACCACCCCCTGAGCCCAGCGTGTCCCAAAGCCCCCGGGCACGGCCCCCGCTGCCACCCTCTCCTCTGCCAACAGCCTGCACCGATCCGACCAGAGCCTGGGGCCGGTGCTGAGCCCAGCCGCTCCCGGTGTCGAGGCCTCGCAGGGCAAAGGCGCGGGTTTTCGGTCCCGGTAAAACCAGGATGAGACCATCGAAGCGTTTGGCTGTGCGCCTGCGCCACTGCCCGCTTGAAGGTCGCGAGGTTTTCCCAGCGCAGCTTGTGCCAAAACCCATCCGTCACCAGGACGCTGGAGCCGTGCCGGGGCAGGGTGGTCGTGTTGGCGCCGACAGGGAGCAAAACCAGAGACAAGCATGCCAGGAGCAGCGGGGACGGTGACAAACGGCCCCCGGCTTCGCAGAGCGCGGCAGTGCTGGGGCTCCCATCACCGCTGGGGCTGGAGACTCGGCCCGGCGGTTTTTGGAGAGGCCACCGCCTCAAAAGGCTCCTCAGAGCTGGGGACACCGGCCACCCCCGACCCCGCTCCCTGGCACCGACGGCGGCTCTCGGCTCAGCCATCGGGTGCTGCCCGGCTTCCCTTGGCCTCGGCCCAGGCCTCGGGGGCACCACATCATCCGTCCACCCCGTCCTGAAGAGCAGCTTCTCCCCCCAGAACCACGAAGGGAAACGTTCCTCCCTCTCAGCCCAAGCTGCGAACCGCCAGCTCGCCACCCCCCACCCCAGCTCCCGCCACTCTTGAGCCGACAAGACACCAAAAGCCTTCGGAATCCCCAAATTTAAGATAAGAGTGTCCTGGGCAGCCTCCCCACAAGGAGCGGGGCTGGCTCTGAAGCCCTGGGAATCCACCCACCTCTCAATTTGGCAAGCGCACCCTTTGCCACCTACCTCGGGCAACCCAAACGTCGCTCGAAATGCTGCAAAATGAAATTAAATAGATGGAAGTGCCATTTGCCATTTCCCAACAAAGCACAAGGAATTCTCCTTCATCCACTAAACCCGCTTGAAGTGTTTGCTGCGTGTGTTGGACCAAAAAGGAGTGCCAAGAAAAAAAAAAGGGAAATCTTCAGGAAAACATGAAATCGTGATTAAGTTTTGCTCGCTTGTGCCCCAGCCCACAGCCTGCCCCAGTGTGAGCCCACAGCCCCGGGAACCACAAGGCCAGGAAAGAAACAGCTGGGAGAATCTTTATTTACACACGGAAAAGGCTCCCGGCAGCGCCTCGTTACTTCAGAGGGATGAACCTGGAGGAGTGGGTGGCGCCGATGCCAGGTCGGCCGTGCTTCACCGGCTTGTATGTGATGGAGAATTCCCCCAGGTAGTGGCCGATCATTTCAGGCTGGAAGGAAAAGGAGAGATCCGTGTTGGTGACAGCGACCTGGGCCAGCAGCACAGACCACAACCCCCCTCCCCAAACTGCCCCTGCGGCAGGTCGGGGACAGTCACAACCCTCATCCCTGCGCTGGCAGAAGCCCTGGTGCAGCTGGTTGTTCGGACAACACCGTGCCCGGGCTCCTTCTGTGGTGGCCAGGGCCTGCGGCCAGCGGGCGCTGCCAGTTTCGCATGGGGCCGGAGGGCTTCAGCGGGACGAGGGGCTCCCTCTGCCCAGAGCCCCCCTCCCGGGAGAGGGGGGACACAAGCTTCGGGGGCTTTTCAGTGCACTTTCAGGTTGAACGTAACAGCAGGTACAAAATGAAAGCGGCATTTAATTGCACCAGCGGTATCAGGTCACACCACCCTACAGGTTATTCCACTCACAGGAAACCTCGCGGATCCGTTTCATCCGAAACCAGTGCCAGTGGGCAGGGAGCCAGGGCCAAAGGCAGCCAGCACACGTCCCTGGCCCTCCCAAGGCAGCAGCACACGTGTGCTCCCAACTGCCACATTACTTCGTTAATTCCAAGCCGCACCAAAGCCTCGTGAGGCTTTGAGACCCCTCTGCGAGCAGCCCATCCTCAGAACAGACACTTTTGGGCGTCCCTCAGGGCCAGCTTTGCTCCAAGCAGGAGCCTTGCTCTCCCCCTCAGACAGAATGCAGGAGCAGAATTACAGAAAGCATTAAAAAACATAATGCAGATGTGTTCAGGATGCTCAGCTCGGCTCGGGACCAAGCTGTCGGGATGCTGCAGTGACGGCTCACCTTGATCTCCACCTGGTTGAAGGTCTTGCCGTTGTACACGCCGACCATGCTGCCCACCATCTCCGGGAGGATGATCATGTCCCGCAAGTGGGTCTTCACCACCTCCGGCTTCTCCATGGGCGGTGCCTCCTTCTTGGCCTTACGCAGGCGCTTCAGCAAGGAGTGCTGCTTGCGGCGCAGACCCCGGTTGAGACGCCGGCGCTGTCGGGCGCTGTACAGCTGCATCAACTGCTCGCTGGAAGGGATGGAGAAACCGAGCCTGGAACGCAGCCCGTGGGGACCCCACGCCCCCAGGGACCCCACAGTGGCAGCGTTACCCACTCAAACAGCCCAGACAAGAAATTGCAAAACCACCCAAAACACCATTTTTTTCAGCTGCCCCAACCCACAGGAACAGCCCCCAGTCCCCCAACCCGTAGCCCGGTGAGGGGGCAGTGCCCCGCTGACGGCTCTTACTAGGACATGTCGAGGAGCTGGTCCAGGTCCACCCCTCTGTAGGTGAATTTCCGGAAAGTTCGCTTCTTCTTCTGCTCCACCTCCGCCTACAGCCGAGAGCACCGGGGAAGGGGGTGTCAGGGCCGCCCAGACCCTCGTTCAACCCCCTCCACACCCACGGGAAGGCCGCAGGCACCGAGTTCCGCAGGGCCCCCAAGCCGCCTCCCCTCCCCGGGACCCTCAAGGCCGCCGCCGGGCCCGGCCCTGGGGAAGCGGGCTCCCACCGCGCTGAGGCCTAACCCGGCCGGGGCAGCTCCAGCCCCAGCAGGACCCATGGGAGGCCAGCCCCCTACCCCCCAGGGACGAGACCGGGCCGTCCTCGGCGGCAGCGGCGGCCCCGACCTCTGCGGGCCGCCCCCGCGGAGGATGGAGCCCGATTAGAGCCGCCGGCTCCCCCGCCCGCACCCACCATCGTGGCCGGGTCTCCTCGGACAAGGCCGCGCTCGGGCCGGC
>JAVJGG010000001.1:38020492-38038015 GCA_035590195.1 Aviceda cuculoides | reverse complement strand
ATCCTCAGGCTCTCAGGTAATTTATAGCAGCAACCAACTTACAGACTTCATTTGATCAGACTGATGTAAATGATAAATTTTTTAGATTGCTGAAACACCAAATCCTGACAGGTTTGAGATCCTTTGAATGGTTTCAGGTGTATCTCTTGGGGCAATATTGCTTTTACATCTTCTTAGTTATGAAATAGCCATACTCAAAGCACTCTGAAGGATAATATACAGCTCAGATAAGTTTGGATCATGGCCTCTGATAACAGGCCAGCCATTTTACCAGTGTCACAATAGCTCTGCTGATTATGGCTGTTGATTTTCAGGTTTAAACTCAGTAATACATCTTTAATTACAATTGCGATCACCTCTAGTGATGTAGAAGCTACACTGTACACTCCAATGAACTTCAGGAACATTCACATAATTGCCTGCATACTACAAGAGTAAAATAGTATTTCATTTAACATAACTGTAAACTTTTTCCAAATACTCACATTATATCTTGGCATTGCTGACATGCATTTCTAAAGAGGGACTTCTGCATGTCTTTGGTACTTTTCGGCCTGCAAACAGAGCAAAGTTACAAGCTGCATTTCCATTTAAGAGCATGTTGTCAGCTGTTTGGCATAAGCACCTTGCAGTGCAGGTCTTTCTTTTCCAAGATAGTGTGCACAGAGTTAAAAATAAGGTGTGGTTTTTTTTTTTCTTTTTTTGTTAATATATAAGATGTAGCCATTTACTAACATTTCAAGTCTTTCAAAGACTGCTGATTGATTCAGAGTGAAACTAAAAATACAGTCACTTCTCAAATTCCCCCTTTTTCACCATTGCAGAAGTCAGAGTGTATGAAACCTTCATCTATATGCATTGTGAAAACACTTTTGAGCCTGAAAAATGTTAGAGGGGACAAAAAGTGCAATGCCACTAACTTCAGAGCAGCAACCCTTTGAAACCCAACAAGCAAAGAGAAACCATAAAGCTTTTTCATCAAAAGCTGCAGATAGATACCCCAGAAACACCCCCAGAATCACGCCTCTTACAATTAGTTTCTACACCAATCAACGGCCAGGCAAAACAGAAACTTGATGGAAGCTTTTGGGGCTTTTGCTTCTTTGTTTCTTTTAATCAGTGTTTCAAATAATTTTATATTTTCCCCTTAAAAACACAATTCATTTTTAATCCTTCCCTGACTCTGTAAGACTCCTATAGGTCTACAGAACTCGTGCACACACACCTAGACCTCCACTCTAAACTGGACCATCGTGAGGTCCTCTCACAGTATCACCATGCTTTTAATAGAAGACTAAAAAATACAAGAGAAAAGCAGCTTGCACCTGGTCAGTTCACATTGCTGGGGAAACAACCTTTGTGCACTTTTCTTACAGTATACTCTGGTTGTGCCCTCCTTGGGGACCAGTGAGGCAGGCTGCCTGCATGACAGAGGTGAAGGCAGCAGACTTCGCTACAAACAGACTAAAGCTGTAGGCTTATGACCAATAAGCCCAGAATTCTGGCTTTGTGATGCATAATTCCCCTTTCCAAAACAAAACAAGAAAGTAAACCACAAACAAGACTGAAATAGGATATCCCACCTGCAGTATTGCTTCTGGCATGACAATCCTTGCTGACAACAGCGATGCCAGAGCACAATGAAATGGCAGCACCTGGAAGACCATGAGCTTCCTCTATCTTTAACACCCTGGCTGTTCTCGTATCTTACCCAAAGAAGCATCACTCAAACCCTCACCATCCGAGGTCACGGGGTGTTGAGACATCTTGAATACAATTCCCAACAGCAAAGTGTAAGTAAAAATGTTAGGATGCACCAGGTATAAAAGGATTGCCTGCACGGTTACCCTGGGCAAATCATCCTTCATCTGTATGTGATTATTAGAGCTATCTAGATGTGTGACACATGATGACATGGAAAATGTTAGTGTGGAGTAAAAGTAATCTTTTTATATGTTGACCAATATACAGCTTGTTTCCCCCATGGAAATCAGATCTATTTAATACAAAAGAAAAAAAGGTCAAAATCCCAATTCTCTTTTGAAAAAAGAAGTAATAAACTGAAAGGTTTGGGGCTTTTCTGACCAGCCTTAACAAAACTTACTGGTTTTGCAAACTACTTCAGTTTCTAGAGATAAACACGTTTTTTATGGCCCATTTGGTCTAAAGATTCTTTGCTAACCATATCACCCTGAACTCACCTTGACCTCCGAGCTTTCAATTTCATATCTTTTGACTTAACAGTTCATTGGAAGGTACATCACCACAACAATTCCTTAAAGTGCAGTAAAAACATTCTCAGGTTTTAATCAACTACATGGCTTGGTTTTTTCAGTGGTGTGTTCAGGATGTTTGGATCAAGTGCCACAAAGATTCTCTCACCTGGTTAAATTTAAGTGAGAAGTTTTTCCTGTCTGCAGAACACTTAAAACTAAATGTCATCAATCTTGAACACTATGGAGACTACTAGTATTTATATGCCACCAAATTTGTGTGCTGTGAAGTTTCTGGGAGCTGCAAGTATAAATTAGCATCTCTTCATACTAAAAGTCAGGAATAAGCCACTTTTACCCCAAGAAAAACATTCACAGCCATTAAGCTCATGACGCATAGTAGAACACTTTCTCCTTTGTTACATTCAAGGGTCAATAACAGAAATTCACACTCTCTGATTTAGTATCAAAGAAAGACAGATTGTCAGAAGTGCCTGCACTTCAAGAACAAAAGAGAAGATTATTTATTTATTTAAAGTTTAACTGAGTTGACTTAAACTTCCCTCCTAGCACTATTACCATCTTATTTGATGATGTACACAAATACCATACCAAAGATTCTTCTCATAGACTGCAAGCTCATCTGGAAATTAGAAACCAATAAAAACTAAAGAGAAATTACATTTCCAGCAAAGTCTTTCCAAGACAAAGGTCTGCACAAATCTCCTGATATCTGAACTGAAATCAACCCCAAAAAGTATCTGGTACTCAATAGGTAGGCGTCTCCTCCGGTAGGGAGGAGGATTTTGTTGGTTTGCATTGCAGGGCTTAGGGTTTAATAAGATAATACTCCTAAACCCCTAAGCCAACACCCTGTTAAAGTATGCACAAATGAATTGCATGGTTTCCCACTTCAGTGTGACACCACAGGCACTAATTAATATATTAAATGGTAATTCCCAGAGATTAAGCCAAGAAGTGGATAGCCAAAGAGGAGTTACTTACAGGGGCCTACGGGAACTACCCAGGATGGGGTGGGGGAGTGAGTCATAGTCAAGATGAGGGGAAGAGGATTTTTTTTTTGTTGCTCATTAAGCTGATCATCCCTGTTTTATCCATGCAGAAAGTTTAGTATCTACAATTCCAGTACTTTAAAGAAACAAAAAAAGCCACAAGAAACCCTGAATCAGCACAAAAATCTATCCTTTTCCTATAGCCTGGTTGCTCAGAACCACAGAGAAATCCCTGTTTCCTTTAAATAATCCAAGGAGAAGCCAACATGGAGTCTTCAACTTGGAGGTTTCAGAGCGTTTGAAGTCACCGGGACCACTCTTGAGATACTAAATAATGCAGTGTAAGAGGAGATTCTCCCGCATAGCAAGGTAAAGGAAGGGGAGACACTTTGAGCTGAAGGAGGCAATTAAGGCAGGGCTGTAAGGGGACCTTCAGGATGACTTCTGAATGTTTCCTGCAAAGTCGCCTCTGAATTTTCAATGACTAAAGACAGAGGAATAGATGTATACAGCTGTGTTTTCTGCCTTACCATTGACAGTCTCCTGGGGAGCAGCAAGCGGGTGCAGATAAGGCTAAGCAGAGCATTCTTCAGGTGAAGGCTCCTGACTGCAGCTAAGGTACCAGACACAACCCTCGTGTTTGCAGTCTCCGAGGTGAGTAGGAATAGCACGGGGCATGCAGCAAAACACTTCAGGAGGGGCTGGTGGGCTGCCGCATGCAATGCCTTCCCTCGTGGTGCTGGCACAATGCTGAAGCACTGGCAAATGCAAGTCCATGGGGGCAAGAGGAACACCAATGTGACTGGTAGGAAAAGGCCAACAGCCGATATATTCTTGATCTGAGCTCTTTACTTTCCCAAGGCATCATGTTCAGAGCCCTGGCCTAGTTAGAGGTCTTCAGCATGGGGGAAGTCAAAGACTACATGGTTAGCCGGCTTCCTCCCAATATGCTTTATTCATCTGTGCTGTCTTGGTATGTCTCCCACAGACTACCTACGTAAGAGCAATCTTCACATGCTGGGATTTCTTACAGCTTCCTATTAAAGATACCCACTGGAAATGCCAACGCGTCAGAAAATGTGACAAACTCTGAATCAGTTTTTATTTTGAGTGCAAGAGCACTTTTCTACAGCACTGCCTAAAACACCAATTAAAAAAAACAGAAATACAGTAGTGAGACCTAGACAAACATTGCTTTCAGGAAGCCAGAATAAATCCATGGCCTCCTGGATTTTCACATACACACAGGAGAGCAGGACTTCGGTTTAAGATCATTATTTCTGACAGAATCATTGTTCACGTAGAGGTGGGCTGAGGTATTACTGGGCCATAGGACCCAATTTACATCCTGATTAGCTTGAATTATAAGTATGAGTCCATGTCCCAAATGCATGGAGACAAGAGTTCAGGTTACACTTCCATGTCAGAGAAGCAAAGGAGGAGCACTCAGTTTGCAAGCCAGCACACCAAGGCTCAAAAATCCATCATGCAAATCATCAAGGAAAGCCTGCTCAGCCTGCTCACCTTGTTTGTTTCTCAGCTTGAACATGGATCTGGAGAAATTTCTCAAGCTGTACAACTCACACTATCCCCTTGTTCCAAAGTAACAGTTTACAGTAATGATACATTACACAAAGGAGGTGGAGGAGCAGAGGGTGCTGGAAGCAGCCGCCTTTTTTCTCCTAGGCCCAGTAAATTGTTCCCAAGCAATTCTACAGCTCTGATTAAAATATCAGTTTCCGAAACGCACAAGAGCATACTGTGAAATCTGTATTATCTGATACTTTACTAAGAAAGGCAGCCTTTGCTGCTGAGAAATAAACAGCTCAAGTCCATCTTGGCTTCACCTAGCTAGGAAAAAACACAGGCCTACATTTCATTTGTAGTGGTAGATTTCAGCCTGTGCTTTTACAAGGTAAGAAAGAGTGGCTTTCAATTCATGCGAAACAAATAAAGAAGAAAAAAACAAAGCTATTGTCCATAGAAAGGATATTCACAATATGTGGTCTGTGCCACTAACTAAAAATATTTAGGAATCCTACACTGAAACAAACAAACAAAAAACAACAAAAAAAACCCCACCACAAAACCAAACAGCAACAACAAAAAATACCTCACCTCCCCCCTCCCCCCCAAAACCCAAACAAATAAGACAAAAATAAAACCAATTGCTTCACCGCTGTAGAGTCAGTGAAGACGGACATGAATTTCCTCAGGTAAACTCAGAACTTAGGTATTTTCTGACTCACATTCTTGGACTGGTATTGTGTTTCCACTGCTTAAACAAAATGTTTAAATAGTTTAAATCCTCAGGTTGATGGCATGAGTGTCAAACTTCATCACCAAAAGCTCAGAGAGGATAGCAAGTTACATGATTTGTAGACACCTTAGCCTAAATTCACTTCACGAGACTGCTGCTGGCAAAATTGGAAAGCAGACAGGTTCAGTTTTACCTATTGGTGTTTTATTGTACTGGTACACAGTGCTTCTACTGTTTTTTATATTCTACAGGTATTAATCTCCCACCCTGTCTATGCCAGACACTAAAAGAAAGTTCAGGAACAGTCCCGTCTCGCCCCAATTTCTCATGACAATGACTCAGGTTTGCTGATCCCCAGGTCAGAATTAAGGTGAAATGACACCAGGGATCCTTTAACTCACAAAACTCAACTTTTCTTCTCTCACAAGGATTGGCACAGTCACCACAAAAATTGCTATGCTCACAACAAAAATTGGCATGAAACTACGTCAGTAAACAGTGTAACATGTGCTAACCCTACGTCACCAAATATATACTACAGGCCTTGCTTATTTGGGAATCAGTCGAGGGCAGACGATAAGGAGAGCCCTCCCGTTGGGGCAGGGGGTTCAGAGCACATCTCCTTGCTTTCCAGATTCCTCCTCAGTGAGGAGCCTGGGGGCAGCTGGATCCGCTCCTAGTCCCAGACTTGGTCAACGGCTTATGTCTAAAGGGGTGAGGTGTAGGGCTTATGGAAAAGGTAAAGAGAGAGAGAGAGAGAAGAGAAAGATTTCACCAGTCCTGGGTCCAGTGTTGGTTCAGTCAGCCGAGGGGTCCCGTTTGGGTGGGCTTGTGCCCATGAGGCTTCGGTTTGTGTCCTTTTATCATCCTTGCCCCTCCTTTGGGTGGGCTTTAGGCTAATTAGGTGTCATGAGCGGTTTGTGAGCCTTTGGGCTGGGGGTCGTTTGGGGAGTAACTCCCCCTCCCCTGCACAGTGGGCTGTCCTGCTCAGCACATCCGAACTGTGTTATCAGAGCGGGGAGCTGTGCACCCTCTGGAATGGCCCCCTCTCTTGCTGCTGATGGGCTGCTTTTCACCTGGGGTTCCTTGCTGGGCAGAGGGCCATGTTACACAGAGTTCATCGTTCAGCAGAACTTGCCCCATCACAACGTTTGAGACATTAACTCTTTCAGTCCCTCGCAAGTCCCTGCTAAAAAGACGCATTGAGCCAAACCACAAGGCTCGTACATCAGCCTTGGATCATTGCTACTGATGAAGGCTCTCCTTCATAGCTCCCGTGCCTTCCCCCCTCCACACGTTGTATTAAACGTAGGACAGTTCATAACCCTTTCAGTTACGTGCCTTGATTTTTAAGTCTTTGTTCATCATATGGTGTCAACATGAGTACCACTCAAGGAACAAATTCTGATAGATGGAAATAAAGCTCAAAACTTCACATTGGAGATCGTACAGAGGATCTGGTGCTTTCTCAAACCTAGTGCTCTCAAGTCAGGGAGTACTCAATATAGACCGAGTTCAGAACAGAGGCACATTGACCAGAAAAAATTGGTTGGCGAGAATAACAGTAAATTCCCTAATTTACACCAGCTGAAGATCTGTTCACATGAATGAAAAACTGACAATTTAGGCAAGAAACTGTAAAACACAAATGAAGATGTGTTTACATAGTTCTGGAGGAAGAGGATTCCAGCTTAGCTTACTCTCTTGTACTTAAAGAAAAACAAGATTCTTGTAGAAGTGGCTTTCTATTAGTGTAAGAGCATTCTTATCTGTAAGCCACTAACTAAAGCACTGTCAAGACAATATTACATTAAAACCTGAAGCATAACCACACCCTGACCAGCCACAGGAGAGATGCCAATATCCCACAGAGCTATTTAACTGATCATGTTCCAAATGTGTCGTGCCCCTTGTAGGAATTGATACTTTAAGAATTCTTTCATAATTTCTAACGTATTTTCTAACTTCTACTCTGTTTGGCTTAGGGTTGATATTTAATAACGTGAAGAACAAACATAGGTGGGCTGCCAAGCTGCCTCTCAACAGCTTCTTCTGACAAAAGGGAAACGGAAGACAGCAGGCTGGAACTGACTTTGCAAAGCTGGGCTTTTTTATAACTGTTTCCTCTTCTTTTTGATTTGAAAGACAGGCTTGAGTTTCCTCTGGGGAGTAACCATTTGGGACAGTCTCAGAAGTCTGAGCAGCCCCAGCGCTAGGCTCCTGCTTACTGCAAACAGTGACTGTTTTTCTCACTGCTGTGGTTTTATTCCACTCCTCTATTCATTGATCACTATCTTTTTGATGATAGCATTGCAGACACCTAAAAGGAATTTTATTCACTGTCTATTCTGTACAACAAAATCCCTTCTCCTCTTTCTGGTCCCAGACAGCTTCCCAAAAGTTAAAGGCTACTCCCAAATTTGTGGCTGCTTTTTCTTATCTTTTGAGATTTAACACTGCATCTTTGAAGTTGCTACTGACTTCATTAGAATCAGGTTCCAGGACTTTCTCCAAAGTGTCCTGATTTCTAATCTTGAGGTATTTGTTTACAAGTATGTTTTTCACAACCTCTACTTTTGTCCCATGTTTTTCGATGCTGAGGCAGAACTAATATTACCATCCTATCTAGTGATTTCCAGCTCCATTCAGATTCCCATTTTTCCTGGCATAGAAAAGACCCAGTCTTTCTTAAGAATTATACAGTTAAAGGAGAAAAGCATGATCCAAGTAACAAATAATGAAGGGAATACAGGGATTTATTCCTCCCCCTTCTTACTTCCCTAGCATTTCTGCAAAGTTGAAAGCATCATTTCCTCCCTAAGGTGGTGTTTCGTGTAAACCAACGCAGGCACGTGCTGTTCAGACTTCTCAGCGGTCTTATTGTTTGCTTGCAAAACTAGAACAGGACCAGCTGAATTATGAGACATGTATGAGAAGGTCAAGTAATTAATTTCAAAGACATTGAACTTAAGATTGAAATACTTTGGTAAAACTCAGGTTGTTTAAAAGAGAATTTTCTTAATTCATCCAGAATCTGTGTTTTATTTCCAGGGAAAAGAGTGAAAGTAAATTTCAAAAGTCTTCACTCAGCTGTATTAGTCCCATCTATAAGCTCTGTAGACAACTAGTCCATGAGTGATTGAATAAGAGAATTGAATATAAATTCTCATAGAGCTGAAACCACCATTGATCTAGTATTCTCTCCAAAGTGAACAGAAAGAGTCTTAATGACTGCTGGGATGTTTCAGTGATGCACATCCAACTCAGGAAACAGTGTTGTTTGAATATTAGTACCAGGTGCAGTTCCTGGTACCCAAGACGAGATCCCTGACTGAGCAGTTCCGTTCTTGATTGAGTCTGGTACTCAACCGGAGAGTTCACATCATGGTAAGACACCCTCCCAGTATGCTGAGAGTCAACATTAAGAACTCCGTGTTAAGTACTGTCATTAATATACATTAAAGACAGAACCCAAATACTCTGCAAACATGTCTTCAAAACTGCATTAAGGTTTAGAACTAATATACTTCATAAAGTTACATCCAACCATATATGAGAAAAACAAACAAACAAACAAAACCCAACCTGCCTGTAGTCAATTTTACCAACAGAATTAAGCAGCAAAGAAAAACAGCAAGCTGAGTAGAAAATTGGTTAGAAATTGGAAATCAAGTTGTAATGGGTAATGGTTTATGAAGGAGGCAAACAGGGTAGAAATGATGCTCCTTGTTCTCCATCTGTATCAATTACATAGATGAAGGAATAAGAAACTGCAATTCACAAGTTTGCCTAACATTAGCATAAGAAGAGATATCGAGTTCCAAATGCTGTCCTGGCAGCACTGTGACACTGAAGCCTAGCAAATAGAATTTAATGCAGATAAGTGGACTTTGCATAATGGAAGTTAAATATTAATTGTAACCACAAAGTAAAGAGCAGGTAATGCAGACAACATATTAAAAGGATTAATGATGTGTAATAGATTGTTTCTCCCTTGCTGCATTGTAAGAGCAAGAAAATGGGAGAGTAAGGTGCTTGGCTGACCACAAATCCTGTCTAAGTTATGCTACACAATAAGCAAAATAATCTATACTTAGTGTACTAAATTCAGTTTGGGTTCACTACTTATAGGGAGGTATTTATAAAAAAAAAAGTGCAGGGTATGTGTTATCCTAGTTACTGTCAAAAAAGAATTACCATGAACTTGTGTTTCCTCACTGTTTCAAAAGACATACCATTAAATGCTTAATAGTGGTTAGCAAAAAATATATATTGTTATCAGCAGGTTTGTTATTTCCCTCACAGGTGCTTATTTATGAGGGTTCCCTTAGGTTGGAGTAAAGCATATTCATTCCCCATATTTCTTCTAAGTAAACATGTTTGTGATTATTAGTGATGGAAAGAATTATGTGACAGCAATGCAAAGCAGGGATCATAAACAAATGGTAAGCTCGGCAAGCTACACACAGAAACAAGTACAAACAATGGTGTTGCTAACAGCTAGTAAGCATATAAATTTGGTGCTCCCATCATGTTGTGTGACATTAGGGTCAAGCGTGTGAAATAGAGAATTGTACAGCTCATTTAGAATCCCCATACATTCCTTTTAATGCAGCATTTAAAGGCTTCTAGAGAAGCCTGGACCACAATATTAATGGGGTAAGCCATTCTATTCATAATGGTGCATTGTCATGTTTAATACAGACCGGACTAAACCCTAGGAAACTTATTTTCATATTAAACTGTTTCTTTCCTCTCAATCTACCTGCCTATGAATTGTTTTTCTGTGTCTGGACTATTCCTATCCCATTCTCCCTAGTTTTTCAAACTGCTGTTCAGTGGTTTTGGTTTTTTTTTTAAAGGAAAAAAAAATATCAAACTTCATCTATCAAAATATCTTACTTTAAGACTATGATTTTGGATCAAAAACCTATGAATTTTAACAAAAAGGAAAAGTCCAATTCCTCCCCATCTCAATCTACCTTGCTAAAGCTCTAAATTACATTAAAAAGTATTGCTTGAACAAAAATAAAAGACCTGTAGTACAGCTCTTACAATACTAATTTATGTTCCTAATGAGTAGATGGGGAAAAATTCATGCCCCAACAGATTCCTAAACTTTCAATTTTTGTTTCAGAGACAGGGACATATCTCTGCCAAATCCATGAATGTTACTTATGGAAGAGACAACTTCAGGTTCCAGATCTAAATCAAAATGATTTTTCCAGATCTCCCATAAATACCCTGAAAAGCAGCCTTTGCCAAAAAAGCAGCTTTTGCAAAGTGTAGAAAGAATCACCTCCAAGGCTTTGATGAACAAAAACATCAGACAAGTTTATTTTCACTCCATCATGCAAACATGTTTCTAAAGTTCTGAGGGGTTTTACCTTCTGAAAAAGTGGGTACTTTTCTAGTCAGTCCCCCACCTAACTTTGAAGTAAAGAGGCTGTTAATTTTCTGAGTATTAGCATGGTCATGCTGAATTTCTAACCGTAATACTTCTGTAGGAACCTGGTACAGATGCAGGCCTATCAAAAACTTAGTAAATATGCAAGACAGCAGAAAATTAAGCAGTGTAACATACTTTCTTTTCCATCTCTCTTCACTATGGCTGGATGTTTTATTCTCCTTTCATGTTTTTAAGAAGCAATGTTTCCACATATATAGGGATTTAGGTGCTAACCAGTTTTTGTTGATACAGATCTTGATTAAGTTTCCCCTAGATGATGGTGATTCAGATGATCTACTACAGCATTAATTATTATTTATTATTATATTGTAAATTACTATTTATAATAGCAATAGACATCTCTAGAAATAGGCTCCAACCATACAAAAAATAATCTGTTTTTCCAGAATATCCTAAAGCATTCTGTCTGCCAAAACCAGCCATGCACAGGAAGGGACATTTTACCCAGGAAAACTCGAGTTGCAGTTCTCCGAGGGGCTAAGGAACTCTTCTATCCAGATTTCTCTGTTATTTGGAGATAGTACAAAAGTCTTACCATTTCTCTTAAGAGGTGTTATTTCAGTAGCAGAGTTTAAGAACGAAGATTTGCAAATGCTTGATTAAAGTACAGCTTTGCTCCTTTATAAATGAGTCATTCCAGGTCCCATGTCATGGACATACCACTAGAAGATGAGCCAAGATGCTTGGTTCCACTTTAAAAAGAATAAAAATAGCCTTTGGGGAAAAAAAAAGAAAAAAGAAAAAAAAAGAAAAACAAACAAACAAAAAAACCCTGCTGTCCAGTTAAAAATCAATGTTAGTGCTTCTTTACAAGACTGGCATAATAGATGGTTCTGTACAGAGCTCAGAACATGTGCTTTGTATTTTTGCTAATGAATGACTGAGCCAGTAATAGAAATTTTGATAGACAACAGTGAAAAAGAGTCCTATTCAACTGCAGATTGTATTTGTATCCAACACAATGCTGTTTTCATGACACATTGCAACCCCAGGTATAGTATATCATCTGAACAACACAAATATGATTACAACTCAGAGTCAAAGAATGACTCTACGGACCACCCTTCAAATAGAAATGTATATTAAAAATCCATTTCTTTGCATTAGTTGAGCTTCTAGATTTTATCAATATTTGGGTCACAGCCACTGGGCCAGATTTGCAGCTGATATAAATCAACATAGCCACTGGAGCTCCAAAGTACATCAGAAGACTGTTTGCACCAGTCATAGTGAACTAAGATGAGTAAAGTCTCCAGTAACAGCTGGTAAAGTAAATTTGGTAAAGTCACCAAATTTTCATCACAAAGGGAAAGGAAATAGAATCAGGTGTAGTAGAGTATGAAAAAAGTTGAGCACAGAATCTAGAAAGCCACTGAACAGGGAACTTGGACTAGATGACCTTTGAAGGTCCCTTCCAACACAAACCATTCTTTGATTCTATGATTAATATCTAATTAGGAAATATGCTTCTGAAAATTTATTTCACTTTAAAGGTCTAAAATGTAGGCTTCTACTTAAACTAAGCATCTGGATATCCTTTACTGCCACAGACTAGTAGCAAATTAACAAATCAGCTTCTGAGTAGACCAACTGCTCTCCAGACTATAGGCAATGTTCTACGCCTAGGTCAGATGCCTAACTTTCAATGGGCTAAGCTTTGTCTGGTTTTGGTTTTGTTTTTTTGGTTTTTTTTTTTTTTTTTCAAGTAACGGACTTGATTACATTTCACTACCCCTTCCATATTATCCATTGCAATCAGCTGCAAAAACAATACATAGTATATACAGAACAAATAATTTATTGTACATTGATAAAGTTTGGTTTATGGACAGAAATTTGAGAAATCATCAATCCTAGTATAAGATTTGGAATCAGAAAAAAGAAGAAACACTGTACATTGCAATAGTAACATGAATACTTCAAAAAGAAAGCAATTAAATCATCTGTAGAAATGTGCATTGTCGGTAGAACCTTCCTATATTAACAAATGATATGGCAAAAATGCTAACACCCAGAAGCGTGAGCTGCAGCCAACTGATCCTATTTCTATCACTTACAGCAATTAAAGATTTTGGGCATGAGACTGTAACACAAATTTACCCAAGATATAATTGAATAGGCAATTGGGTCAGAGTAAGTTCTTGTACAACCAAGATTCTGCACTCGGAAAAGAAGCAAGCCTCCCATGCAATCTTTGCGAACTCATTCTGATCTCTGTAAACATCTCCTTTATCCAGAACTTTTCTCTACATGAATAATAATCACCCTTTGCTTTCGTAGGCAGGTTCATTCCAATGATTTTCTGTCTATCAAAGATGCAGCAGGTCACACTTTCTGCTTAGATACTTTTATTACTGCAAGGGAACAATAGCTTAGCCAAGAAAGCACAACACCAATAAGAAAGTTTCTATTCTGATATTAGCACACCTATACATGTGTGTTTAGGAGACATTCTGGAAAGCAATGAGAGAAAACCCTGTCTGAATACTAGCAAATAACATTTAGTTTACCTTCATACTCTATACAGGGCAACTGAGAAGCCTTAAACTAGTCTGGCTAAATGGACAAGCCATGTCAGACCCAAATGAATGTTCACAAAAGTGTTATCAGCTCCTTCTTCCCCACAGACTGCCTGAAAACAAAGGTTGTGTGTTACAAGTGCAGCCTCATGAAATCTTGTATTCATAGAAAAGCTTGATTTAATAACTACGGCCAACGCCCTCAAAGGCTTCACTTACCCATATGAATTCTCCATCACTATGTCAATGCAAATTATGATTCAATGACAATATTCCTATACATTTCCTACACTTTAATCTCACGGTTTTTTAGATCCCACATGAATCAAGCAGGCATAAAAATTAATCCTGCATTCGGAGACTGGCAAATGTACCCATTTATTTAAGATTTGCTCACATGGCTAGATTTATTTTTGCCAAGGTCTCTCATAGGACAGGATTAATCCAGCCCTTCCCTGGCAAACTTTGTTACACTAACATAACAAAACACCCCACCAAAACTCAAACAATGCTGAGCTGTTGCAGTTTTGGCTCTGTTCTCGTGCTGAGAAAATAAGGGATAAGAAACGTTATTAAATCTAAAAATATCTCTCAGTCAAACACTTTTCCCAATTAAAAAAAAAAAAAAACTCCAACACATCCCTGAAGAAAAAGTCAATAAACAGTATGATCTCCAAGCAGCAAGTGTTCAATATATTCCTGCATGGAGTACCAGAGACATTTATATTTTGTTAATATCCTAATTCAAGACAGGTTGTAAATTGCTCATAAGACTATTTTAGATTTTCAAAGTAAACTAAGTTTTATTGCCGATTATGTCCATTCATCTTCTCTTTCCTCTCCCACGTGTCAAAAACACAAAACTAAACAAAAAAAACCAACCTGCCTACGAGGGGAGAAAGGAACAAAATATGTTTGTGTAGTCTATTTTTAATTCTCTTCTTTAAGCAGTCGGCAAGGGCTGGCCATGCCCTAAAGGTCAATTTATCTCTCTTCCAAGTGAGAATCAGACATTAAAACATCCCACCTGGAGAATATCTTGCTCCCCTTCATTAGATGGCAGAATTCACTGTGTATTTCCTCATGTGAGCTTCAACTTCAGACTTACATAGCTAATGGCGAATGCTCCAACAGGCTATGTCAAAATCATCCAGAAAAGATCTCCCAGTAGAGTCCTTCAAGAAGTAGAAACTATAGCCAGTGAAAGACACTCTTTGCCTCTCTCCAATGCCCCAAAATATAAGTGAATTAGAAATATAAAGCTCCCATAACCCTTTCTTTATCGACAGAAAGGGTCTAAGTTGTTTGTCTCTGAACAGCCTGACCAGAGGTTGATAGGGGGTGCAGATTTTAGGAGAAGAGACTTCCTGAGCAGCACAGTCTATAACTCTTACCATGTTCCTTCCTTCACTGAAGTATCCTGTCTGCAGAAAAACTTGATCTCCTCTTTTACACAAACACTGAAATCTAACTTTAGGACATCCAGTAGAAAAATCTGCCCTTCAGAAGTCTGGCCAGTTATGTTTAACAGCCCAGGATGTATTACCTGCTAATAAAATCATCTAATGTTGTCTTTTGGACTTGGACTTGATACAAAAAGATAGTTTCTGTTAAAGATAAACAAAAAGCAGAATGGTGGATCATCTTTTTTTGTTAAGGTCAGATTCAAATTTTACCTTAGCTGTAGATGCTCAGCTACATAAAACCACAGAATTGAATGTGAGCTTAAAGACTAATCTAATCTCCATTCTGAATGCTGATCTCAGAATATTTTTAAACCATGATTGATTTTAATCATGAAATCAAGTCCTGGCATTCCCTAATTATATGGGCAATCATTTACTCTCATCAGCAGTCTTTCTGCATCTAGTAAACTTTGTTTTGCCACCAAAATAACTCTATTGCCTTAACAGGAGTTAATCTACCTAGGCAACACCACGCTAACTGTTTAGTAGAACTCATCATCTGAGACGCATGAATCAAGCATCTTCATTTCAAGATGCTCAAACACTAGGATATAGAGTACTAAATGCTTTGTAGCCTTAATTTATTTACCCTGTTCTACATGTTCATGTTAGGTCATCAAAACTTTGTTATAAGCGGAGCACACAGAACAAGACTTTTGTGAAGATAAGCCCATAGGAACAAATCTTTGCTCTCTAAACTGAAGCTCCACTGAAACAGCTGGAACCTCTGGGTGCCTACGCAGAATTCAAGCACAAGGGATTCAGCAGCAAAGGTCTGCCTCAGACACAGCTGGCTGTTAGCTTGCACACTGCAGCAAAAATTTTGGATTCCCTCTTCCTAAATACCTGTGTCTACTCATGATGGTTTTTAAAGTCCTGAAGATTATGATACCAGGACCCCTGTGTAAGCCCTCAACTGTCCTAAATTTTAAAGGGACCTAATTTGCAGAGACAGTATACTCTTCAATAATTAAATGCTGTTTCACTCCTCACTGCAAAGGCTGAAATTGAATATGATAATCTAACAAGATAAAGGGCATCATTTGGATTTTTTCATATATGTGTATTTATATAAACAAACCTAGGCACCTTCATTAAATAGTCTTGCAAGTATTACCTTTGAGAAACTCTGCTGCAAACAGTACAATAACTGACTTCAGCTCCTCCCCTAGTGAAATTTCTGGGTTTCACGGGTTATATAAAGTCACTGTAAATGATGAATTCCAACCATGCCTGCTGGGCATGGCGAGAAAAGAGCAAAAAGATAAGCAACTGTAGTTATGCAAATCTTCCCTGGTTTATCTTTTGCTAAGGTTAACAACAATGCAGCTGCACAAAGTTTTATATTATGAAGCATAAAAAGGGAAATGCCTGTGGTAAGTGACCATGATAAAAGGAGAAAAAAGAAAAAGGAGCCTTATAACCTTATATGTTATATGCATAAAAGTGTTTTAAATATATTTGATCTCTCTTCCAAAAAGATCCTGTTCAATCATAATCTTAGGTTTTCAAACTTAGTTGTAAGCAACTGCAATATCTGGCTTCTCCACAGTTTTCTCCCATTCAAAGCAGATATTTAAAGCTCATTTCCAACCTTTGTTATTTCCACTAGCTCCTATTAGACCTGTTGATAGCCATAAGAAATATAGGATAAAATTCTGGCTCAGCTGAGCTATTGTAAAAAGTTGGATTTGAACAAGGGTTTCATTCATGGTCAAAGGAATTAACATCTCGGTAGGGAGGGGACTGTGCTACTGCCATCACTGAACCTCACTGCTAATTTCACTTTCACACTGTGAAAGGGATCTTGTTCTCTTCTTTAAAGGTGCACATTCCCACAGCCTAGCTTCCAGACTGAACCTAGCCTTCTTTCCTTGCTCACCAATGCCATTCCAGGAGGAACCACTGAGTCCTGATTTCTTCCACACTAACCCCAACAGGTTTTCATGGCTAAACGGTTTCACAGGATACACAACTAACTTTCCAGATGTCTTGGTTACAAACACCATCTCACATGCTTTGAGCTTCGTGGAGCAGTTACAGTTACCAGAAAGCCTGTGCTTGAATCCACAAACCAAAAACAACATGGCATTTTCTCTTCAGTGCTTGACCTTTTGTAGTCTGCTTAAGAAAAACCTTAAAGGATACATTGACACTTAGTAAGTAGCAAATCTAGTATAAGCAGGTGAGACTACTTTCCTTCCTGCCTTTGCTACTTTTTAAGATACTAACACCCCCCATACCAGAACAGGACAGAATCTCCACAACTCTTCTGACATTTTTTTATGCTATAACTAATTCAATACATTAAATCTCAGTTTTGCTGTTGGTCCCCTGTCCCCCCCCCAACTAGTTCTTAAGTATTTTCTTATTAGGACAGTAACCAGGAACTTTGTAGATAATTTCCACCAAAATCACTATTCTGCTTTCACAATTTCCACTGGTCCCCAGATTTATTAAATATATTTTCTTCCTTTACCAATAAATTTATGAGTTGTGTCCGTCGTCCGTCCGTCGTGGGGGGGGGGGGGGGGGGGGGGGGGGGGGGGGGGGGGGGGGGGGGGGGGGGGGGGGGGGGGGGG
>JAVJGG010000001.1:37993784-38020482 GCA_035590195.1 Aviceda cuculoides | reverse complement strand
GCCGCGCTGTCCGCCATGCCGCCCGCACCGCCGCCTGCCGCAGGGCAGGTGTGAGGGTGGGCACCCCGGCGGCCGCCCCCCCCCCCCCCCCCCCCCCCGAGAAGTTTCTTTCAGAGCTCCCAGGTCTTTGGGAAGTTCCAGGCCCAACACCCATTTACATGTGTTAGATCAGACAAGCAGAAAGGTAAGAAGAGACAGGCTTCAGCTAACAACAACACAAGAAAACCCTCTATATTAACAGGCTATACAATATACTCGCTCCAAAACCCTTCCTGAGGCTTAAACCAGCCTTCAGTCAGAAAAAAGCTGATGCCTTTACCCAATGGCCCTACATGTATTTGGATAGGCATTGAGAAATTGCATGATCTTCACTGGCAAACAGCAGAAAACCTTTTCTGTTTTTTTGTTTGTTTTGCTTTGGGTTTTTTTTGTTTGTTTGTTTGTTTGGGTTTTTTTTTTCCATCATAGGACAGAGGAGAAAGCCACACTACAAATGTCACGATACTACTTTGCCCTTAGTCCGTTCATGCAGAGAGCAACAGTTCAGCAGCTGCCAAATGCTCACAGACTCTAGTCTCATACACACTCAGTAAATCTCATTTCAGAGCAAAAGCCCTTATGGCATCTTAAAGCTGCTGCCACCAACTTAGAAAAATAAAATAATTTATTGAGAAGAATGCAGGAAGCAACACCCCCAGCACACACCAGCAAGACCTCCCTTCCTTATTTAAGCAGCATCTCCTCCTCCTGCCCTCCCTATTCCCTTAGCACAGGGACTTACAAGGAGAAAGCTACAGCCTCAGAATGAGTTTTTAATAGTTTCCCATCACCAATAGCATCAAAATCTGAACACTAGCTGGTATAAATCAGCAGTACTGTCATGGCTTTGAAACTGCCCTGAATTACAGTGGTGGAGGATCTAGCAGCACACACACACTACATTTTCAACTCTTGATATGATCCAGCAAAGAAAGAAAACTTCATTTTCACAACACACCTGAGAACAAGCACATAAGTAAGCAATCTCCTTAAATTAAAGCTACATACTGCATGCAATATTGTTTACCGATTCAAAGATTAACAAAGTTACACTAAATTGGAGCTCTACAGATAGGAAAGCACATTAAAGGGAGCTCTTTTATTCCACTGGTATTCTCTAAGGTACTTTTGAGACAATAAATCAGGTCTGGATTTACATAGAACATTTAGCAGACTTATGCATGATGCACTGAAACAGAAGTAAGATATAATTAAGCAGTGACATGACAGCTAACAAATGTGTTTCTGGGCAGTTACTGCATGCCTCATGTGGCATTATGAGGCACCAAAGCCAAAAGCTCAGGGTACATTAACTACCAGAAAGGGGCCATAATTCTCTCCAACTGTGCAACCTGCCACATTTTCTTGCTATTTTGAAATGCAATTTGTAAATTAAAAAGAAAGAAAGGGGGGGGGGGGGAAGAAGAGAAAAAAAGGAAAGACAATCAAACTTGTGTGTTGTGAATACAAGCACAAAAATCACAGTAGCCTACCGGAAAGTTTCCCAAATTCCACAGCTATTCAAGAGTAAACCATATGGTAAACACCAAGGATGGATAATGAGGTTTGAAATCCAGTGTTAGCTTTCCTTTTACTCAAATAGTCGAGTATAAAGGCTAGATAGTCAGTAGCAGTGCAGTAGCATAACCTATGATGGAGTTATAAAAAAAATAATTAAATAATAATTTACAAAAAAAAAATCAGCAGTACAGCACTCAGCAGGTTATTCGGAAGTAGCTCTTCAAATAAGTTTTCTCATGTGCTAAGGCAGATTAATGCTTCTTCAGCCTGAATCATAGCCGTGCTGGGAAAAATGCACAGTGATGCTGTAGCTCTGGAAAATTTAATTCCTTGGCAGTGTATGAACGCAGCACTAGTCACTTAAATCCAACACCACCAGCTACTTAAATTCAACAGCAACCGTTAATGATTTAGCACCTACTGACAGTTTGTCCCCCCCAGCCAGTAAGCAGGGCTCCAAAGGTCTACAGGCCCCATCGTGCTGATTAGCAGCGATTAGCCCGTTTGATCCAGGATTTATACACAGCACGGGCTGTGCCGGAAACGAACCTCCGTATCTGGGATTTAGAGCCGAGCTGCTGGGGAGGATGCCCCTGCTTTGCTGGTTGTCAAAAGCAAGCGCCATGCCAACTAGAAGAGAGCGAGCGTGCGCGAAACCCCTCTCGTTTCCAGCACCAGAGTTTGCTCCATCCTCCAAAAGCCATGCCAGCAACGATGCCTCGGCAGGCCCAGGAGTAGAGCTAAAGGGGTGGGCAGGGTAAGTCAGCAAAGCAAGTCCTGTTCAGGGCCTTTTCGGAGCCTGCGCTCTGAAGACTACGACGTGGAAGGTCCTTACATTGTAAATCAGCCCGTCGCACTCAATACACGGAGGGCAGCGCTCACACCTCTCGACTGTAAGCAGTTGCATTGGCCAGGGACGTTCAGCTCTTCTCTCTAAATATGCTCTGAAGTCAACGGAGGAAGGTCGCCTGCCGCTTTCTTTCCACAGAGATCAGCCTTGGAAATTCGCTGCGTGAAGCCTGGCAACTCGAATGCTCCTAACTCCCAAACCTCACCGCTTGCTGACCCTTCCTCTAGAGTTTCAAGGAACCTTCAGCAGTTTTAGGGCAGTGGATGAGGGGGGAAGGAACTTTGACTAAGAAATTGAGTCCATGCCAGATGCAAGGCTAGTTGTCTGGCAAGGGACAAGGCTGACATCTTCCTTACTGGTTTCCAAAACCAAAACAAACTAGTAATGAGGGGAGGAAAAATAAATAAATAATAATAATAAAAAAAACAGAAGTAGTTTTACTTTTATTAAACTGACTTCAAAGACTGTCACCACTACCCCCATCAGGAAGAGGTAACTCATTCATTTCATATAGCACCATATTTATCTGAAGACATTGTTTTAATGCCTCTTTTAGAACTACCTCAGAAAATTCTACTTTAATATGTGTTTGGATTTGAAAGTTTATGCTTCATTAATTAATAAGAGACATCTTGAGGGTTACTTTTTAATATAAATATATTTAATTTACAGAAAACTGTAGAGTTCAGACATTTTGTTCTTAAATTGCCAGTTAAACCAAGAAATCAGCCATTTGCACAGTTGTATTCCACAACAACCCAAGAGGGCAGCAAGGCAGCTCAGCTGAAGTTAAATGTTATCTGAGCATTTGAATGCTTCTGGTACCCGGCTTCGCTCAAGCCCTGCGTCCCAGGGTGCAGGATGGAAAGGCAGGAGGCCAGTGCAGGGCACTGGAAGGAATCTGCCCCCCTGGCAGGGGTGTATAGCAAGGCCTTCTCTGCAGAGCTGACTCCTTACAGCTCTGCTCAAACTCCATCAACTCAGATTCCCAGCTCTGGACGCTTCAGTCCCAGTCCACAAGCCAAGATGACATTGATCATACGAAGCATAGAAATCTCCTAAATTCGTGAGATGCTTTGTTATAAAATCCTATTCTACCTCCCTCCTCTTTTGTCATTGAAATAATTTGACTACATTAGTGCTGTAATTAACAAAGTCAGGTTCCCCTGTGCAAATCATCTGGGTAAGCACTTTCTGTCTTACACAAGTGCCCCTGATTACTGGCTACAGGACAAGCTGGAGAAAATGTGAATTAAGTGTTATTGCACCTCATTCATATGCCTTGAAATTAATTTCAGAAGGTGTTTTATGAGCTACAACAAAGAAGAGAGTATTAGAGCACCCCCTCCCCCCAGGAGGGAAAAAAAAAAAAAAAAAAAAGATTTACTACTCTGCAGTCTCAAGGACTGTGAAGTGCCCTGCCCAAATGAAAAGTAGTTAAAATAAGAGTGGATTTTCATGATAATAGCAAACAGCGAAGTCAGATAGCTTTCAACAAAGATGTTACAGAATGAGTGAAGAGACCTGAAGCATAGGGTGCAGCTACATCAGACACCAGATGGAAAAGTACAATATGAGGAGATGGAACGTGTGAAGACTATAAGAACTTCAATTAAAAAAATTAATCAATGGGTGGCCAGAAAGTGTAATCTTTAAACCTTAAATTCATTTAATAGCTTCTCTAGCCCAAATCATTACTCTAACCAACCTCTCTCACTTCCACAGAAGCTGTCCTGGGATACAGAAAAGTCTGAATTTGAGGAATGTGAATTTAGGATGTGTAACCCCAGAGCTGAGTTCACCCCTCAACTGTTCACTCCAGGGAAGTATTCCCTCCTCTCCTCTACAGCTTTAGTCACTGATTGGTTCCATTAAAAAACAAACAAACAAAAAAAACCACTAAGAAAACCCACCAAACCCAAACAACAACAACAAAAAACCCCACCAAACCCAAACAACAAAAACAAAAAACCCCACCAAACCCAAACAACAACAACAAAAACCAACCCACCAAACGATAACACACAAACCACAAAACCCAAACAAACAAAAACCCCCACACAAACACACATACCCCACCAAATAAACGGTCAGACCACACTAGCCCTGACATTTTTACCCCTGCCAAATTTGGTTGAAATTGGACAACAAATTCACAAGTTATTAGGCAGAACTGACAAGCATATACACGCATATGAACTTTACAAACTTCATTTTCTTAATTATACTGGCTAACAATAGTAAAGAAAAAAAGCCTGAATAGCAGGCACTAGAATTTAACTTTCCTACTCCCAGCCAAAAGACCTTTATCACTAGACTACAACGTAATAGCATTTTTTCTTCACCTTGATGACTCTTATCCGACATACTGTTTAGGAGCTCACCTCCTGCATTGGCAGTATTATTTTTGCTTCTGGTTTTACACAAGTTTTGGGAGATAGTGTCAAATAGGAGGGAGAAGATTAAAGGAAGTACAAGGGGAGGACAAAAAGAGAAAAGTCTTTTATTCACCAAACTCCACTGGAAAGGTTTAACGTAGGATAAATTTCAACTGAATCACAGGCTCCAAAACCCAGACCGTGGAGGGCCTGGCCATGCCAAGCATGGCAAAAACTCAACTCCTCTGCAACAGGACTTTTTCCAGGAAAAGCAGCAGAAAATCCATTCAGGGACCGTATCCTGCTTCAGCTTAGCAAAGAGGTTGCTAAGAGGCAGTAAGGAGTTATTCATCTCGAAGACTGTATAAAGCATATGCATACCAAGGGAGCTAATATATGTCTTTATATAAAGGATTTAGATTCACAAGGAAGCAGCCTGACTGTATGGAAGAGCACACAGCAATACACCACCATAGACCTGGTAAAGGGGAGTGTCACACTATACAAAACACAGGCAACAGACAGGCAAATGAAAGAAAGACCTCATTTGCCCTGATTTTCTAGGATTAGCCTTTTAGCATATATGCAAATACACCTTCAGTCAAGCCAGGTCCCTGTAGCACTTCATGAGAATACTGGATATATATGCATTTTTTTTTTTTTTTCCCCTCTAGCAATGCCACTATTTTGGCATAGCAATGGTCCCTCTCACCTGCAACTGAATTTCCCTCAGTCTCACCACTCATCCCGTATATCTCATGATCTCACAACATTAACATCCCTTGTACAGCAACCACAGCTGGCAATGTACCTTCTGGTAAACACTGCTTCGAAAGAGAAGGGCAGGACAGGGGAAGGAGCATGTCTGCATAAATGCATGATTGCTCTCCAGGGACCAGGAGTATTCACTCATGCTCTTTTTGCTACAGTTAAGAAAAATAAAGCAATCTGCTGAATTGTCTTCATAAAAAAAAGGAAAATAAATTAAAAAGCACATGCCATTTTAACTAAGCCCATCATTTATATCACTAGGTGTAGGAGACGTGATCAGCCAACTAGAAATAATCCAGCTGGTTGGAATCAAGCAACAAAATGCTCATCCCATTTCTTTCTCTACCTGCTACATAACAATGAAAAAAAAAAAAAAAGAAGAAGAAGGAGAAGAAAGCATGTCTCATTCTGAAGAGTTTTATTCAAATCCTACTATTCTACTGAAAATACCATGGTTCATTTTGGCCTGTAACTGAAGATAATCCTTGCCAACAGGGTGGGAGTACAGGACAGAGAATGATAAAAATAAACTAGACTGAGATTTTAAAACTTTTCCACCCCTCTTGCATATCATACTTCAGCCTGGCTCCCAACCCTGCCACCAGCCCTGCTGAATTCACAACCACACGCAGCCTGTCACTTCCAGTTTCATCACCAAAGCTGCTGGTCAGTTCCATACATCCATCCTATGCATTTTTCCTGATGTACTGAAGTCGCCAGCTGGTCCCTAATGCTCACCTCATTACCCCAAGAATTCCTCAGGAAGAAATATTCAGGATCCAAAACCATCCTACAATTGTAGCAAAGATAGAGGCCTGAAGGTACAAAGGATTCTACCTCTGCTGCTCCTCTTCTAAAATGCTTGCTGCTCTTCCATAGTGCTTCCTAAGTACCTACAGCAGGTGGAGGCACTTTCTCCTTGAAAAAATACAATTACCGACTTCCTTAACTTCCTGCTGATTCTTGTTTATGAATGACAACCAATCTTCCCCCCCTAGTTATCAGTTAGCACCTCCAGTCAAAAAGAGGGAAAAACCACTTACCAGCTGTATTGTAACTTTGGTGAGGGATTTAATGCAGTTTCGTACATTATAAAGGGTCACATGGAGTGAATACCCTATTGTATCTAGAGTAAAAGTTAACTGCTATTCATCATGATTCTGGGAATCCAAACAGCGTGACTACCCTAGAAAACAATGTTGCTTGAAAGGTACTAGGATATAACATTTTCCACCTGTTTTTCAGTTTTGCCTCCTTTTTGATGAAAACAGAAAATACAATGACATTTTGCAACATCATACTGTTTTCAACACTTTTTAATATCCAAAAAGCAATCCCTATACAACTGAAATACTTAATTTCATTTTGTTGAAATGAAACATCCTGAAAAAATAATTTGTACACAATTAGTCTTCCACTTTTATTTTTTTAGTTAAAAATGCTTAAAATAAAAATATTTTATTCAACATTAAGACTAATCTTTTTTTCTATGAGATTTTATAAATGCCACAAGTAAAAAGAATAAACAAACAAACCAGACAAATATCTCGGGTTGAAACTTCACTGAAATCAAGAATACTTGCCATAAATTGATTTGGCACCAGTACATTTAATGTCTTCCCCGCAACAGATATGATTCAAAGTATTCTTATGCCCAAATATAAACAAATACATAGTGCTACTGTCTGTCTCAAAAAGACTATTATAGAGGGAAAAGAGTAAAACCTCAGAGAAACAGCTCCTGGTTCTTTCCACATCTGCCATTCAAACACCACATGTTTTTAACATTCCCTCTCCAGTTACCAAGACTCCATATACCCAGCCAGAAAACAAATGAAACAACCACCGCATAACATTTGTAAAGCTCAACAAAAAAAGAAAAGTTTTAATAGCTTGCATTTGTTGATGCATTTATTCCCAAAGTATATTACAGAGGACATCTGTGACATTTTATAGTTGGGGAAACAGATTCAGAGATGTAACAACTCGTAAAAGAACTTAATGAGCAAAGAGCATATGCAATCCAGGCTTTTTGTTCCTCTTCCCTTCTTTTACCATGAGAAAGCACTCCCTTTTGCAGGTCTTTGTTAGAAGTGTCAGTGTAATCACAGAAATGTTAGTCGTTTCTTTATAGTACTCCCTTTTTTTTTTAAGCTAGACTAGCGCTTAGTCTGTCTTCAAAGGACAAAAATAAAAGTGTTATATTGAAAGAAGATTTACAAGAAACCGTAGAAGCCTCTGTGGAATTTTGCCTAATATCTCTACAGAGCAGAGGACTGGAAACAGTGAGCATGGTGTAATCCAAATATTTTTGGGGGTGAAGAAGAGGAAAAAGGGGACATCAGCATTGTCTGGCATGATCTCACTCCACAAAGAGACTCCAAGCAGCTGCAGAGCTCCTCTGCTTAGATCAGGGTTGGATATGGCTTCACCACTTTGGCTTCTCGGACTTCGCTAGGGGTTTGAAGCTCTTCAGATCAAACAGTGATCAAGCTCCCTGATGAATCATTTACACATAATCTGGCTAAGTACTTAATGTAAAAAGAATTGCTAAAAATTTTTAGAAATCCAAAAACTTTGAGCATTATTTCTTGAAGTAATTTAGAGTCTAGAGGTTTTGCAGATATCTCTGCTTTCTCATAGTAGGCCGCAGAGAAAATTCTCTCCGTAAATATTAGAACCTTTGTATTCTGATCAGTGACTAAAAAGTCCCCTCTTTCCCCCACTGTCCTGCCTTATTTATTTGCCTTGTCACAAGCTGATAACCAGAAATGAAGTAACAACAGCAAGGATTGACTTGATGACCGTCCCCTCCACACAAAGACACACATCGCTCTCTGATCACCTCTGTTTCTGAAATGGATGCTCTTTCGACTTGCACCTTTGTTTTTTCCAAATCTATTAAAAAAATTATTAGTTATGCTGTCTATTAAAATGTCATTAAGGTTATCCTAGGAATTAGATTTTTTTTTCCCTGCTGTACAAAGTGCTTTTTGCAGGATCTTTTAAACTAATGTGGGAGGTGATGAACACTTCAGAATAACATGTTACTATTTTTCAGAATGCTAACTTTAGATGTGACAGAGAGGAGATTCCTACCAAAAAAAATATAGAATAAAACATAAATGGATAGAGCATTTATACTTTGGGCTTCATCCAACATCTATCAGAGTCAATGGAAAGGTATCTTTAATCCTGGAGCAACTTGTATCTAGCTTTATAGAGACTCAAACAGAGGCTATTTTTCTTTCTTTAAATATGTTTCTGACATCCTGTCCTCATATTTCCCCACCCCATTTAAGAAAATTGATGACAGCTGATGCATTATACAATACCTTTGAAGACTAAGGTACAGCAGGGTCCACAGCTCGCTCCAGAAGAGTTTTAGGTCCTCAGAAAAAAGGATCAGATTTGCTAAATGGTTGCGTATTCAGCACAACCAATTCTCATCCACCAAGTGCACATTGTTGACTTGGAAGGGACTTCCAGGTGAAGAGCAAGATGCTACCAGTAAGACTTCTCCAAAGTAATTGGGAATCTCTGACCTAGAGTATTGTAGTTACGTATCATCGCTTAGGTTCAGATAACACTGTTGAATTCAGCATGTCGTTGGACCTTAGTATCAGAAAAACTGAGTTCCTTTGAGTGTTTCCTAATGATCAGGGACTGAAGCTAACACAAATGCCAGTTTCAGCATTTTGGCTACAATTTAAAAAAAGTGACCAGAACCTCCCCCCCCACCCCCCACCCCAAAAAAGCCCAAACCAAAAAAAACCCAAACCCCACAAAAAAACCCCCAACAATCCACCAAACCACAAACAAACAAACAAAAAAAATCTACCTTTCTACACAACAAATATATGAAAAAACCAAGGAAATCTGTCTAGGTGCTTATAGATTTTCAGAGTGTGTAGTTCCCAGCATCCCCTTGTCCACACAGTTAACTAAACTGTAGATAAGACTCAGGTCTCTCTCTTGTTCTTATAATGAGGAACTAACAGGGAGATATGGCACGGAGATGTCCAGCTCCACACCGTACCAACCAGAGAGATGAAGTACTCTGAGAAACATCGACTCTTTCCTTCATTCTCAAAGTGATAAGGTAAAGCAAAGTAAAAACTCAGCAGTTTCTAGCTTTGGAAACTATTTTGCAAAAGTTAAAACATTTCAGTTGTGGTTTGAGGCCAAGAATGATTTGTGTCTTTTTAACACTACGTATTAATCTATGCAGGTTCACTAGTTTAGGTCTCTTGATATAAGTGAAGGCTAGAGCATTCTTCACAGAGAGCTGCTGTAACTGCCTTGTGTAGAAAATTGGCTCATAGGACTAAACACTGGCAAAAAGCCTAAAACAATACTTGTCTGTGGATGAAATCTATTAAGCGTGAAAGAATTATAGGTGAGAGCAAAGCAAGGATCAGTGGTGCAGTGTGGGTTTCTTTCAGATGAATATATATGGAGGTTACATGACAGAGCTGAAAACCTCTTGTATTGCAGAGATCGTGAAGAATAGTAGTAAGGAAACACTTTAAAGAAAATGTTTACTCAAGGGCATGGCAGGATTGCTGAAATGATGAAAATAAACAGGTAAAATCAGATTCTTCTCATGTTTTTCTCAAAGTTATTCTCATATCCGTCAGGAAAGCCCCTTCAGCCTCAAGCATTTTTTAAAAAAAGACAAAACACCACCACACAACTGGAAGAAGTGGAAATTTTGAATTTTTTTTTTTTTTAATTCTTGATCAATACAGTGATGCTAATGTGCTCTACCAGAGGATGACACCTCAACATAAATAGAGAAAAAATATTTTTCCTTCAAGTTACCCCAGTATAACATTAAGAAACATTTAGAAGCATCAAAGAAACACAAGTACAAGAGAAAATAACACATTAAAGAGAATTCTCCATCCAATTTCTGCTGTGCTTTTTAAGAGTTTGGGAAATATAATTACAAAATTTATCTAATCTCAGTCTCAGGACTGTGGACCACTTCTGCCAGTAGATCAAGCTGTTTACATGCATACTTTACAATGGACACCTCTACCCATTCTCTCCGGCATTGCAAGCAATGGGCTGTGTACTTGCAGCTCCGAATGAAAGTCTGCTTTCCAATTCCAGCCCATCAGAAATGGGCGGGGGGGGGGGGGAGAGGCACTAATTGAAATCAAACCTGAACAAGTTGGTGACACATATGTAAATTAATCACAAAGACTGATGTTTAAGTTACACTCAGTGAGGATTCAGTTGACACTTGTGAGATACTCCCAGTGCAATCAGCAGACAAGTTGTCCCTTCTTCTTTCAATCTAAACTTACAGATCATCCTATCTACTTGTTTAGTTACAGCAAGGTTGATGAACTCTTCCATAAGACTGGAGGCATTCTACTTTCATGGATTAAAAAAAGGTGAGATATCAAATGGTCTTGAAAATTGTCAAAATTAATATTGTGATTTCCAGTGCAGAAGACTCAAGGACAAGCCCACCAGTGGCAATCTAAAATACCAGTATAAACCAGACCCAGGTACAACAACATTTGATTACAAAGACTCAAACCAGACACAACAGCTGTAAGTGCTGCTTTATTTGCACAATTGAAATTTCTTAAATTTTTACATTAATTTTTACAGTAATTACAAATTACTATTACCGAGTAATAACTAATTTCTAATCCAGATAACACGATGTCCAGGGACATACAACTGCCAGAAATATAGAACAAATTAGTAGTTGACATGTACTGGGGTTTTGTCTGCTGCAGACTAATGAAGACACACTTCTTGCAAAAGGGTATTATTGAAATCAGTATTTTCTTGTAACTCAGCAGCTTGCAAAATGTATGGTTAATATTGAATCAGACAGGCTAGCTCATCCTATCTGGTCTAAAAAGGAAAGAGAAAAGGTTAAGCCAGAAACCTATCAACTGTCTTGCTGATTTGGATGCTTCCTGCATCTTTGGATGCTTTGCATAACTTCCTGCAAACTTACATTCCCAAAAATGGAGAAACCATTTTTCTTTGCAAAATTATGCAGATTGCTTGAATGACTAAAATGCCCCTTGCATAATGACATTAGTGCCAGCTACCTGATCGTTCTACGAACATGATGAGAAGTGTTAACAGTAAACCAACTAAATAAATCAAGATGACATGTTGCCCTGGTTCTGTACTGATATGAAAGTGATGCTGTTACCCATCACTGAATAAAAAAAAAAAATCCAAACAAAAAAAAATATGCTCTTACATCTGTCAAATATTGTGACACACACTGGAACAAGTCACAGAATTGAAAGCTAACATCAATCATGAGAACTTTCATTCTGGCCATTGTAAATATAAAAGAAAAAAGATGCAACCACATGATTTCTCTCAAAATCCAATTTTCATAATATGAACTTTTATTTCCTGGCTTTTAAAATTGTTTTTAATCCCAATCATTATTTATAGAGAGGTTATATTTATTCCCAATACAATATGTGTTGGTTGATTACCTGCTTCCCTAAAATAATAATTTAAAAAAAAAAAACAGTGTAGCATAATATAATTAAATATAAATATATATATATAATGTATATATATGTAAAAGTATCTCTGGAACTGAATCCCTGATTTATGAATGTTTTGTTGTCTTTAGAGCAATTTTAGAACTTAGCTGTTCTTCAAAATACTTTTGCCTAGTTCTAGTCAGTCTTTTGACATAATGGCTATTGCACAACAATCAATTAAGCTGTAAAATGAGGAGGATTAAGAGGCTATGCTCGTACTTTGCAGGAAGACCCAGGAGTTTGAAAAGATTCAAACAGATTTTTTGCCTGAGGATCTATCACACAGCTCTGGAAAGGATTTGTCAAGTTTTACCTCAAAATTGGCCTAGGGACATAACAGCTTCACCAAAGCCATACATTAAACCATCATGCAGTCAGATTATTTAATAAATAAAGAATAAAAGAGAACAAAAATTCATGCAATGAAGAGATTGTTCTTTAACCTGAGAAATGGCCAAATTCACCACAGATAGTCATTATATCTAATAATCTGCTAAAAATGCCAATTTTTAAATTGTGGGATATAACTAGAAACACACGAGAAAAGGAAGTACGAAAATCCAGAGAGATGAGCATTTGTTCACATCATCGTGGTACAACTACGCAACAGAGATGATAACAGAGGGCAACAGTGCTAGGAGGGCTTAAATGACAAAAGCAATAAACATGAAGCTTTCCAGAAATATGAACACATTTTTCATGGAAAAAGGCTGGGGAGATTATTAAACAGAAGGGTGAAAATAGAGACTTACAGAAAGTGCTGGTGTTTACAGCAGGCTAAACATAACAGGGGGAAACGAATCAGTCATCTAAATGAGAGCAGTAGGGATTAAGTTAGCAGCAAGTTTGATAGATGTATCAGTGGGGCTTTGATCAAACACGAATTGAAAGTCAGCAATAAAGAGACGGATTTTGGCATCCCTGCTGGTTAAATAGTATTCACTGCAGTCGGTGAGGCTGCATGTATAATATACATATATGACTAATGTTAAGGGACTTTGTCCTTAAGGACAGTCCGACCCTGTGTGTAGCCAGAATTCCTTTAATGGAGCATCCCAGCAAAGCAGCTACGACAAAGCAGTGCAAAGAAAATTAAGACCTCTTCTCCTCAGTCCTGTTTTCACCCTTCTGCCTCTCCCATCTCTGAAAAGAAAGCACAGGTCTGTCCGTCTGCTGGAACTGGCCTCAGACAACTGCAACATCGCATCACTGCCAATGTTGGTTGGGTACTCTGCTGGGTCCTTGCTCTTTACTCAGGGAAAACAGGGTGCAAAGGATGTTTTTCCAAGTCAAATTACGTATACGTGTTTACTTAGTCTTTGGAGGTTCCTGGTTCATTCCCAGATTAGGAGATAAACTGAATTGAGGTGCAATTTTCTGTGTCCATGTATGTAGGGAAAATTTAATTTAGAGCTAAAGAAACACGTTTCTAGTGTCATACTAGATGTCTGTTCTACAGGCATCCAAATCACATAGTTTCATCCCTCGGTAAGTACACTGTGTCTTGACCCCCTTTTCACTGTAAATCCATGTTAGTTTATCCTATGGATTCCTACTCGTGGAGCCTTACCCACAGCTGCCAGCAGTGAACTCCCAAAGGTATAGGGAGTCCTCCATATCAGCATTCACCGCTGTTCTTACCTGCAGCATAATCATGCCAGGGCGATTCGTGGGCCTTAAAGGATAAGCTTTGATGTGTTAATGCTACAATATGTATGCGAGTGAGTTCAGAAACATGTACCATGCAAAATTCCTGTTAAATATCCATGCTGGCAGGAACAGGCATAGAGTATATGCGCTTTCATTTCTGCAATGAGTAGGCCTAGCCTCTTTTCAATATTTTTGCATCCCAATTTCATCATTTTTTATCCTCACAACTTTTGAGATTTTTTTTCAGTCATAACAAAACTGTTCCCTCTCTGCCTGCCAGGAAAATGTATTTTCATTCTTCTTTGGGCAAAATATTATTTTTCTTTAGGAACATCAGCAATGAAAAAAAAAAGACAATCCTACAAATCATCCTAGACTTACAGGCTCATCTCATGGACTCGCTGCACTGAAATCATTGAAGGTCACCGCAGGATTAATATGGATGGATTAAAATAGGTAATAGCAATGTAAAAATGGATGGAGATACTGTAGAGCTGGGCAGGGAGAGGGAGGGAAAGGAGGAAGCATTTAATTATTTTTCAGTTTGAGGAAAAAAAAAGTGCTGGTCATGATGTATAATAATGTTATTTTTAGAAAGGAGAGAAAATGGGTTTGTTTTAGGAGTTTAAACTGCTTATATGAAATGAATTTATGAGTATGTACAGTATACAAACCTTTTATCCTGGTTTAAGGAATTGGTGTGCATGTAATTGCATGTGTTGCGGGGTGGGGATGGGGTACCAGACCTTCCCCATCTCTTCTTTGAGATCCGTTGGACAATTTTCCACAAACATGGCAGAAGTTAAAGACCTCACAATAATCCCTTTCTGAAAGGGCTGTGAATATGGCTAGGACCACACAAATGCCCTTGGTGGCCTTGGAGAGGGGAATGTCACCGTGCAAGTTCGGCCTTCATCAGGCATCAAAGAATTCATGCTGAAGCAGAGCTTTGAGGCCCAAATTCAGACAAAACCACCCTCCTTCGGCTGATCCTATTCCTGCTGCCAGTTGCTAAAGCCACGACTCTTCTGGTGAAATAAATTCATTGGACTAAAGTTTAGCAGACCTATTGCCGTTTAGCCAGAGAAGTGGACTAGAAAGCACTAGCTCATGTGATGTCACCTCAAAATTGCATCTGATGCCTCTCATTCAGAGAGGCATTAATGGGTGATGAAGTGAACAGCTGACTGGATTTTTATCTACTTCTGCCTGTTTTTTCATATTAATATTAGGAAGTGACTGGGAGATTTTGAATTAATCACATTTTACTAAAAAGGTATGACACATCATTGACTTCTAAAATAAAACCAAGACTCCTTTAATCCAAGTACTTATTTTTAAGTACCCCATTATCTGGGAAAATAGCTGTTCTTCAAACCTCTTATTTGAAAAGTACATTTTAATTCCTAAAACTCCTAAGATAATCCATGTTTCTTTCTCTGTAACCATAAAGCGGGCTTGCAATATAACGAATGCTGTGCTGAGGTTCCCCAGCCTGGGTGAGGGTGCTGCTGAATGATAGTGAGAATGAACCTCTGTCACATCATGGACAAGAGGTAGGTGCAGAAAATTAGGATCATCAGCTGTGATCCCATAGTGAGAGTAGCCAAGTAAGGAACAGAGTCAGTGTCTGCCTGACAAGACAGTCCCTCAGTCAGACCTTACTGCCCATGATAAATTCCAGTTTCATGGATGCTGATGTCAAAGGGGCCAGGCAGAGCACAGAGGAAAAACAGCCTTGTTGGGCATATAGGAAAGGCACATCAGGGCATCATCTACAGGAAAAGGTTGAAGAAAGTTTCTTTCTGTATAGAAGATAAGTTCCATGATAAGAAGGATTTGTCTGATATCAGCATGTCTATTGCTGAGTTTTGTACCTGTTTGCCAAAATATAAATGTCTTGCATTAAGACATCTTTGCCAACCTCTCAGCCTCAGACCCGCAGACCTTTTCATAGACAAGGTCATCCAAAAAAATAATTCCTCTGCTGTAACTGCCTGCTTATAGAACACCTCTGTGTTCTTTCATCCCTGTTCAGGTCTCTTAGGAGGAATAACATTACGTTTAGTACTGGACACTCCTGGCTGTAGACATACAAAGTGTGTGTCAGAGGTAGTCATTCCAGGCTCCCCTTGAACTGAATGATATACTGTGGAGTTCAGTGCATAATTTGAGCAACTCATATATTACCCTTATTTTAAAATTAATTTTCTTAATGGTTCCCAGTATGCCATCTGCTTTCCAAGTAGTGGGTTTGCTTTGGTTTGTTAATTACTTTTTTTCCTTGATAGTGAGACACCAATCTATATTTGTGTGACTTCTTGTTTGGATTATTGACATTTTCCTGTTCTTGTCTAGCTTTAATTATATAACCAAACCACATTCAAGCTTTCACTCATTACAAATTTGCCTGTTGCCACGTTTCCCCCATTTTGCATGCATTGTACCGAATTCTATTAAACACTCCATTGATTTTAAAATCCTTACTTTAGCATTTAAAAGTTTATGTGATCTTGCTTGCTGGGATTCAGCAGAATTATAAGATCATGAATTTATCTTTTTTTATTTTTCCCTGTCTTCATTTCAATCCAGAGTCTCTTACTGTCAAGTCTAAATCCCTTAGATTTTTATACCTGACCTTCAGAAATCATCCTCAAAAGCTACTGAGGAAATCGAGTCCAGATTAAGGGTGAAATTAGTACTCTTTTCAAATATGGATTCTCATACACCAAGCTTGTGGGAATGGAAGTTGTCCCAATAAAATCAATGGAGGTGGTTGAGTTCTCTACCAAAACAGGTGTCCAAATACCTGCACCACCCCACAGCGGAAACCTTAGTGCTACTGAACCAGACCTCAATAGTTACAAATCACCACGTTTATTACATTCGAACTGACAGCCGGGTTCTTCTGCAGCATTTCCACAAAGCAGCAGACTTCATGTGTGTACAAGCATAGCACATGAAAAGCTTTGTGTCCCACAACACACCCGGCCCCTCCGCACGATATCTCAGGCACCAAACCTGCAGAACAGGAGAGATGTCAGTATTGGCACCAAGAGCCCCTGCTCTGAGGAGCTCTTCAAGGCAGCACATTCCTCAGTCACAGCTTTAAATGGTGCTCTTTGGCCTTCTGCTATGGCTTTATGCACGTTACATGACCTGCCGGTTTCTCTTTTCTTTTCCCCTCTCACAACCTGAGGGCAATGCTTGGGGTACCACAGGTTGGTAGAGAAGAAATTTGGACTTTATTCTGAGCGCATTCAGCACGTGCTGTCTGTTGGCTGGGATAGTGCTCTAGGTCTTCAAGGATAATACTGCATTGGTGATGTGTCTAAAGAAGATTAAAAACAGGAGAGTGATTAGGAGAATGCATAATTATTTTGGTGTTCCTTGCTAGTGCCAATGACCAGTGTCACACTGAAGTTATTGCTGTGATGTAAGTATTAAAATCAATTTCAAGATTTCAAAATAAGCAAAGAAGTATGTACAACTTGGAAATGAATATCAAAAGAAAACAATTCGTCATGCAGAAAAAATATCCCAAATATATCACAAAATAAGAAGAAACACTTAGAAAAAGACCAGTTGTCTCAGGAATCAGAGTATGAAGGTAATAACAGGGTAAGGAAAAAATAACAAATATACTGAGAGAGAGTTACCATCTTATAAATAAAGACTATGGACGTTTGCTTGAAATTGATATCAGATGTCCACAGATGGAAGGCAAAGCATTAGAAAGATCGTTAATAATATATGAAAATGCTTATTCTGAAGTGCATAAAGCATGTGTGTGTATAGAGGGAGGAGAGGAACGAAAACATGAGGGAGCAGTTCTACAAACACTCAGGTCCAAGTCTGAAGAGATTTCAGTGAGACTCAAACCCCCCAAACCTATCAAATTAGGAGCAGGGTGGAAAGAAAAGTCCCAAGAGATGCTACTTTTCCAAGGGCAAATGTATCACATAATACTGTACTGTTGCCACGAGGAGGGATGAATAATCTCATAATAAATCAGGAAATCATTAAGCAAATTTAAGGCCTCTATCAGAGTCATGGCTTGCGAGCCTCAGACAGCTCAGAGGTATATTGCAGTATCAAACATGTAAACACATGATTCTGAAGAGTTCGTTGTCGAAAAGTAAAATGTAACAGGTGATAGAATTCAGGCTAACAAAGAGAATTGTCTGTTTCGGCACAAAATATATGTGAATAATCCGTTATCAAACAACCATCACATACCATCACTTACCTACACAGCTGGATGACTAAAAAAATGTTTTTTCTTGCTAAAAAAGAAAAAAAAAAAAAAGATGAGGAAGGGACAAGAGAGGAGTAAGAGAGGGAATTAGAACTTTAGTCTAATAAAAAAAATGAAAAGCCTGATTCTGTTTCTAGATCTTTAAAATGAAAAAAAAAAAAGGCAATAATTGCCTTCATTAAAAAAAATACAGTCATCAAATTAATTTCAGCATTTCAAAGCAAAGTAAAATAGAATGTTGTATTTGGAAAACGTTCAAAAGAAACTTTTAAATTGCTAAATATCATGTTTGTTTTTCAGATCAAAATATTTTTTGCCAAAGATGGCATGAATTAATCAGTTATTGTTCTAAAATATGTATTAGAAAGAAAGCTTTAGAAAATAGAATATTAGACCCCCAAATTTTGCCCATGGCAGAGGACAGCCTGATGTCTATATTCAGGTCTGTATACAAACACTGACCTCAAGCAGTCTACTGGGCAACCTAATATGAAACAAATGGTATTTTTCATGCATTTCAGAGATAGAGAAGGAATGGATACATTCAAATTGAGACATAGATCAGCAAGGCTCAAGTTATTGGCAGAGTGATGAAGGTGCATACTGTCAAGGTGTAGGCAACATACTGAAAGGGGGAAAAAGCCTGCAGGTTTTCTAAATTCTGGCATCTAACTTGCTGGCTATACATTGTGTAAGCCGTGAATAGAATCCTTTGTAAGAGACAGTGATTAGAAATAATGGTTTTAGAAGTTAATTTTATTTCACTAAATGGAATTCTGAATTTAAAAAAATCATTTTACCTTAAAAAAACCCTTACCATTGACAATGGACTCCTAAATGAAAAAGCTTGTCTCCTTTGTTACTAAGCAGCAAAGTACTTTCACTTTTAAAAGATTGGAGTGAAGACTCAAAAAATGGAACACAAAATCACAAAGAACATGATTTGCCCAGGAAAAGAAGTATTTTTCATTCAACTCTTGAAAGCATCACAATATTAAAGGAACTATGAAATTAACATACTGTTACATGTCACATCAATGACTGAAAAATTCACTAAAAGAGCTTGTTCCTACAGATTGCATTTTCAAGGCAAAAAAAGACACTGACAACTTATTTCTAGTGTTACTGTGATCTGTTTTTAAGTATGTGACTGCACACTAGGAGTACCCAGATAAGGATTAGGCCAGTTCTGAAGAGGGTATCTTTTTTTTCCTGTCAGGTTCCCTTCTGTTCTCTCAATTTTTAATAGACAACATTGTATTCCAGTTAATAAAGTAGTATTTCAGGAAGAGAGATTCTTGTGTGGATTTCTCCACAATGCACCTTCAAGACACCCTGAGGATTACTGCCATTAACAAGTATTCTCTGGGTTCCCACCAGAGCTGCCTGTCAGCCCATGACATCCTGCAGTTATAAACTATAAGTAGCCTTAAGAGTATTATTCCATAAGGTTTGGACACCAAGGAGGGGAAACAGAGCTTCAGAGGTCACTGCTCTCCTCAGTCAGTGCCTCACTTGACAGGCAACTACTAAATCCTACAGGACTTCTTACCATGCAAAAACCTACTTATGGTACCAAAAGCAGGGTCGTGTCTCTCAGAATCGCAAGAAGCCCACCACCACCACCCCAGCTCAGCTACCGGCACTCCACACACACTCATCTGCAGAACAGAAATGACACTAACTTTGGAAAGTACACTAGGATTTCCCTGTACAAAAGCCCACAAAGACATTCTTCCCATCTGGTCCCAGCACTATTGCAGAATACTTTAAGACTCCTGCTCAACACAGCATACAAACACACCTCTAAATCGAAGCACCGAGAGAGTTTTTTGCAGTGGGTGAGGTGGCTAAGAGACTTCTGAGCTGTTCCCGATAAGGCATGAGGCTATCAGCTGTTGGCAAGTCGATGGATGAGCACCCCTGCATGAAGATTTGGGGGTTTTTTACCTAGCTTGTTGGAAAGGCAATGTATCTATTAATTGTCTTATCATTAGCTTGTGTCTCTTCTGCCTGTGACGGTGAAATTATGGGATGGACATGTTCCTCTCCCTTCAAAATTTCATAAGCTGATAATATGCTCAGCAAAAGATCGTGGTACCCAGATTTGTATTCAGTAAAAACCTCATGCTCATGGCTACAAAAAGTTCCAAAAGCCATAAGATAGATTTATTAGGGACAGCTTCATTATCTAATTACTACACCCAATAATTGTATATCTTCAACAGTCAGGAACAATTGTATTTTTTTTCTGTTACTCCCCCCCCTCACCCCGATATCTCCAGCACTGCCAAAACCTATGGCGTGCATTCAAAAGCTTATTTATTTATGCATATGGCTTGCATATCTCAAGGCTAGATGCATAAATTTTTAAGAGCTGACATGCTCTTCAGGGAGAAAAGTTCCCCCTCTGAATTATTCTATTCACTCTGCAGCTATCCACTGCTACCCCTTGTTTATCTGCTCATTACTGTGACTGAAAATGAGTTTGTCAGGAGAAATATAATTTAAAGAATGAGAACACAAACATAGAGGGCATCTCGATAACTCAGCAAATACACAAACTTTTTTTTAAAACCCAGAGATAAACCTTTTTCACCTAGCATTCTTTTAAAAAGGAACATTTTTCAAAGCTTTTGTGGAAAAAATCAGAATTATTTTTACACGAATGCTCTGGAAGTTGTTTTGCCTTGCTGTACATGGGCTTTGCCTTCCACGTAAAGAAAAAAGGGTGGTCAGGATAATAACTTCTGAAGGGGCTCAGTATTTTACAATTTTAACCTTTTCCAACCCTGAAGTGCGGGTCAAATGATTTGTTACCTGGAAGAACGTCTAAGTCCCACCACAAATTCTAATAAATCAAAACCTTTGCAAACCTCCATTGATCTTAGCGCGCATGCGTGTGGTGGGGAAGGAGGAACGAGATAACAGCTCACGCTCGGAACAAATTTTGCTGCTCAGAATAACTCCTTACGTGTTTTTACCGTTTTGTGATACAGTTTATCCTCTTCCCGTAACCAAAGGGCTCCAGCAAACAGGCCCACAGAGAGCGGGCAGCGGGTCTCACCACCCGCCTGCAGGCCCGGCCCTCCCTTTAGGAAAGTGATTACGCGACAAAATGGAGGCAAGCGGCCTGCCATGTCAGGAGCTGCTCCCGTGGGCAGGAGGGGTGGCTGTCATCTTGTGACAGAAGTTTTACCGAAAGCAGCAAAAGATCTCTCCTCAGCTGAAATCCAGTAGCTTGGATCAAGTTATTTTCCCTAGGACGTACTGAGGAGCCACTGCTGCCCCCTGTGCTCCAGTGGAGCTCTGACTCCTCGCCTCTGGTCGTCCCATTTCAGGACCAACGGCAGCAGCAAGCGTTGACAGAAGACAAAAGGAGACAAGTGCTTTCATACATCGCCAGAATAAACTAAGCCCTAAATTATGCTGAATCGCACCTGGAAGCAGATAAAGTGCGTTTAATCTGTTCGTTGCACCCAGCTCCATTAAGCAGTCAAAGCCATCATCTTCTTCCTCAGCTGAAATTTGCAAGTGATCTTCAGACAGGATCCAAAAAAATCACCTCTCCTCAATTTGCTGACCAACAAATTAGGAAAGGAGATACTCTGTCTTGCTCTCGGCTTACATTATGTTTATGCTGTTATGTATATTATGGCAGCACTAATCTCTGTCCAGATCAGGTTGTCTCTGTCAAAACCAGGAGTTCCCCATGTAAGGTGCTGTGCAAATATACTGGTTGTCTGCATTCCAGCTATTTTACAGCAGTCCCTGGATGCCTGCGTTTATTCCAATGACTCCTTCATTTTGCCATGCAAATTTTGTTACCCTGTTGTTAACTGGCCTATGCGTGTGAGCAGCGTGTGCCTGCTGACACTAGCCTCAGGCTACCAGCTGAGGAAAATTATAGCCTTTCTGACCAATTTAATACCCTTTCCCAGAGACCTAAGCCAACTATATCCACTGATGTCATAAGAGGGAAGGTACAGACGGATACCATGGAAAAATATATGTGATGCAACTTAAAAGTTTGCAGTGACTTGTGTGTCTGAAGCTGTTGAAGGTAAGACCTGCTCTTGGGACAGATAACCCCAAATCTGGCAGCTAGAGAGATTCTTACCTCTAAACCAAGTAAAGACATGATACTGGCTGGGATGGACTCACGTCTACACCTGGCTGGTAATATCTGCTTTCCCAAGTTTGCAAATCCAGAGGAGAATAGCTCCAACAACAGGCTGGTGGACCTGACTGTGTCAGCCCGAGTTGAATTTAAGCACACGAAGTCTGTCTGGGGGTTTTTTTGGCCTTTATGTTTGTTGTTTGTCTTTCTACATTTCTGCTGCCAATTTCACACCCGACCAGACAAACCAACAGACATTTTTTGTTGCAAGGTAAGGCAAGTCAATAAACAGACAACAAGTTAAGAGGAAAATATGCTCTAAATGACACCTTCTTTTCCTCTGGCTTCATTATCCCAGTGCTCCCCATCAGCTCCCAGGTCGTGCTGTGACTGAGATGTTGGTTGTCTCACAAACAGACTATAAAATCCTTTAGGTTAGGACCTTCCTTTCCATCGCTTCATAAAAACATCAGCCAGACCAGCAGCACTACATAAATACAATAAAATAATGATGATAATGGATGATAGTAATGATTAAAAATTCATATCCCCTCTAGACACGAGATCAGGAGATATTCGCAGCTTCCCCGTTCGACTCAGAAAGGACGAGAAGAGGATGTAGCAATACAGAAAAGCCAGGCAGAAAGCCATGATTGGGGAAAAAGCAACAACAACAACAAAAAGAAAAACAATGACAAGTTCAAGGAATCCCTGGAGAACTCCAGCTTTTGAAGTCCCTTGCATGCACTCACAGCAAGGAGCCCGTGACAGCTGCTGCCGTGTGTTTGATACCCTCCCGGCTCCAGTTCTGTCATTTACCAAGCTATCCTGTCATCAGCCAGCGCAGAAATAGAGCGTGTGTTACCCCAGGTCCCATCTTCCTTCCTCAGAAAGTCAAAGCCTATTCGTAGATCAGAGCTGTTTCAAATGCAAGTATGAAGAAACAGACACACTGTCAAGGTAGTATTCTGGGCTTTTCCCCTTGCTTTGCTGATGCTGTAAGAATTGGGCAAACATTTCCAGATGAAAAACATTTTTAGTTAAGAAAATGAAGAAAAAAATCAACTTAAAGTGCAGACTCTGCAACTTAGAGATATTAAGAGAATTATTTTATTTTTTCCTAAGTTGCTCAGGTTTTAAAAAGGCAAAAAAAAAATCTGTAGAAGTGAAAAATTACACTATAAGATTTTATAAATGCCTTTTTGCCTTGTCTGTATTGCTAGACTAAGTGGCTGCTAACAGATACAGAATTATATTTGCACTCTAAGTAGTCTTCTTACATCTCACTGGTTAGCTTCTATTTCATGCAGGGATGTGGTCAGAGTTTTCTGACTTATTATTTTTATTGCCTGTCCAGATGTGTTCCTCTCCCCTTCCACCTTTAAAGCTCAAGCAGTGATCCCAGCAGGAAGTGGGAGAGATTGTTGGAGTGGGTTTGGTTTTTTTTGTTTTGTTTTTTGTTTTGTTTTGGTTTGGTTTGGTTTTGTTTTTTTGTTGTTGTTTGTTTGTTTGTTTGTTTTTGATTTGTTTTTTTTTTGTTTTTTTTTACCCCTGCAACCAGGAATTGTTCTGTAAGTCAGAAATGCCTCCTGGAAGGCACATTAAGTTCACATATCTTGCAGACAGACAGAATGTGTATCCTCTTTTCCATCTATCAGTGAAATTCTGAGCTACCAACCACTAACACTGGCATTTTCCTGTAAATGCTTTATTGGTGCATAAATGCTCATCATAATTGAGATTTTATTTTTATTATTTTCATATCAAACTAATTTCACATTTAGCAGTCACACGTCTCCAGAAATTCTTAATTTAAGGGAAGAATTGCATTTCCAGTGCGGTATTAGAGATTCAGGAGTTACAAACAAAATCCAAGAAATCTAATTCCCACTACAAGTTCTGAAAAATATCCTCTCTAAAACCAAGACATTTTCATTGCATTAAAAATGTTAGCAAAGCTCTAGTATTTTAAGACTTTGGTTTGTAAGTTGTTAAGAAATATGCCTACATACATAAGTAGCCCCAGTAGTATAAATCAAGTAAGTGTAACATTAACCAGACTGGGAACTTACAATCAGCAGTATTTCGTTGAACACACAAGAAAGGACAATTTCTAGGCAAAACAAATAATTTCTTTAAATATTTTTCTGTGTATATCTAAGGAATTATCAGATTAATAAAAAACTAGCAGAGTGTCTATGGGGTTTATGTCCCCATAAAAAATATTTCAGACAGTCTAATTTCTTTTGTTATGACAAAAGCAGTTGTTATTAAACAATTGCAATTTGATTTTATGCTTTTGAGAGGAGTACTTATGTACGAAGCTAGTGTGATGCAGAACTCTTGTTAGCTTTACTGAAGTATGCATGCATAATATATAGTTGCTGGAAGTGAAACAACTGCTAAACTAAACAGGTGGGAAAGAGCTGGAAAGACAGAAGGGAGGTAGAAATGACTGAAGTGTCTTTAAATGTTGTCAAAGCTATATCAAAAGTCTGTACATATATATATATATATGTAAATATGTAATGGTCTTGGCTGTGCCAAAGTTTTGTGTTGCTAAAGGCAGATTTAGAAAAATAAACTTTTCAGTAAAAAATCCACCTTCTCCTCTTAGCAGAAACCAAATTCTGATATTCCTCCCTATGCTGCTGTTATTTCATCAGGGTGTCACAGAAATCTTCTAGGAAATTTGCCAGCATGTTTGAAGATCTTTTTGATTTGTTGGACCGCTTCTTTTCTTCCATACTTCCTTATTCACCTTTATTTTCCTTGCAGGATTCCAATTTCTAATTCCCATTCAGGGCATAGAGTCATGTAAATGAAATGTATATGAGGGACAGGATATCATCCTTCCCAGCCACAACTTTACTTTTATTTTTTCTTCTCATTTCTTTTTATCCTTTGACATGTTCTCTTACAACCATATCAGATTCTTCCAAACTCTTGAAGCTGTACACAGTGCTTCCCTAACACGCATTTTGGCAAACAGTCCATGCTGCACTAGAGCTATTGATCTACCAGTCTTGTCCTCCTCTCTACTGCTCTTTCCACCCCTCTTCTTCTCTGTACTGGAAAGGAAACACCAGCAGACTGGGTACTGGGGGAGCTCATGGAGGACTATAACCTTGAGAAAGGCAGATTCTCCCCCAGAAAGAGAGGAACAGACAGGTAATAAAATTATTGGGATGGCAGCATCACAGTCATGAGCAGTCATTAACAGACATTAAAAAAATATGTTTTACCTAGTCCCCTTGAGACAAGGCTGCTAAGAAACAGCAGGTTATAGGTTATTCTGGAATTGACTTCTCTTTCCCCATTAAAATTGGTCTCCTTTATATAAACACGACACAATTTTAATTGGAATGGAGAAAAAATTATTCTTCCCCTTCTAAGATGAGTGATTTTGTTGCTTCAAGAAGTTAATTTACCACTGTCTTCCTTCATGAACTCCAAGGGAGAATGAGATGGATTTCCCCTCCTAACTGGCTGTCACTGGAAAAGTCTGGTCACTGAAGGACCTTTTACATTTATTTTAAGCTCTAACCTTTTATGGCTTTTTAGATTTCCAGATACCAGCCATTGGCACAATACCTCTACTTCTTTTATACTTCTGTTTTGTTTTTGAGGGGGATGCTGAAGAGTAAGGAAAAATCAAGTAGAGTAGCACAATACTAGAAAGGTAGAAAATGACTCACAGAAATTTCTTCTAAGGCTGGAAAAAAAAGGTATGACTGTGGAATTCAGAGAGCTTAATCTGCTTAACTGATCAGAAAAGAAGAGTGAGAGGTGACTTGGTTGAGATATGCAAGTATCTTCACAGAGTGGAAGTATGGTGCAAAAAGAGCATGTTAATCTTTTGGTGAAAGGCATGACCAAAGCTTGAAAACTGAAATCAGATAAATAATAGTGAGAAATTTGCTGCATGCATGCTTGACAAAGAGATTGACTAACAAACCCTTGAGGAAAAGTGTAGAGCCTTCATCACCTCTTCAAAGCCATGATTCGATGTCTTTCCTTAACCAAATCTTACTTTATGCTCTGAAATTGTCTGTTACAAGGAAAACTGGGTGGAATTTACTGTCCTGTGATATAAGAGACCAGACATAGACACCTCAGTCCCTTCTAGCCTAGACAAATCTGGGGCTCATTTCAAAGAGGAGTAAACTAAGCATTGGAAAATACAATTTCATCCTGCATTATCAATCCTGTAGATTGGGATAGCTGACATTGCAAAGATCAGTTCCATTGCTCAAGGCCTTGGCAATGCAAGAACATGGCTGAAAACATGGCAATTTTATAAGCCTATATCACCTTCCATTTCTTGAACCCCCAGGATATAATCAACCAAGATGTCATTTATTGATTTTTTTTAAACTATTCATGGTGATAATGTAATATAACTAGAGTACCCTCTCACGTTTTTAGACATAAAACTACATTGAAAAGTAGATGGTAAAATTTGCAACCTATAAATATAAAGCACTACTGATTGCCACAAAAAAAAAAAAAACAAAAAAACAGTGAGAAGTGATACACTTCTGAATGACTATCATTTGGCCACCTACA
>JAVJGG010000001.1:37967019-37977596 GCA_035590195.1 Aviceda cuculoides | reverse complement strand
GCAACAACTGAAAACATCAGGGTGTTATCAACATTCTTCGCATACTGAACTCCAAACACAGCACCCTACCAGCTACTGGGAAGACAATTAACTCTATCCCAGCTGAAACCAGGACAGCAAGCCACACCAAACATCTCAAGAATTTTACAGCATCCCAGGTCTTTATGTCTTAACTTATGTCTTGGCAATATTCACCTTTCCATCAATAGGATTCTAAGAACTTTCTAAAACTCAGTCTCTTCTCAAATTATTTAACCGAAAGATAAAACACTACAAATCTCCTATCATTTCAAAAAAATCTTGTCCATAAAGCTGTTCAATGTTTAAATTTTCCTAGGGCTGCTGACAGAGCAATATCTCCTTATTATAAGCTCCACATGGTAGGTAATGGAGTACCAAACAGAGAGCAACCCACCACTTCTTAATCAGTTCTGATTAAAGGGTCAGTGAAGTCCTGATTCCTCATGACCCTTTAGGCCAAAAATCATAGCCTTAATCACAGTTGGAGGCCAGCCAAGGTCTCTCATCTGATATGCTTCAAGGCACAGGGTTTTAATCACAAAATTGCAGTGCTGCCTCATTTAAAAAAGAGAGAGTAAGAGATGGAGGAAGGAAAAATGCCCTTATAACACTGCTAATTGACCTTAATCTAATGTGATGTGCAATACTCTCAGCATGCAACTCTGGCAGGGACAAAACGTAAGTGTAAAAAAACCCCTTCTTAAAACTAAATTAAATTTGAAATAGTCGATTAGATTATTCCCAATGTCCTCAAACAAACCTCTGCATGTTGAAATTTATCTTGAGATTTCCAAGTGCATTAGAGGCTTGTTACATGACAACTGTACCATACCTTGAATACACCTCAGAAAAGCTACTTAGACTCAAGCTCACATTCTCCTTATCAGTAGAAAAACTCTCCTTGTTGCAAAAGAGAAGTATATTTTATTAGATAGGCAAAAATGTCTTTTTCGTGGGCCTGATGTTGCCTGTTAGTTACTGAACTGCACTATTTTTTTTTTCTTTTTCTTTTTTTCTTCTAAACAACTACCTCTCATTCTATAAAAAGCCCAAATAAATTGCATTTTGACTTCATGTACTTTGTCAAAGGCTGTGTCTGTTATATTGGACACAGAACTGAAATAACAGAAAGTTTGAGACCTGACTCTTGTGCAATTACACTAATGCAATTTAATGGACAGCACTTTGGAGGGAGCAGTCAGGAATTTTGGATTCTGTTCTCATCTCATGAAGTCATTTATGTCCCTGTCTCTCTGAATTCTCTCTCACCATTTATCTTCCATGCTTATTTCAGCTGTAGTTTTTTCTGGCAAAGTTTTTGGTTTTGTAACATATTCAGAGGATATTTCACCTGATCAATCCCTGATTAAGTCTTCTAATCACTTATGTAAAAAACTGGAGTGGTAATAAATTATTAGCCTGCCTGTGAGTTTATGAACCTGATGAATATATACTGGTGGTTTTTTTATTCTATAAGTAATATTATTTTTAATTGCAGTGATAGGAATGGCTAAGTATTCTTTTCATACCTTTTGTAGTAAATATCATGGAAACAACAAGGACATACATGTGAAGAAGAAGGTTAGAAATGGAGAATATATTGTGCTGATTACTGCCTACTGAGCAATGTATTTTTGCATATTTATTTTTCCAACAGAAAGTTTTCCCCTTAAAACATAGTCTATGAGAAGATAAACCAGTATTTTATCTAAAATGTCGTTAATGGTACCACGGGATGCATAATCAGCCCAGTATGTTCTTTTCCAAACAAAATGCTTTTTCAGGAAAATTATGGCCAGGTCCAGTAGCTTTTATGTAATATTAAATATATATGTGTGTGTGTGTGAATATGTATTTATATGCTTTTCCCTTCTGATCACTTTGATACCTCTGCCTACTCTTATCCTCTGTTTGACATGATCGAATGTAGCTAACTAACCAAATAGTTCTGTATTCAGTAATGCTCTTAATGTTTAGTTCAAAGATCTTCATTGTTGTTTAGCTTTGGAAATTATAACTGAACTTAGTGACTCTGCAAAGCCTTTTTAATGCTCTTACAATGATCAATAAAGCTTTTATTCTTACTACCATGTTGTTAGTCATAGTAAAATACTTAACTTTTATTTGTATAGATATAAAAAGGGGATAAAAGCCACTGGGCTGATTTTCGGAACTGCTGAGCAGCTGGGATTGCCACTGAAACCAGTCTAAGCTGCGGTCACTGTGAAATAAACAGGTCATTTAAAAAAAAAAAAAAAAAAAAAAATCAGGGGAGTTTTCCTTGTATAGCAAAGTTGTGTCACCATATGCTGGTGGCCCTGAAAGAAAAAACAAAACAAAACAAAAAAAGATTCAGGGCGTTATAAAGATACTAGTGGTGAAATATGGGCCCAACTGAACTAAATAGTAAAACCATCACGGATTACAGTAAGGACAGGATTCCTCCTCCTCAGGATTTTGGTTCAGGAAAATAATACAACCTTCAGTCACAGACACTTGCTTTACCTGGGGTATACATGATGAAGCATATTTAGCAGCTTTTTGTTGGAGGTACGTAAGGTTAGATCCAAACACAGGTAACAGAAAGATGCCCTTATCCCTTTGGTGAAAGCTGGTCTGAGCCTGTCATCATTGTATGATAATCAGTTTAAAAGACCTGGTTATATTTGTCCTGTCCTGTGCATCTTAATTATTTACACTCTCTTTAAAGCTCAGAGAAGACTGTGTAAAAAGTTGTTGTATTCATTTCCTAGAGTCTCCTCTTTGCCTCACTTATCTCTGTCATCTTGCTCTGTAAGTTTTCTTCCATGTAATCTACTAAGAGATGGACCTTCCAACAACTTACAGTTCTGCATATATATTAAATGGTTTGTTGCAACATTTTGCATTACTCCTACATTTGGTCCAGACTGCCGTTGTACTAGGTGCTATGAAAGTGCAGAATAAAAAGGTGACCTTTACAGTGTAATATAAGGAAGATGGAGATGAAGAAACAGCAAGTAAACAGTAAAAGAGTACAAGGCACTGTAATAGAAAATAGTTTCATCCCACCTACAACCCTAATGATTATGTTTTTGCAAGCATTGCAGCAGAGAAGGGCTATGAAAATTCACCTGGAGAAGAACAGCAAGGTAGCTCTTCCCATCTCCGTGTGTGAAGCAGCATAGCAGAAAGCTCAAGGGTTTGTTATTTTTGTTTTCCAGGAAGTTAACAGTGCACAACTGAGAACAATTTGATGAACCAACCGAAAGAACTGATATCTCAGTAATGAGCAAAGTATGGCACGTTAGGGATAGATTGCAGAACAGCTTTATACTGCTCTTGATACTTTGCATACTTCCTCTCATTTTACCCACAGATTTCTTTCAGTAGTAGGTAAGAGAAGGACAGATCTTGGCTTAGCAACACTGTTCGCACTCTGTTTGCGGATGTCCTATCCACTTTGGGTACTAGTTAGCTGTTAAGGTTATTTTCTGCTATAACAACGTACATTAATAGAGTTATTAATCTCCTTCTAGAAGAGGAATATTTTTTAGAAGAAAGTACATGTTGCTGTCCTTCACTGACTTCAACAGGTTGGTTCATAAGAGTCATCTTACACTTTCTTTTCTGCTAATTTACAGACAGATTATTCCAAGTAAGGTCTATGCTAGTTCTTCCCGCAGGTTTGCAGTAGACCTAGGATTTTCTTCTTCTTCTTCTTTTTTTTTTTTTTTTCATTTTCTCCCTGATGGAGTGACAGTTCCTACCCCCAAACCAATTATCTTTCAATTAGCAAGTAAAATTAATTTTCACACTTCATATACTAACGTGAGAATGACAGAAATGCTTAACATTTGTTAAATCTGTCAGTGGAAAAAGACAAACGTGACACTAGATTTTCAGAATAGTTTAGTGCCTCAAGGCTCTGTTTTCGGTGAAATGGTAACTTGACAAAGATGTTCTGTATCCTATTGTATTTGGAAAATGATGGAGTTCATCTAGAAAGCCCTTGCTGGTTTGCTTTTGAAAGAAATCTTGTCAAAGATTCAGAAAGGGATTCTTGTCTGGCACCTATTTTTTGCATGTCTGCTTTCTTACAGTGAGGGGAAAAAAAGTCTAAATTACAGTTTATGCGCAGGACACAATCAATAAGGATTGGAAAAAACCCAACATTTTGCAGCTCCACAGACTTTCTAGTAGAACTCAAAGCCAAATTTTTAGTGGCTTTTTATATTAATTTCCCCATGTGGATTCCTTGGCACCAGTTAATGAAGCTGAGGTCATGCCTCGGTGTTTTTCTTGCTAGCAGCACTAATAAATACTACCCTTTATTTCCCCTCACTGATTTCCTTAAAATAAGAAGGAACTTAGTATCTTTGAGGCCAAATGTATCAATACAATTTTGTTAACAGCTTTCAAAACACTTTGTGGTAGTAAACGTAAACTAGGAAAGATGGAAGACTGACGCTGGCAACTACCTAAATGCCATATTTTTAAAAAACAAAGATCAAATTTATCCCTTGCTTCTGATGCAGCATTACCAACTTAATGATATTTCAAAGCAAAACCATTAATATTATAGTTTTTTGAAAAGAACTTTTCTAACTAGGAAAACACAAAATAGCTGTTCCTTTCATTATTTTTTTGAGATTTATCTGGAGCCACAGAAAGCCGCAGAATATTTGGCGTAAACTTGTCAGAAACGGCTGAAAAACTCAAAACGAACACTGGGAAATGGAGCACACTAACAGAGTTTGAGGCAACACGACGTAGAGGGGTCAAGAATCCAAGCCAGCAAGCACAAAAAGTGCAGCTCACCACCACCCTGACTTACTGGCTGGCATCTGAAGGCAGAGCAGTTATGCTGGCCCCAGGCTGTCTCAAGTCTGCTGCTAGGATTTATTAATTTAAAGGCAGCTCCATGCTCCACAGCAAGAGATGGCTTATACTCAGTGCATTCAGCTTTTTCCTTCTGGTTGTAAGGCCAGCGAGAAAAGAGAAGGAAATTTCACTGAGAGAACCTTGGGGGGGGGGGGAAGAAAGAACAATAGGAAGAGACAATCCCCATTTCAGAAGCAAAGCATTCGTCACACCTGGAAATCCTAGCAAAGTGCTGACTTGAATGCTTACTTAGAGATGCCCAAGTGAGCCAAGTAGGAAAAAGTATCTCCTTTCATATTTCAGAACTATTCTTAGAACTATTTTTGCTGACTTTTAATATAACAGAAGTCAGGCTCCCAACCACCTCTGACATCTTCAGTTCCCACTGTTTATACATGAAATTACAAGATTTCTGGGGTCAGTGCAACATTTTAGAAATTCTTTCGTAATTTCTCTGTGAGGTAAAAACTCAACCCTGCTATACCTGAAGACTCCATCTTAGGAAATCATGTCACGCTTACATTGTGTAACAGAAAATGAATATTCTGGTTTTACTCTGATGTTAATTGCTGCCTTCTCCCTAACTAGATGGCAAGTGACCTTTACATATTGTTACCGCTAAGTGGAAAGAGAGAATAATAATGTTATTTTAATTGATTTGTGAATTATTGAACAGGGTTATGAATACCGACCCCTTTCTGACTGGAAGAATTGATCACATACTCTGTTTACTATTTAGTATTTTGTATTTTTTGGTCTTGTGCTCCTGTTTGCACACAGTCATTCAAAAGATACCTAGAAACAGGAATGTAACATTACCATTTACATCAATTCATGCGAAATGTGAATGTGTGAAAACATTCTCAAATGGAAAAACCCACTTTATGGTGGGGAACCATGGGAAAAGCACCTAATACCAGATTATTGTATGCCCCTGAAAAATCAGTAGATCATATAACTCTAGGCTTGGAAAGCACCTCAGGTGCTCATTCTGTCCCTTCTGGTAAACCACAGCAAGATTATCCTTATCCAAAAAATTTCTGCCATGTTTGTCTACACAGTTCTTAAGGACTTCTAATAGTAAACAACACTCCACGTCTTCTCTCTTTAAGTTCTTCTAGTGCTCCACAATCCTTACAGCCACATATTTGTCCAGACTGCAATCTCAGCATCCTTTCCTGTAATTTAATTCCTATACTTCTAAGAGAACAGCAGAGTCCTTGATAGCTATTCAAAGTACGCTTTTTTCAATCAATCACCTTTGCATCCACTTCACAGTACTTTCATCAGAAAACCATTCCTTATCTTGCTTTTGAGAAAGTGATGTGAGAAAATATCAGAAGGTTTCCTCGAGTAAAAATAAATGACAACATGTATTTTTTTCAGGTACCAGCTACTAGGGAAATCTTACCTGAGTAACTGAGGTTAATGTAACTGGTCCTTGCTATTCCGCTCCCCTATTCCCAACATAGTGAACCCTACATATTCTCTACGGTTACCTTCAGTCAAATTATCTTCTCCCCTGACATCCACAACAAGTTATTACCACTTGATTAGAATGAAACCTACAGTCTTCCTCTAATAGCGTCATCTACCTTCTATATAAAAATTATCTGAGTGTTAATGGGCCCCATCCAAGCAGATGTCTAGGTAGCCAAAATCCCTTGCTAACACCAGGTCCTGAACTCTGCTTTTTTTTTTTTCAACTGTTCACAAAGATGTCTTTTACCCGATCTCCTCATTTTGATGGTTCAAAGTAAATGCCCACCATAATAGTTCTCGTGGGGTTTCTCCATTTCCTTACCACCCAGTTTTTCAGCAGGCCTACCTTGCACTAGAAAGATAATTGTACAGTAAGTATCTTCACGTGGTTGCTCGACACACACTGGTGCACGCCCTCCCTCGTTCTTCTCCTTCCCGAATAAGCTCTACCCACTCATATTAACTATGCCAGTGACTTCAGTTATTCCAATAAGTGTCACCTTAATTAATTTAAATTAATTAAATCAAATCATCCTCTTGGTTATGTATAAGGAATTCCAGGTCCTTTATTAGTTTATAGACAGTTTTGACATCCAATAGACCAGCTCTACTAGTCTCTTCATCAGTTACTAATAAATGGAAAGAGATTCCTATTCCAATAGTTTTACTTACATAATTACAGGCAAGCCATTTTCCCTCTCTTTTCCTCTGTACTTCTTATTGTGTTATCCATTTAAATACTAGGAGTTTTGAGAGGAGAAATTAGCTTTTGCTATGGCTGCCCAACACCAAGTATGACAGCATCCTAACTTCACTTAGGGCTATGGCAAAGTTTTTTCATAAGAAATTATCTGTTGTTTGCCTCAAAATCTGACCAAAACTGAAAGTTCCCTGCGGCAAAGCAGCAGAAACAAGACCTTAACTTGGCTCATTTTCACCGTGTAGTCTGCTTACCCTTTCATCCCTTCATACTCACAATCTCACTGCAGTTCATCGTGAGAGTTTAGGTAATTATTAAATGCTTTTAAATAACTATGTTCATGTGTGCTGTCATTTCCTTAGATGTCTGTAACAAAATTTTAGTGTTCAATGGAAGTAGCACATCTGTTTTCAAGACAATTAAGTTATTAGATACATATTAATTCAATAAACCCGACAGATGATCAGAGAATTTTGAGGTATAATCAATAAACCCGGAATGTGAGAAATGGAAATTGGATTTGGAAGATTAACAAAGCCTGCCACTGAAAGATTGATTTTTGCATAAGCGGTTGGCTTAATCGGAATTCCCAAGGGGCCCATGCAATAGCTAATTAATAATATCGGTTAGAAAGAAATATGAAGAAAAAAGTTAAATATTGAGGAGCAGAGTTCTCAGCTTCCCTTCCTAGTGCACCAGAAATTGTTGTCTTATTTCATAGGTTTCAGGAAAATAAAAGCAGCTGGTTTATGTTGCAGGATACTGTGAATACTTTGTTTCTTTTAGCCAGAGTTCAAAGTAAGAGCTGAAAGCACAGATTTGAAGGAAAACAAAACAGTGCTACTCTACTAAAGGCTTAGTATCACAAAGTAAAACAAGACTCAAGATTTCTCTGGGAGGGAGCATGGAATATCACTGTTTTCCCAGCATATCTTCATATCTTGCAATCTTTTGGGCCTTTTACAGGGATTCTTTCCAGTAGGAGGAGAGGACCTAGGATTTAGGTTGCTAACTAACACAGGCTGCAACCAATTCCTCAGTGCAGTCTGGCAGCTGAGGTTTTGGGGGGTCTTTAACAGGCGGTTTGTATGAAGAGCCCAGTTTTGGAGACCAACATGCTTGGCAACCAGAGGCCTTCGGTACCCAATTGAAACAGTTGATTTATCAGGAGAGACGAAGCTGACAGAGGCCAATTTACTCAAGGTTGTAGAATAGGACTGTTTCATTATTTGATTTATACCATGACAGAATTGCTCTAGAGGATGAGCAGATTCTCAGGTTGTTTATTTCTGCATTTTGAAATAGAATTTCGGGGGGGGGGTGGTGGTGGTCAGGCTTTTCTCGTTCACCGTAGCTATTTAAGGAAGGAAACCCCTCAACAGCCAAGAACTCCATAAAAAATATGGGTTGTATTGCTCTTTTTGTGCTAGACTGATGAATACGAAGGCACTCTCCTCTAACCAAACAAATACTTTAACAAAGTTATGAACATCTTCAAGCAAGACTTTGGGAAAAGACAGAATAGACAAGACTATGGGGGAAGCATAATAGTTCAAGTAGATAAACTGGCTTAAAAAAAAAAATCTTCCTTTTTTTTTTGTTTTTTTAAATCTAAGGCAAAAAGAAGGGGAGTTTTATCTACCAACTCTATAAATAAGGTCTCTGGGAATTTCTTCTAAAAGCAATCAAATTGCCTTTATTTAGCTGCCTTCAGTGTCAACAAATGCTGAATTATGCATGGAGGCTATGATATTGTGATATTCACTTTTAGTGACCTTATTAAAAACGAAGAGAAATCAATAAGGATAGCAGTACTAAAAAATGCTGGAGAGCTTGATGATCTGAGAAAGCAGCCAAAGTCATGTTAAAAAAGTCACTGTCAGGTTTGATTTTGAAGATTAAGTGAGCTCATGCTTCAGAAACTTGTTTTTTAAAAAACTGTTGGTCTGCATCAAAAATTTAATAAAAACACCTTTGAAAAGCCATTTTTACTTTTGTTTCCTGTTATCACTGCAGTCTCATTAACTTTGCCATTGACCTCAATTGAGTTCCACATTTACCTTTGGTTTGTCCCAACAGTAAGAACCAGGAACAGAAATTTAAAATATTGCAAAAAGTATTTCTTTATTATAGGCAGAGTACCTTTTGGCAGTCAACCCATATCTTGTGTCACAACAGTTCAGTGAAAATACATTCTGAAGAGTTTTGCTCCACAAGCAACTTCTGCCTCCTTTCAAATCCATTTTTACCTTTGTCCTCCAGACATGCTGCACCAATGAGTTCCACAACCAAATTAGTCTGTTTGGTGAAAAGGTAGTCTTTGTTTGCTTAACCTGGCTATCTTATGATTGCATTGGTTCCTAGTTATTATGTTGTAAGAAAGTAAATACTCATTCTGTGTACCTCTTTTCTATTATATTTCATGTATTTCTTCCATGTCCTCTGTAATTCTTTTCTACTTATTCTACTCAATGTTTGTTTGGTCTGTCCACACATGTAAGTCTTTCCATCTTTTGATCTGCTTTTTTGCCCTTCTCTGTACTTTTCCTCATGCTGTTAAATCCTTTGAGATGAGATGGCTAGAACTGTGTTCAGTATTCAAGACAAACCATAAGCTTAGACAATGATGGTCTGTGTTTTGTTATGTAATCCTTTTGCTAATAACCTGCACTATTTAATTTGACAATTTGTTAGCTTTTGAGATCTGAGCTGAAGTTCCAGTTAATTATACACAACAAATCTAATATAGCTAAAAAATTTGTTGTCCATATTATAATAAAATAATATTCAGATTCCTATAGATTAGAGCTAAAATTTCACAACCACCTGCTCAGAATTGCTAATATGTGTCGGTACAGCTCAATATCCTTACTCATGGAATAGTTTTCAAACTCTAGCACTGAAATAAGAGAAAGAATAAGATATCTTACTGGATCGAGAGAAGAGAGAGGTGAACGAGAGAGCAAACTGGCAAGAAGTGAAAAATGTAGTACTATACACAAAGTCAGTAGTAAATTAAAAGGAAGAAGGGCTGAGTTAGTAAAGAAAGCAAGACATAGGAGATGTTACGGTAAATAGTTAATTAAAATGCAAAAGATGAGCCTGACTTAAAGAAACGAGGAATAGTTTGAGATGGTCATGATACTTGGCCACTTAAAACCATTACAATTTGTTTAAATAAAGCTCTAGCTTCCAAAGTACAGCTGAACTCAAACTGCTATCCTTAGACTTATTTTCTTCCATGTGGTTCTCTTGCCAGGAGATGTTGCTATCAGATTGTCCTAGTTTCAGCTGGGATAGAGTTAATTTTCTTCCTAATAGGTGATATAGTATTATGTCTTGGATTTAGTGTGAGAAGATTTGATAACACACTGATGTTTTCAGCTGTTGCTAAGTGATATTTATACTAAGAAGTCAAGGCTTTTTCAGCTTCCCATGCCCAGCCAGCAAGAAAGCTGGAGGGGCACAAGAAGTTGGGAGGGGACACAGCCAGGGCAGCTGACCCAAACTG
>JAVJGG010000001.1:37939191-37965420 GCA_035590195.1 Aviceda cuculoides | reverse complement strand
CCCTGTCCAGTTGAGGAGGGGAGTGATAGAGCAGCTTTGGTGGGCACCTGGCATCCAGCCAGGGTCAACCCACCACATATACCATAGTCATAATATTGACCCTGTGTGCTTTGGTCCCTGTCTAAATCAATAGAGTAGCTTGTGTTGGAAGTTTCCTTTGGGCTGCCTTTGTTTTACCAGTTTATCATGTATTTTCCCCAACATGAAATAATGAACTGTGAGACTAAGTAAGCTCTTTTGTCTTAAGTAAGAAATATTGCTTTCAGATCAAGCTTTTGACAGATGAGGAGAGTTTCGGTCAATGAGCATTTAAAGAAGAATTTATCTGAGAGTTCTCATGAAAATTCTACTTCTAACCACAATAAAAACCTGAGCTAAAGCCCAGATAAACCAATGAACTGTGTGGAATTTAGTAGCCTTTGGGTAAGCCCTCAAATATTAACTATAGTTTAATTAAAAGTAGCTCCCTTTGCTTATTTTTTTTCTCTCACCTCCTTTTCTAGCACGGTCTTTAGAAAAAAATGGGAGTAGTTCAGCATTTGGGAAGTTTACACCTACCCAACTTAGATTTATCAATCACAGATTTATTATTATTTTTTCCCCCCAGAAACAAGCCAATAATCGCACGAGTCAGAGATCTCATTCCTTCACTCGCTTTTTACCAGAGTAACTGCTTTGACTTTGGCAAATCACAACTGTTCTAAGAGGATATTGCATCTGAAGAGATATCTCTTCTAGGATTAGCATCTGTCTGGCTTTTCTCCTGCCCCTTGAACACCATATCTGTGCATCACAGAAGGAGCTGATCAGAGCATTATGGTGCTTTGATTGCACTCTTGGAGATGTATGAAAGGAAGGATCCTCTTGTAGGTAAATCAGCTGTTGGAAGCACTACAGAGAAAAATTCTGATTCCAGTGTGCAACACTTACATATCTGGCCTCAGGCAAAACTATAGCTCTGTACCTCAACTTCCCCAACTGCATTAGAAAGCCTCTACCTCAAGACTATTGTGAAGACTCATTCATTACTGTTGATTGGTAGGTATTATACAAGCAAAAAGCTTTGTCAGAACAGTTGTGATAATTCTGCTGGTAATAGTAATACATAGTGAGATATAAGTATATATGCTGCAGGTGGCTCAGTTGACTACTAGGCGAATGATGCAAAAATCCCAATTAATTGCATACAAATAGTTTGCAGAAGTATTCAAAACTTGGTGCCAACATTATTAATCAGGACCGCTAAGCATACCGAGTCTTCATGCACTGCAATTGATACCAAAAACTTCATGCAAGCCAATAAAATAATTTTCTTAGGGGGCTTGGCACGGTTTGTTTATTTTCACCAAAATACAGTTTTTGCTAGCCATCTGAGACCTAACTGAAAGAAGTGACTTTCATGTGGACTTTGCAACTTGGAAAGAAGACATCGAAGCAGTGATTTATCCTGTGAAGGACCTGGTCTTCACTTAGTAAAGGAAAAGAAAATAATGATGAGAGTCTGCCATAGAGCTATCAAAGTCTGAGTGTAACAGGTTGGAAAGACAAATGAAGTAAACTAAGTAGTGATTGGGTAACCAGTATTTCTCACCGCAATTATTGCTTTAATAAGGGTTTGTCTCATGAGCAACCACTAGGTGCTCAGGTGTTCTAATGAATATTTATAACATATGGTAAAGGAGAGATGTTTCTGTTATCACCAGATCTCTTTGAAGGTGTAGGCAAGTTAATTTGTCAGTCAAAATAGAAAATAATGGAGAAGATTGTTTTCTCCTTGCATATCATGAAAGCATTGATCCACAAAATGCTTTAATGAACAAGAATAGCACTTACCTTGACATTTGTGAGCATATTAAAGATTGCATGCATAAATAGCAGGAAATAAACATAACTTTAAGCACTACGACTGAACTGAAGCATGACATTTTAATTTCCTTAAGCCTTGGATCTTCTAGTCATTTGCATCGACGACACATCAGAGCGTGTAGGACTCTGTTCTTGGATTTGACTTTTCATTGTTATTTTGTTTCTGTGAACTACGCCCTATGGTGTTTTTTTAGAAGTAAGTCACTTGCAAAATTGATCCCATCTGAAATTTTTCCTTCTCTTGCCAAACAGCAGTATGTTATAACACTGCTGCAGAGAGCACCGATTCCTGCAGCAAGCAGATTGGGAAAGCATATTGATGAAGTATGAATGCCTAAGGACTGGGCACACTCAAAATTCACATAGGTGAATGTGTTTATATAGTCTACTGCATTTCTACATCTTTTTTCAGGTGTAGATACCAGATCAGAGCACAGCCTTACAGAGCCTAGAAACAGAGAAAAGCCCTCTTCCTTCCTTCTAGGAAATGTTTGATTCTCCAGTCAACGTGACCATTTTAGCTGCTAAACGGGGCCCTCAGCATCTTTTTCTGTTATGCATTATTTTGGATACTTTGTCCCTTCATGGTAGAAAACACAATTTTACCTTAGAACGGTTGCATTTTATGGTTTCTTTGGGCTGATGAAAGAAGAGTGAGGCAATAGACAGGTTCCATATATTTATTATCTTCTTAACATAGCACAGAGCTATCAGCTTTTGGTAATAAGTAATAGCAATTAACAGTCTGGCTAGTCATTCAGCAGGCATGTACTGCATCAAAAGTTATATACTGCTTCGGGTAATTGAGGAAGACATATACTAAGAGAGTCCATCTCCACATCACGGATCAAATGCCTTAATTTCAAGTCTTGGGGAAATTACATAGATGCTAACATATGGCATCATCTTCAATGTCTAATAAAGAGATATAATGGGATCTTATTTTCTTAGCTACTGAAAGCTGATCAGAATATTTGTAGTCTGTGATATTTATAGAAAATGTGTCCCAATTTCCAATACAATCCTGATAGCTAGGAATTAATTTGTTACTTTGAAGGTCTTTTATTCTGAACAGCTTTTGTGAACACATTTCAGGTTCAGGATCATTCCTCCTCCTCCTCTGAGGCACACAGAGGCCCCAAACTCAAATTGGTTTCTATGAGGTTCTCCCCATTCTGCTGGGACCCTGGCTGACTTCTCTGCTTATTGAGCCCCAAGACTAATTCCAGAAAAGTGATGCATGTCCGTTGTATTCCCCAGGGATTTACACAGTGTGCGTAAATGATGCTCAGTAGGCTTGATGAGGTTACATGCAACATGTTCTGAGAAACTGGCTTGAATGTTGGTGTAACTTTACCTTTCTGACTAACATGCCTCTCCTTCTTTGCTGCTGAACACCATTTTTCTTGATCAGATACCATTTTTCTTTTGAAAGATAGCTGTGTTTCATGTTCTCTCAGTTATAAAATACTTCAAGACAAACATCACTTTAAACTACGCAGAATTATTGTTGTTAAAATACAGGAGTCCTCAGTGCATTTACAGATTGTGACCTTTCTTCAGTGCAAATAATGTCATTCTTTGTTTCAAACTTTATTTTCAAGGCTACATCCAAAGTACTCTGCTTGTTGTCCCTATTCTAAAGGCTCTTTTTTGCTTCTCAGGAGATCAGAACCCCTCAACTGAATTCCCTTTCAGTGAAGGAAACCAGACAAAATCTGTTCCTTTGCAAACAAAAGCAACCAACTCTTCCTATCCTTTATAACACTGAAGCTTTATTCCACAAAGAACACATATTAAATCTATTCAGTTAAACATTCCACTCAATGTTAAAAATATCAGAAAATTCCCCCCACCCCCAATAACTTTCTCATGACCACAGAAGTTGCTTGATATCATCCCAAATAGCTTTTCATAAGCTTAAATCCCTGCTTATGAATGCCACTGCATAAAGACCAGGTTCAAAATTACAAATCTGATTATCTCTCCTTGCATCTGCCATAGCACCCTCCAACCCATATTTGTACTGATCTATCATCAAATTCTGGAGGCAGTGTTAAAGCAAATTGATCAACAATTCCTCTGAAAATGTATCAAAATTCGGATCCACTTCTAGTGAATATTACCAGGCATAAAACAATGCTTGATAGAACTCATTTCAGCACTTCAAGGTATTTTCAATACCAACAGTTACATTCAGCTGCAGTTTCAGATTTAGGAAAGGAAAAGCATCAAACTATGTTTGTTTCATTAAAAGTTGAAAAGGACTGATCTTTTGACTGCAAATAGTAAAGCCATGTGGCTGGAGATTACTGAATAATCCTTCACTGGAAGGGCTACATAGTTTCCTCTCCTCCTTCTTCATCCTCTCTCCCATTTTGTCCTACTTTGTCCCCCAAAAGTTACTTTTGTCCTTATAGTCAAGCAGCTACAGACCTTGCTTAAAAAAAAAAAAAAAGTAAGTCTTCACACATGTGAATCTGTGTCAGTATACTTTGTGCAGCACCACAATCACGGATTTGCTGTATATGCCACAGCAAAGTGCTTGGCTTTCCGCTAAAATTTCTTGAATGTTCTGCTCAGAACTATCTAGCTAGGAGCTGCAAATTATAGCTGTACAAATATATAGTCTTTTCCAGCTGGAGGAAGAGACTGGTCTCATCCTTTTTGCCTAGAATATGTTGGGCTTTTTTTTTTTTTTTTTTAAATTTTATTTTCCCCTCCTTTTTAAAGGACCATTTTGCAGGGTTGCAGGGACTCTAGGCTGGAATGTGGACTTTCTTTGGCATTAGTAATCTTCTAGCAGCTATAGAAATTTTCTCAAGTTACAGACAAGGTTAAGGACATAAGTAATTAGGACACTAACAGACACACTAATCAAGATGTCCTATTGAAGAGCCTCCCTCTACACCACTTTGTTTTTTCTTTGCTGTGCTTAATTTGGTTAACTGTTTTTCTTTATTTTAAATCATCTCCAGGAGTGCACAACTCCTTTAAGATCCTCAAGTGATCCAAGACAGCTGCAGTAATTAGCAACTATCAGCCGTGTTCCCCATGAAGCAACTGGGATTGATATATAACTGGACTAGGGCTGCTAGCAAATACGTAGTGAAATTTGGAACTTCACCGTTTTTATGAAGCAACCAGAACAAGGTTATGATCAGTCAGGATAGGTCCAAGTCTATTGAGACTTCCAGTAACCATCACTAATATTGTTCTTCACAACGTTGTCCTAGCACTATGATTTGAAATCTTTGTCAATATACTCCCTGCCATGCTTTCATTCAGAATTTTATTTGAACTAACCATGCCAGGATTCCTCTCCTCCCTACTCTGCCTGCATGCATAGTGCCCAGCACAGTAGGGTCCCAACAGTCTGGGATACGTGAATGTTGCCGTAATACTTGAAGACAAGCAATAACAACAGGAACATCCTAGAGAAAAGCCTGGAGCTAGCAGGTAGGCCCCAACTGGAAAACACCATCTCGACTCACTGGAAGGGAAGGAGTTGAGTTACAAACTGTGTGTTCTGGGGCTAGCTAAGAAACTATAGATGAGCCCATCCATCATTGAAAGGAAGGAAGAGCAGAAACAAAAGGGAGGAGTAGGAAAAGGTGATCAAACCAAGCAATATCTCTCTGATACAGGTCCAGCTCACATGCTGAATACATTCAAACTTAAATATTTGTGATTCCCAGAACTCCCCCAAACAGATACGCATTTGTTAATCAGAGCATAATTCTTCATTGCAACAGATTCAGTTTATCATTCTTGCCTTCAACCACATTTGCTCGTTCCTCACAGCCCTTTCAATTGTGTCAGGCTATTTGCATAGCTAGTGCTCGAAATTAATTTTCAAAAGGGTAAAATACTAAAAAACCCCAACAGAATAGGTCAGAAAGCTAATACTCATACAGAAGAGGTGTAACAACTTTCTGGAAAGCAGTCTCAGCTGTTACATCACATTTTAAACCTCTTTCCATGAAAAATGCCAGAGCGTGAGGTTAACACAAAGATGTTGATCTATTTTCTTCAGAACTCCCCACTAGTGACCAACCCCTGTCTTAACATCTCTTTTAAAGAAGGGCCAAAACCAATCTCTGTCCTAAGTCTTTGATGACTGTAGCATTTAATTAGATATTTAAAGCCTGTGTATCTAAGCAAAAGAGTGTACCACACACATAGATCAGAAGATAAAATCCTACCCTCACAGTCTCTAATTTAATTCTTTAGAGGGCATTTCTAAAGGTTGGTGCCTCTGATATCAGACCATTGATTCCCTGAAGGATGGCTGCTTCATAAAGGATTCTTTTTAAATAGTATTGGGGGGTCATTTGTAGACAGGTATGTGTTTCAAAGAGGAATGTCTTTATTCTCCATTGACTCAGTTAATATACCAACTCACTACCAGTAATGTCGACATGCTCTACCCTTGTGGGGCCCACAGAGGATTTCCAGTGTTTGCTGCAGGCCAGGTTCATTCCTTTGCACTTCAGCAGCATGAAAGGGAAACGGACCTCGTAAGCAGACCACTCCTAGGGACAATATGTTACTTATTTCCTTCCACTGGGTCTCTGGGAAGCAATCTGCAGCTGTTAGTTAACACCCCCTGTTCCTAGGGACACAGCAAAGCAAACTGGACTCCATCCATCCCACGCCCAGCCCAGGGATGCTTGCTCTCACCTTGAAACTGCACCGAAGACACTGAACAAGAAACAATTCATCCTCATAGAATGACAGAACAGCCCGGGTTGGAAGGGACTTCAAAAGATCATCTGGTCCAACCTTTCGTGGGAAAGGGAGCCTGTGTTAGAGTGCATAGGGAAAGCTTGCTACAGGAATTTGTGTGTAAAAATAGGTACATGTACAGAAAACATAAGCACTGCTATTTATCATTTTAAATCACTCTCATAATGTGGGACAGCCCATGGGTTTCAGTTCACCCTCCACTAGATCAGATTCATTCAAAGGTTTCTAATATTTGTCTGTAGCATGCTAAATGCATAATTTCAAATGAAAACTAGTAACATGGGGTTTCGCACAAGGAAAAAAGTTCAATGTCATTTGGAATTATAGTTTTGGGAGTGCTAGTGGACACAAGATACTGGTTAAAATAAAGCAAATGGCCATACAGCACCTTGCACAGCATGATCTCTCTGTGTTTTTCCAACGTCTCTCCATCTTCCACTTTAGAAATAACAACAGCATGTGTTTATGATGCAGGTTAATCTCCCACCTCAAGCAATCTGTGATCTGTCTTGTCACTGGTTTTGCTCTATTAATATCCACTTTCTATTGCTACTATTATGTGTCCATCTCCACAATGGCTATTTTATGTACTTTTCCTTCAGAACAGGCCTAAGGACATCAGCTTCTCTTTCAGAAAAGCCTTTTTTTTTTTTTTTTTTTTAAATACTGTTTCCAGTTTAGCTTTGAAAGCTCGGAGTGGACCTGCAGTATAAATAACGAAATATGCATTGTCCATTCACCAAGTCATAAATACTATGATATCTCAAACTCTCAACTCAGTCGGTATATTCTGGATGGAAATGCTTCAGCAAGTGCTGGAGGCTACAGTCCTCCATCTCACTTGGTGACAACCCCCCATAACACCGGGTACGACCACATCCTGCATAAGCAATTTAGGTGATTCAGAACTACAGGGACACCAGAAGCATTCAAAAAAAATGCCCAGTGGCACAACTTTAAAGTATTTATTTATATACATTGCAGTTCTTTAGCCTAGTAAGCGTGATCTTGTCTCTCTCATGGCTGCAGCAACCCTTATCTCAAGTGTTGGTTTCTTTTGCACAAGCACTGCACTTTTCATGCCAAGTATCCAAAGTATCCAAACTCTGCTGATCGGTAAAGCACCTGCTTAGCTGAGCAAGGACAACCCGTAAAGTTATCAGGAACAGTAAGAATGTAGAAGGCATACACAAGTAAAGCATCCTACACTACAGCAAACTAGTCATAAATACATCCATACTGGAAAGCAGGGAAAAATTTACAACCCTCACAGCACTGAAATTCTGGAAAAGCCTCCCAGCAGTGAAGGAAAGGCACCCCTCATCATCCTTTTATATTTAAAACTGAGCTTGATCAGTTTATGAACAGGACTGTATATAATAAGAAGAGGTTGGACTTTATTACCCAGGAAATGTTTTCTAATCATATAATCCTGTGAGATTAAGACTGTTTTGTTAGTTTAAATGGAATGTGTAACCCCTCATGAGGTTTCAAAATCTCATGCTGTTAGTTCACTTCCTAGACATTTCCAATCCCTTCAGCATTTTTATTCTACCTGGAGCAAGGATTTTAAATCCTTCCTTTTTTTCTATCTGAGCAAACTTTCATGGTTCCCTTCAAAGCTGAGGCACAGAAACAATCAGCCTGGTCTCCTAAAAAACTGAAATGTCACCATAGTTATTTTATTTGTATATTCCATGGTTAGGGAGCAAACCTGAAGACTTGGTTTGACCAATGCTGGTTCAGTTACCTGTATCTGCATCCATGGAGAGGTTGATATTGTCACACTATGCAGTGCAGACTTTTCATTTCTGCTGTTAGTTTTCCTAAACCCTGTTTCACACCACCCCACAGAAGGATGCTGGATATGGGACAACCTTTGGCCCCTCTAAGAGTGAAAAAGCAAGATAGGAGGATGACAGGAGTCTCCTAGACAAAACCCTCTGCTTGAGTAAGGCACCCACACTGGACCTTGTCAGCGAGCAAGGAGGCAGGATCTTGTCCGGGACGAGTTGTCCTTCTCCATCCCTATAGCAGCTAGGTCCCATAGGGCATCCTTCAGCAGCAATATGGACCCAGCACAATTGCTCCATCTGGCAAACCAAGTGCTTTATCCTTTTTCTCCAAACCCTCCTAATATCTTTCTTGATCATTATATCCATCTACTCTACCCTATCTCATTTCTAAGTGATACACAAAATGAGCTGACAAGCCGTGTATGTAGCCACTAGGACAAATAAGCCAGTTTATAGCCAGGAAATGTGCACAGCTGTTTTCAGTACTATGTCAATCAGAATATACATAAATTGTGTTTAGGCACAATACATCATCAACTATTTGGATTAATTATTACAAAATTTTTCTATAGGGTCACAGAATATGCATAACAGCTAAACCAAAACACTATGTACACACACATTTCAGCCTCTATTCCATCAGTCCCATGGAAAGTACACTGCACTTTATTATTACATGACATGATATACTCAGTCTTATTGTTCAATGGACCACGAGACACAGGAACTACGGTTCTCTCCAGACAGCTGGGCAGCCAGGCAGGCACATCATGATAAAGAGATAATTACGCTGAACTGCTTATCGATTAGCAACTTTTCAGCCTTCCAAGCGAAAAAAAAGAAACAAAAAGCCCCAAACAAACAAACGAACCCTCAGATACTTAGTTTGCAAAAAAAGGGCAGGTCAAGCCCATGAAATCAGGTGACTAGGCCAAGTTAATATGATATACAATGACCATCATGGCTATAGGAAACCATCACTAACCCAAGATAGTGGCTTATGTTGCTTCACAGGTGAGAGGTATGCACTTCATCTCACCTAGCACATTCACTCACAGATACCCACAGCCTGGATGGGAAAGGCTTATAGAGAGCTGTAACTAACTTCTACCTTTCCTGCTAAATCTTTCTGTTCACTAGCTCTTCCCTAGGCTTGGGTTTTCACCATGTTTAAAAGGAGATATTTATTAACGAAATTCCTTAAAGGCAGGGGTTTATGGAAATTCATGCTGTATATTTCCCAGGGTCATTACCCTCCTCACCCAAAGGCTGGGGTATTTCATACAGTCACTTAGGATACAGAAGAGCCATATGACTCCCTGCAGCCAACATACTAACGAGCTTTGCCACAGTAGTATCTCACATTTCATTATGATGTTCACTCACATTTTCAGAGTAGGGAAAACTTCTTAGAAAATTTGGGACTTTTTTCTCACAGGATATCTGACCTGTCATCTTATGAGCACCCTCTGTAGTCCCATCCTGTTTTGTACCAATGTATAAAGGACTAGCAGTCCCACAGTACTCACATAATTTTCTTACAGCATCTTCCATGAAAAAAAAGCCAAAGCAAAACAAGAAAACAAACAACCCCAATCTCTTATGATGAATTTGGAGTCTAAGTGCAAGTGAGAGTCCAAAATAAGAAGCAGTAAGCTCATATTGTAGCATGAAGGAATCAAGCTGGTCAGAAATAGAAACTTCCTGAATTAAAGTAGCAAAGCACTGGAATCAATTCCCTGGGAAAGGTGTTGGCAGCTCTGCCGCTGGATGTTTTTATGAAGACAGACATAGGTAGAGTTGATCCTGCACTGGGACAAGGGAATAGAAATCCCTGTAGCCCTATTCTTTATGATTTGGTGGGAAGGGGCTAGAAGACAATATTAATCAAAGTGATCAGCAGTGTCCTGTGAGATAAAAAACACTTTAGCAGATCTCCACCTTTCATTAAAGTGTAACACAATTGCCTGGTCTCTTTAATAGCCTTAGTCATGATTCAATATTAAGGCTATATGATGGAATGTGCTTGGTTAAAAAAACATAGCTATTTCCTACACACTGTGTTTATGAGCATTTTCAGAAATTGTACAGGTTTTCTTTCTCCACAGGGAAGACATACTGTGATTTATGGACTGTAATAGTGAGCTTAATTGGGAAGGAGATATCATTGTTGACAGCTTTGTCTCCACCTAGTAAATAATGGAATAAATCTGCAGGGAGCATTTACTCATTCCCCGTCAGGGTTTCGGACAGTGGCTGTTGGAGGCCACACACTTTCTAATGTAGTTGCAGTACAGTTTGTGGGCTGAGGCCACTGCATCTGTGAATATCTGTCCCCAGATCCCCATCGGTTTCATCAGTGAGGTTGCTCGAGATAGGAACTGGATAACAAAGGGTAAAAGTGCTGGCCCGTGGTGCAGATGTCCTTCTACATTATGCAATGGAGTGTCACACAGGCATCTCCAACCCCACGAACCTTGAGTCTGCTACAAAGTCCAGAGATGTGCAGATTGATCAGACGGGTCTAGGGCAATTTGGCCCAGGGCTAAATAGCTTGAGGCAAGCACTATATGGATGGGACTTGCCAGAATCCAAATGTGAACAGAACCAGAGGCAATTAGCTTGGCGGTCTATCAACCATATGCCTTAGTGATTCTAGCTGGGGAGGGGTGTTTTTAAATGGGTCCAGCTGGTTTGGCATTTGTTGTTTATTTAGTGACAAAACATTAATTTAGACGGAGGCCATTTAAGCTTTCTCTTGAGCACATTTTCATTGCCATTATTGTTTCCGCTAGTGTATTTCCCCCCCAGTATCATCAGTTTCAGTCATTCAGGACTGAGTTTACAGAGCCAAGGGACCCAAATCCAGTGCATCCGTGTTGTACGAACAGAGCTCCAATCAATGACGTATCATTTTCCCTGTCCAGAGGGGCAGCTAGCTCACACCAGGCTCAGGTCTGTCAGGTTAGGTGAGGTGATGCACAAGACACCCTAAATCAGAATTCACGGTTCATAGGGCAGACCCTACAGATTCTTAGATGAGAATAGGATCCGTTGAACTAATGGACAACTCAAGCATGAAAAACTACATTATTGTTTGCATGACGAGCCACGTGCTTCTCAGCACTAAGTCTGCATTGCTTACATTGACAAGTGCCACATAAATAGTGTAGGCTGTGGCAGAGGCCACTGAACGTCACTGTCATTCTGGGCAATACATTCCTGCCAGTATAAGGGCATGGCTTACTGTTCTGAGCTACAGTTCCTCTTCAGAGAAGAAATTTTTGAGACCACAACAGGTTCTCCACACCATGTCCCACTGTTTCTTAGCTGCTGGTTTCCATTTACTGGTCCAAGATGATTCAGCTTGCATTGTAAAAGGAGTCAGACTTCTGTACTTTTGCAGGGCAAGTGGAGAAGAGAAGACACAGATTACAGAAAGGGCTGTACAGGAGCTCTACAGAGTCCTCCTATAGCTGTTCTGCTTCTCATTCCACCATACATTGAGAATGTCAACACTTCCTCATATTTGGGCTTTCAGCAACCAGGTGAATGTTTTTCCTTCTTAACAGAAGAGAGCAGAATGAATCTATTTCATCTTATTATATTCTGATTCCAAAAATTATCTTATTGCTCTTAAACATCACTGATATACTTACTTCTGAATGTCACAAACTGCTCACTTTCCTTATGTAATTTTTTACTGTAAGATTATAGCAATTTGGGGTCACTAACATTTTGTTACGGTACCAACCTTTCCTCCTCAGAAGAATGAAAAATTTTTCTTCTTAATATGGGAAAGCCTAAACCAATTTCCATTCTTATTGCCTTTTATGCTATCCTATTCAACCTTCGAAAAGTGGGCAGACTCCCTTCCACACAATTCAAGATTCCAGGCCGAAATTCCTTGTTCCCTGTTACTGTGCTAACGCATATGAAATGGCAGCCCAAATTCACTGATTACTCATTTTGGCCTTGAGTTTAATGATCTACAGATTTTCTTTTTTTTTTTTCCTTTCTTCCAGCAGAGATTACCTACCTATTTAAGGCATGAGAGCACAGCACAGAAATAAAGGCATTTCATTGTATTTTAATATTCCCCCTACAGTTTCCCAAGGTTGCTTCACTCTACAATTATAACAAGACTACAAAAGAAAACCTCTTTAAACCATTCAGGGAAGCTAAAATTCATTTCTGTGTGAAGACTACTTTCACATCACAAAAGCCAGGTGTGGAGCTTACTAGTAGTTGTTGACTAGACTGAAGCATTTTTCAACAGGTTTTGATTTACAACATCTTTGCAGACTATCACATTGCTAACTTAACCCTACTGGCAACAGGCTTACCTTGGTTTGTTACCATTCACGGACCTTTAGAACTAGCCACTGGGTCCCAGGTAGAAAACAGTGCCTCACAAAAACACTGTATTTCCTATAATACTAAGTATGGAATTTGAGCTTAGCTGAAAACACAGAGTTTTGAGAGGTTGTGGAGGGAAGCAGATTACGTCACCTTGCTCCCAGTAAAACAAAATAGCAACATTCAGTTGGCCTAAGCTTTGATGCTTAGAGTTCAGGTGAAACGGATAAGGTATGACACTAAATCGTAGTGACAGTTGTGCCAACCGGTGACACTTTTCTGAGATCATCCTGACCTCAAAAATCATTGGTTGTGTTCATCATACCAAACGTCCCACAATTACTCATTCTTACTACAGCTTAGTAGTTTTAGCTTAGTCTTACCAGCTACACACGAGCTGGTATCGCACATGAACAGAACCCTTCAAACTTTGACAGCAACTGCAGAGCCCAAGATTATTCAGAGATTAAAGTTAGAGGCAATTTTTAGCCATGTCCCACATCAGTTCAAAACAAACCCAAATCAGGAGTCCAAATTTGCCTAATTTTCCATCCTTCAAAAGTAGAAAAGCGCACAAGAACAGTCCTGCTGATGGTATTTCACATATCCCGTAGAAGTACCCAGCGAGAAGGAGCCACTTATGTCTGTCATCTTACTCTAACTTTTCTTACTGCAGATAATCCTCTCAGGTGATTCTTTTATAAACTGAAATTCTGTGAATGGTGTTTCTTTTATGTTATTTCATTACTTTGACCTTGTCTTTTAGGCAAGTCTTCTTTAGCATATTAGGTGGTATGTTGGATGTGATGAAGAATGAGGAGTGATTGAATAAATAAATTGTATTGCCTCATCTATTACATCTGCACTGTTCTATTCACTCCATTCCCAAGTGACATTGCAGCATTAGAAAGGATTTGAAAAGGAAAGAAAACAGCAGCCTGGGAAGCACCCTTACATGAACAGAGATTTTAAGTGTTGGGGAAATTTATTCTAGAAAAGAGACAGATAAGACAAGATGTATTCAAAAAACATGAAAGAATAGTCAGTCACTTCAAACTTAGATTTGGAATTCTATTTTCCTTTTCTCATAATATGAAGATAGGTATGATTATGGTGCTTAAGATGCAGTTCAAAATTTCCACAAGACTGTAAACCTCACTTCCATGGGATATTAGTGGGCAAAAGAGTTTGGAAAGATTCCTAGAGTGACTGCACATTCATAGAGATAAAAGTTTGTAAGACTTCAAATTATTAATGGTAAAAAGAAAAACATCTTAGGAGAGAGAAAAATCTGAAACACCTAGGCTAAAGCCAGTCTTTATTTACCTGAGTGGGATTTTTAATAGGCACATATGAGAAATATTCATGATGGTAATGTTATACCTTCTAAAAATTATTATGCCCATCACTGTTGGATCCAGAATATGGATGCTAGAGACCTTGGGTCTGATCTAGTTTGACAGTACCTAATTATATCCACCTATGGATACCACATGGAATGGGCACATAACTAGCAAAAAATGGTAACACCAAAGGGCAAATAAATTACATAATTCAATACAATACAGATAACTAGTGTCAATAAAGACAACCAAATTTTTAAAATACAAAGTCTTCAGAAAGACTTGTATGAAGAGTGCTCAGGAATGCCAGTACATCACATGTCCCTCTTTACTGTTTAGCAAAGCACCTCTCACATCCAAGGAATTTCTGAAACCAGGATATAGGCATGTAGATGAACTAACCTGATGGTTATAGTGCAACCTTTTTCTCCCTTAGAAGTGAAAAATAATTATAACAGAAACCTCTAATAAAATTCAGGGAGACCAAGAACATTCTATTGCAGTTCTACATCCCAGTGAGGAATTAAAGAATTTCCTAGCAAAATTATATCAACACAGTGAAGCTTTCAGTGGAATTAACAGATATTTCTTCTCTTTTCCACATCCTTCTATGACAAGTTGCTGCTAGAAAATGTACATCTATTGGAAGATAAATAGGCAGGGATATTAACGTTCCTTGCATTCATACCAATAATGTGAAAGATCATTAGTGAAGATTCAGACCCCACAGCATGTCTTCTAAGAAGAGATTTGCCAGCTTGCACACCTAATTATGTACAGATATTCATGTTGCAAAAGGGACAATAATCACTTATTTGATTAGTACCTTCCTTGGATTCACAGAGAATCCTCCCAGACAGAGAATTGTTATTTTTTGCACTTAGCTGTTTCCTCTGCCCTGTTCCCCCTTTATCCCCCTGCCCTTAATCTTCATTTTGGTAACCTTAACTCCTAGAAATGTAAGTGACAGAAGCCAGTGGCAATATTTCTGTCTCCAGCTTCACAATAGGTAATCTCTTGCAATATCAGTTTAGCAATGGGAGGAAAATAAAACATCATCTGAGAAAAGCACAAAGAGAAGGAGAGAAAGATGCACAAAAAGAGTTTATTCTGCCTCAGAGCTAAAAAGCAGGTGGTGGGAATCAAGTCCTCAAGCATTTCTTAGGGCACTTTCTCCTCTTTTCTGTGTCCATCAACTCAGTAGTATAAGAGCACAAATGGAATTATTCCCCTCTTTTAGGTCCCGCAGTTTAAAGTTCAGTAATGAACAAGTATTTCAAGAATGAGAGTATCCAGGATGTCTCTAACTTAATATGCTATAAGGAAAATGAGCATTTCTTATTTTATTTCAGTGGGATATGGGGCATTCTGTCTGGCGAAGAGCAAAGCACATATGAGTATTAGAGGCAGCATTTCCCAAATTGCCTGCCAATTATCAAGCGATAGTGAAAATATCTGGGGTTGTTGACCCACTATTTGGTTTCTGCCTCAGCTGCTCACCATGTAAAAGTCAACTTTCTGTGAACTAAACACTTGCACACTACACGGGATATGCACTTTCACCTATCTCCGAGAAGTCTGTGTGCAGGACTTTGATTTAGTTTACCATGGAGTTCAGTATCTTAATACAGGACAGTGCTTGTGCTTGAACCACCCTTTCCAAACAGAGAGGTTTTCTTTTATAGAAATGGTGGATGTGTTTGTCCCATAAGGCATTTAATGGGTTTATAAACTGAAAGAGAAGATCAATGTGATCCTCAGGACTGACCTCTTGCATATCACATAGCAGTTTCTCTCAGTAAATCTATACTAATCCCCAAGTAGCCCATCCTCCATAGTGATTTGAAGTGACAGAGAGTGCATATCCAGTGCTAAGCTCTTCAGTGAAAGTTACTTACAGTTTGAACTTTTCCTTGATTTGACTTCTTTGTTAATTTGTTATGCTTTTATTTGCAAGGTGGACAGATATCACAATTCCCTCACAAAACCACAGTAAGCAATCAGTTTATTATTATTCCTTAATTCTTAAATGACTACTTAAGTATTTGTAAAATTTTACCACAGTTTAGAGTGTAATGTTGAGTGCCTTCATTTAATGGATATTTAGTCTAGATTTTTCAGGGCAGATATTAAGCGCTGTTCAAATACCAACTTGACTTTGAAAGATCACTATGTCTATGAGTCAGAGATCTCAGTAGATTGACTCCAAAGAGCAAAAGCAACACATGTGATTACAATCTAAAGAATATTTTAACATTTAAAGTGGGCATTCACATCATCTTACTGACATTCAGACAGAACAGCTATAACCGTGCATGCAGATTCCCAGTTAATCAATACGCCTTCTTTAGACTGGGATAGATACAGCTCCTGTGTCCCCTCCCCAGCAGGGAGCCTGATGGTGACAGACACCTTGTCACGTTCTCACCCATCCTGTGGTGGCTCCTGCTGGTGGCCAGAGTGAGCCCAAGCTGGATCAGAACTCTCCCTGCAAATTTATTTTGTACCTGCCTGCCCTATACCCAAGGCCCTCAGCATGTTTCTCGTCTGCATTACATCATCGATCCCTTCCATGCCTTTTCTTCCATTTCCTTATCCCCTGCTACACTCTCCTCCAGGTATCTCCTACAGCATTTGCCTTCATCCCCCAATTCCACCCACTCTTATTCTCCTTTCTTTTCAAGGACCCTGCACAATAATCCTCCTCTCTCCTCCTGCAGCATCTTCCAGCCCAGCAGCTTCCCTCTCCCTGTGATCCCTGTTGATTCTGAATCCTCTTCCACCCTCAACAAGAACAACCCAAACTTACCCACCAGTAACACATCTCATCCTTTACCTGCATATTTCCTCGCCTTTACCCACTAGTCTGATGTGCAGTTCAGGTTTATCTATTGTTCAATGTGTCTGCTTACACTGTACACACAACCCTAAAAATGAGAAGATTGCAAGCAACATGCAGACAGTTGTCTTAAGCCACTAGGACCAGATATAACCGCTTACTTCCCAGGGGCTAACAGAAAAGACTCCTGATAGGAATTTAAGAATGGAAAATAGCATCCCTCATGACTTATGATACACCCTACAGTCAGAAATTATTTCACAAAATGAAAACTAATGTAACTAGGTCTTTAACAGTGCTTATGTAGTCAGAAAAGTGATCTCTAAAATGTGTGCAATAACTCCACCTGGTGATTCTCAACATGATATTGTCAGGCTTAAAGCTGTCTCTTATAAGAAACAGGGGAGCATAGATGTTATACAAAGTAAAGGCCTAATCTGTAACATAAGCAGCATAGTTCTGCATATAATAAGCTCTATGCTTTGTCGTTAGCCTTTCTCTGGCTTGACCTGTACATCGCATTTTAGACTTAAAACATGTATAAATTGGAAAGCAGTACCCAACCTGCCCTCAGAATATATATCAAGGGTTTGATACAATAGAAGGAACTATGTACATCCCCCAGGAGATTGTTGAACACTTACTAAAATAACTTCTAAATTTAAATTATCATATTCATATGCAGAATATAAAAAGCATCACCACCTCCTTCATAACTCATTCTTCATTTTCCAGAAATGGAGAATAACAGTGCAGCTGACATTCAAAATGCAAAGCCAAAAAGCAAATAGACCAAAACCCCCCACCTTTAAAGCATCGATTCCAAGGACTGTCCAAGCTGGTCCTCCAGAGGAAATTGATTTTTGATACTACAACAACAGACTATTGCGGACTGAAAGGGAATGTATTGTTATCCTATAGCTGTAACAATAACATTTCTCTTGCCTTTCAGACTAAACTGAGAGGTACTGAGCTGGGTTTTCTTGCTTCTCATACCATATCCTTAATGTAAAAGTTCCCCCAAACCTGCAGATCCTCTCAAAGCAGACAATTTGAAAAAGACAGAACTAATTCTCTACAGTATATTGCCAAAGTTTCTAACTTTAGTTGGAACTGGCCAAAATTTTTTTGTTCGTGCACGTTGACATACATGTATTTGAGACTTCACTTCCTACAGGTTCTGCTAATGAGATTTCCCAGCCTATTGGTAAGCAATACTGTCATACTCTTTCAGCAATTATAACAAGCCTTGAAATAACATATGAAAAATCTCAACTATGAACATGTCATAAAATAAATACAATAAAGATAAAAACCACTTGAATTAAAACAAGGGTTTCAAAATATTTCCTTTGTTTCGGACAGTATTTTTTTCCTTGTTTTTATGGGGAAGGAAAAAAAAAATCTTAAAATGTTATCAAAACTCATATTGATTTGCAGAAAGCATAAGTAGAAAACTTTTTTGAGTAGGAAAATCGTCTGACATTGGAAAAAAGAATCTCAAAACACCTTTTACTAATTAGATCATACTTCAGAGAGCACTGGTATAGAACTGAAAATGTAAATCATCACAGTCAAAGATCACTCGATATATACTCTATCCCCACTTAGACAGTAGCTAAACACGGCCTGGTTTTGCCTGCTAACTGGAGTCTCACTCACCTTTTCTATGGTGGCTTTGTGGGGTGTGAGGTCAGCGTACCTACCAGGGCCACCCCTGTTAAAAGGAAGAGAACTATCCCTACTGACTGCTAAAGAAGATTTCATTTAGCACAAATATTACAGAATTGTGCATCGGGAAAGAAAGGGGTAGGACTTCTGAGGAGTGTGTCTGTCATTAAATTCATAAAGTTACAGAAGGTTCTGCTCAACTCCATGGCTGTGAGAGTGGAAAAATCCAGCTGCGTTGCTTTAGATTTACCTTCATGAAGTGAAAGACCTCACCCTGGAATAAGATCTACTGCCTCAGAGGGCTGGTTTTTTTCATATTGTGTCAAGTAAAGGGACAAGTCATAAAACAGAGTCAGTTTGAAAGTCCACCCTGCCCTCTGGAAAACAGAGCAACACTTTGAAAAACAATCTTAAAATAGGACCTGTGCCAAGTCACTGCTTATTTATGACGTAGCAGCAGATACTCTGAGGTATCTGAATTTTATACAGGCACAAGCAGGAGCTTAGCATAAATACAGGGAGCATGAACATTAACTGGCTAGGGAATTGTAAAGATGGCTAGATGGGGAGGGAGAAACAAATATACAGAAGGAGGAGGAAGAGATGTTCTACTTTAGCAAATTCAGGTATCTGTTCTCTTTGTCACTCAAAGTGGTCAATTGAATCTACACAGGTAGCTGAGCTGAATCACAAGGTGAAGTTCTGTAGAAAAACCCTCTTTTAAGAAAAGAAAAAAAAAAAAGGAAAAAACCCCCACCAAACTCATCAACCAAGCAAAAACTTATCGGACTTGTAGGATCCCCAGAAATATTTCTAATGTAGTGTATTTGTTGGGAAAGGTGAGGTGATGGGCAAGGGCTGGTTAAGTTTCTTACTGAAGCACTAAGCAAATCCATGTAATCTCCTCATGTTACCCGTGCCAGTTCTGTTCTTCAGGTGGCAAAGCCAGTTCTGTTCTTCAGGTGGCAAAGCCAGTTCTGTATTTATCTGAACTGTATATTTTTTTGGCAAGGACTGTCTGGGCATATCAGCACAAACAGGTGCAGAAGAAACCCCCACCTTGTATTGTATCTACATCAAAATGTTAGAACACGAGCAAAATCTAGTCACAAAGCTGAACAGCTAGCTTAAACCAAGTCGCTAAAGTGCCTTTTTTTTTTAAACATATCTGTAGGAGATGCAAAGCACAAATGTCTGGACTGGATGGGCATCCTGGATTTTCCTCCAGTGTCATTAATAGTGCCACAAGTCACTACTGCCTCCGAAATGGATGGAAGTGCAGCAGATGTGTGCCTCTTAGAACCACGTCCACACTGCTGTGAAGAAGCCAAAGGAAAATAAGCTAGTTGAAACAGTTCTTTCGGACAATTACTTCTTTTCCTTAAAGCCATACTTGGATCAGAAAGGAAAAGCCAGAGCATACTTCATCCCAAACCACCCAGAAGTCAGAGGAGCAGACGGAAAAGCGCTTTGCAATACAGAGCTGCGCAGAGACACGGAACCATCAATATTTACACAGCAGCACTGCCCTGGCTCATTCGCTAATGTGGTTCTACCCTTTCCAAGCTACATGCAGCATTTCCCTGTTACTGCCCAAAGTCGTCATCAGACACTAACGCACACAGTAATCGCTCTGCAGGACTCTGAACGGGCACAGCTGTGGCTATACACACCTATAGCTACTCGGTAAATTGTTTATGAACTAGCTTTGGGGTACAGGGCATTCTGGGTTCAGTAACTCCTCATTCAGAAGCGCTACCCACCAGAGTCTGATGTACTGTTTTCCTGCAATGGGTTCTTTGTAACCAATTCGCTTCGCTTGCGAATAGCGACGCTCATTTTTTCCCCTGTCAAAGCCACCTGTTAGTACTTCTGCTCCTTCACCAGCGGATCTGTCTCAGTTAAGTTTAGCTGTCTAGAGAAAGTGTAGCAGTTTAATGGTTCACGATCGATGAAAAGAGATGGGAGCCTCTAGAGACCGATTCATGTCAGAGACATATCTGAGGATGGACTGACTCTGCTTCCTTCCTTCCACCAACGGCACATCAAGACTGATCCGACAGTTTAGACTACACAGCTATTTGTTGGTTTAAGATAGTTCTTCTACAGATGGTCCATGCATTTAAAACAAATAGATTAAAAAAAAATCATTATTAACAAATATCACAACTTCAGCATGACTGTTTGGAGCACTTAACTTCTCAAAGTGAAGATATTTTCACCAAGAAATCGGCAGTTGCCCAGGTACTGTCCAATAAATAATATGACCCCACTTGATAACACTAAATGTGTCCCTTTCATTCACAAAAGTATTTCTGATTCATTCCACAAGTTCTATCCATCAAGAATCACCATATGGTAAAGGATTCAGTAATAGCAGTCCCGAGCATAGTGATGCTTTTCAAGGCTGTAGCTCCTGGAGACATTACTGTAGAAATATCATACACATATTTTAAGGCAGATGTAAGCATATTTGTTTTTATTCCTTGCAACAAGTCCAGAATGAGTTAATAAAAAGATGGAACTTGCACAAAATGTCATTACATTGAGCATGAAAATTTGACATTTTCTGTAGTTAAATTATTCCAAATGTTTATTTATTTTTAAAAGTTGGCTAGAAGAACCAAACCCACAATGTCCTTCAGTAATATCAGTGGCAAAGCATTCAGTGGCAAATTATGAGTACTGAAGAACTTGGTATTCCAGGATGGGGATAGTGACATGTTACATTGTTAGAGCTAGAAAAACCTATAGACATGGAGCACATCGTATCATCACTTTTACACTTGTCCTTGTCCTGCCCTTCTTTGCTCCCACATTTCAGTGAGCCCTGCAGGATGAAACAGGGAATTCCCAGTCCCAAGTGGGCAGTGTCAATCATCAGCACTAGAAACTGAATTGAACCTGATATTGCTAGCAATTAGTCACTAATAGCTCTGCAAAAAGCTGTGATTTCAGAGGAACTGCCATCTCCCACCTGAGTCCGACCTATGGCCAACACAGTCCTGGAGCTTTTCACAGTGACCAGCACTGGGGGTTTTACAGCAAGTTGCAAGAAGCCTTTAAAAATGCTGTTAAAGGATAGCTTAACATCTCAGCTCCTACTGGTAAATACCTTTCTACTCACAAAGGTATAGAAAGTCTAGAAACATATCATCCACTACAGGGTAGTTATTACATGATATAGCTTTTTCAATTCTATTTTAAAAAACCAACCACCTGTTGTTTTATTTACTTGGCATTAAGTAGTGTCACTGAAGCAGTGAGTTCCACTAGTGCATACTGTGCATAGTCCACTATGAGAATCTATTCCTCTCAGATTTTGAACAAAAAAAAATAGGTTGGGTTGGTTTTGGGGGGTTTGGGTTTTTTTGTTCGTTTGTTTTTTTAATGACAGGAGAGAGAAGCTTATGGGACAGCTGCATACGGCTGCACTTGTGCGGCTTTTTAACACGGCAGAGTACAGATGGAAGCTGGGAGTCACAGTTTGGAGTCAGAGAGCACCTGCAAAAGCATGAGGGTCCACGTTCCTGCCTCCACTGAGTTACGAAGTCAGAAGGGGCTGGCATCTTTGCCCTCCCTGAGAACCAATGTCTTCTCTCTCCTACCAAATTTGTAACACCTCATTTAACTCTTACTTGGAAAAGAAAAAACAGTCTGACAGATCAACATAAGAGCTTGCCCATAACTGTGTTATTCTATATCGTACTTGAGCTTGAAATTTCACTGTCCTTTTTATTTATACATTATCATAGATATACTTAGCCAAGGAAGAAATCAGAATCACAAGGGCATTTTCTTTAATCTGGTGCATTCAGTTACTATTTCATCAAACAGGATTGAATCCTAGGTGGCTTCACTATCAGGATAGGTGACACTAACTTATATTAGCATTTTAATTCTCATCCCTCTTTTGGGTTTGATTATTTATAGACAGATATAATCCAGAGCCTATGATGCTTTATGGAACAATTAAGACAATTTGAAAAGTCAAATCTGGACCCGTTTTGCACTTTATGAAACTTCTGGGAAACAAATCTCTCCAGTTCAGTGGAGAAACTGTAATTCATGCCAGCGCATTGAGATTAATGACCTAACACAGCCTTATGTTCTAAAAACATGTTATTGATTGTCCATATCCTTGAAGAATTAGTCACATACAAGCTTCTGTCATCCATTTATGTACCTTTGCCAGTTTAAAAAACATGGCCCAATCCTGCAGTTTGCTTTATGTGAGTAAACACACTTGTGCCAGTCACTGTAATTAACTTCAGCAGAAACCTTCAAAGTTTCTCAGCCAAGTGAGATTCCACAGCAGATCTGGCTGAAGGAAGAAAAGTGAGAGAGTGCAAGTCTCCCTTCTTTCCACAGCCCTCCTGCTGTGTCTGAAGTTCCAAACTGAACCATATATTCTTTGCCCAACCCGAGGTACAAAGCTTTCCATGTCTAAGAGCTTATAGCCGAGATTACAGGCTTTTCTAAAAGACCCATCAGTGGACTGGCTCAAGAGCTTCCAGCTGCGATTCTAGGACCAGGTGCACGATACCAAGATGATTTTACCTCACAGCCTATGGGGACTCAATGCGTTACGTCTTCAGCTAAGGCCATCATATTGTTGAATCGCCTGTAAATCCACCAGAAAAATTACGAGGGCTCTAACAGATGGGCTTTGCGATACTTTTTCCAGGTGGCTTAAGGTGTGACTGACTCCAATGGTTCCTCTTGTTCCTCAGAGAGGAAACATCATCTCTGCAGCAGAGTTTGCGGAGGGGACCGTCCACCTCTGCTTCAGCCCTGGGCTCACTGTCCCCTGTATCACTCGTGGGACTCGCGGCTCGGCGTGGAGCAACCCTGCCCCCTCCCCGCTTTTTGCTCAGGGAAGGGCAGTCGGAGCCGCCACTTGTAGGAAACACTCGAAGGCTCAAAGCCAGACAAACGAGGAGGGAAATGGAACAGGAGGAGATAACACTAATTTGGCATCCAGTATTATTTAATTGGGGCGAGTGTCTTCGTCAATGGCTATTTGGAGGGAGGACAAAAAGGAGGAGAAACTGGCTGCTGTCGCCCACAGCTGCTAATTCGTGCCGAGAGCTAGAGAAATATCAACTGCACTGTTAATTTCTATATTATGGAAATGAATCCTCTCATTTGCACAGCAGAAAGCCAAATTACACCATCACATGCACAAATAAATCTGACATTTTGAGAATTTGACATTGCACCACCGAGAGCTGGTTCCAGCGATACCTCCCACCTCACAGAAAAAGCATAAAGGTGTCTTCTCTGGACAAAGACACTGACAGAAAAACAGCCAGATCCTCAGCTGATTAAGTTTGGCAAAGGTCTCCCGGTTTAAAGAGAACAGCTGCGATCTCCTCCCAGAAATGCAGAGAATAAGGAAATGTGCATTTGTGAGCGGGGGGAGGAAACATCTTTCTAAAGTTGCCATAGGACCTACTGCACCTTCACATTCCAGCCTCAGTATATTCCCCATATGTAGGTGCTGCCCATTGCTACTGTAGGCAACTTTTGTCCTGAAAACATAACACCTCAACAGACAGCACAAAACTAAAATAGGAGAAGTGAAAAAAGTCTATCTGGAGTGATACAGCACTGAGAGTTATACCCTCTGTTAAAGCCATGTTGTCTGTCACTTGACTTGAATGACAACTACAAAATGCCTGAGGAACATTAGAGTTTGTGAGAAAAAGTATTTCAATAATTTTCAGTTAGTTTGGGTTTATCTAGTTAAATTTAATTGTTATTCTGTATTTGAGAGTCAAAAACTTTCATACAGATCACAGATTCCCTGGAGATGGGGAATAATCAGCTGCCAACTGATTTTCACTCATTCATTTTTCTCTTCTTTGTTGATCTAATCCTATCACAGTTTTTATTTCTAAATGTCAACTTTAAAAAGTTACTGAAAAAACACACATCTTCATTTATTGAAAAACAAATAACCATTAGAACAATCACACTTTTTCCTAAGTCATCATTAGTGATGGGTGCCGAACAATTAGTATGTATTTCAGCAGCCAGTATAATCTAAATTGTTGCTGATAAACAGCCTGATTATAACCATCCAACACGTGCTGCTTATATCCAAAGCGCTCCTATATATTTTATCAAACTCCTATAAACCAATTAAGAATGATCTTTCACTTAGGAAATGTAATAAAAAGACAGACATCTTTCACAGAAAACAGGAACTGCACCTGCCAATTCAAGCCTAGCAAGATCTACATTCTGTACTTAGAAATGGAAAAGTGTATATTCTCACCTGGCTCCAGGATCCTGGGCCTCAGGAAAACACACACATGTTCTGAAAACAGTAACAAAAAGAGTTAGCAACACCATCGGAAATTCCATTAAAAAAAAAGGCTGCAAAATTCCTCCCTCCCCCCCTTTTACTTCCCCTATAGAAGCTAGTTAAGCATAACCTTGTTTGTAGTTTGTTCTTTCATACAGGAACATAATTAAGATCTGATCTGCGACCACATGCCTTAAATAAAAGGCAGCTGCTCATATGATCTGCTCATTAAGCGCTGCATTCCAAATGCATGCAAAGATGCCAAGGTAATTAACAAGGAACAAAAGCTTTGGGGAGTTAAAGATGCAATAGAAGCTCAGTTGAGACTCATCTTTACATTTACAGGATAATAGCTAGAAGTTATGAATGTAGATTTCATTTTAAAATCTGTTTGGTCACAGGATGACATTCCAGAATTATTCTCTTTGAAAAGGTACAATTTATTTTCTACTCTTACAGTTCCTAAAAATGATTTTTAGTGCTTCTAGGATCTATTCCTCCTCCTTTCCCTAAAACTTCAAGGCCTCTTGATAATGTTTCACAGAAGGATTTAAAGATTTTTAAAAGTATGAAGTTTTACCATGTAACAAGTTATTTTTACATTAGCTACCCCCTCCAAATGTTTATTTACCACCTTCTTCCCTACTATTGAGCTTCTTTACTTTTTTTTACCCAATACTTCAGCCCTAACTTTTCCAAATCTCTGTACCATTACCTTGTATGGAACACAGCTTCTTCCCATTGTTATTTCACTCAAATACTCTCCATTTCCTCCTCAGACAGCTAGGCAAGCATAAAGCTAAAACAGTTGGGATAACAATCTATTTAGCTTTTTCTATAAATGGCATTTAGAAGAAAGAAGAAGCTTTTTCGTTGGGTTGGGTCTTTTTTGTTTTCTCTAGCTCACAGGATACACAGACCCTTCTCCAATAATGTTACCCAGAAGCCTAGGTGAAGGGATAGGAATCATGGGAGGAGAATTTAACAGCCACATCTGCATTAAGAGGAAATAGGTCTCTTAACACAGATGCAATGCTTCTCCCTTAAAAGGCAAGAGAACAGGTGTGCTGGTTTTGGCTGGGATACACTTAATTTTCTTCATAGTAGCCAGGATGGGTCTATGTTTTAGATTTGGGCTGAGAACAGTGTTGATAATACCGGGATGTTTTTGTTACTGCTGAGCAGCACTTACCCAGAGCCAAGGCCCTTTCTGCTTCTCACCCCAGCCCACCAGTGAGCAGGCTGGGGGGGCACAAGGAGTTGGGGGGGGACCCAGCTGGGACAGCTGACCCC
>JAVJGG010000001.1:37914544-37926973 GCA_035590195.1 Aviceda cuculoides | reverse complement strand
GTTTAGTCTAAAATCAAGGACTTTTCAGCTTCTCAAGCCCAGCCGGTGAGAAAGCTGGAGGGGCACAAGAAGCTGGCGCAGGACACAGCCAGGGCAGCTGACCCAAACTGGCCAACGGGGTATTCCAGAGCATGTGATGTCACGTCCAGTATATAAACTGGGGGGAGTTGGCCGGGGGTGGGGGGGAGTCGTGTAGCGTATTGCTGCTCAGGAACTAACTGGGCATCAGTTGGCAAGTCATGAGCAGTTACATTGTGCATCACTTGTTTCGTATATTCCAATCCTTTTATTAGTATTGTCATTTCATTATTGTTATTATTATCATTATTAGTTTCTTCCTTTCTGTTCTATTAAACTGTTTTTAGCTCAACCCATGAGTTTTACTTTTTTCCTTCTGATTCTGATTCTGGTGCTTAGCTGCTGGCTGGGGTTAAACCACAACAGCACGTTTCAGCAAGGTAAATGTGTATGCTCCTTGCCAAGCTTTTTCAAGACCAAATAAGCTTCTCTGTGGTGACTTGAGGTGTCAGAAGCTGTTTCAAATGGGATACAGATGAAATTCATGTAATCTCATAGTATGGTTTTAGATGCCTTCAGACATCATGCATGGATGGCATCCATCTTCAACTCAAATAGGACAGAGATCTTCCTAGGTTTATGTCTGCCTATATTCTGTTTTAATGAAACTGTGGATAACCACAGTAAGATAAAGCCCAGGACACCCAGGGTATGATACACAGCTAAGATTTTTAATAACCTTCGGCAGACAGCTACATCCTCATCCATTCATGTTTAGGTGTGATGGATCCAGGTATCACATCAGTGAGCCCCTATAGACAAATTGCAGCAGTGGCTAGTTTCAGACAGGCAATCCCATCAGTTCCTCTTGTCCTGGAATTTTCTAACCTAATTTCATAGCCCTGAAACACAGCAATCTATCTAGGTGTATTGACTGGGCTGAATTTACACAGGTCATTTGAAAGATAAAGGTCACATACATACCAGGCCTCTAGACCACATTTATTAACAGCATCCTCCTGACTTTCAACATCATTAGTGTCATCTGGACCAGCGCTGGAGTAAATGAAATGTGGCAGAACAAAAGACTGTTGCCAAGAGTGTGGATGTACATAAGTGATAAACAGGGAGGTTCAGCCTTATTAGCCCCTGAAAAACCACACTGCTCCAGAAAGTCAGTAACCAGCATAGCCTTTGCACAGGAGACTATCCAGCCTGATGATTTTATAGCACTTTTAATCGAAGAGAGAATAAAAAGGAAATTGCTGACCTGAGGTTTATACAGCAATATTTATATAGAAGGCACAAGTTCTCGACAGGGGCATGTTTATTGCTATTTAACATTCACATTTCAGGAGCATGCAAAACCCAAACTGACAGAGAGTCCCTGGTGAGAACTATTGTACATGTGTTCATTATTGTTATTTTTGGAAATCGCTCTGGATAACTAGTGACTTTCTTACAGTTGCCTGGAATCTGCATGTCTGACTCAATTGTCAGGGACTGAGCAGCTGCCTGCAGGAAATACATGGCCAAGTGAAAATGCTTTCTGATTACAAAATTATTGCACTCTCTGTGAGATGTGTATTAAATAGCTCTGAGCACGGCCAATGCTGGCATGGTATTACAGCAATGGTTTCTTTGTAGCTGTTGTCAGTACTTGATGACAGTCAATAAGAGAGTTTGGCAAAACTGTACCTGTACTCATGAGAAAATATTTTGGGAGTCATTTTTGTCAACAATCTTCATTAAAAAAAAAATATATATATATACACACTTAATTTCCAAAATTTCATTTCCAAAAATCTTATTTCAAAACTTGAGAGTTTTGTCCATTACCTGCCATGACCTTGAGAAAATATAGGCAAGGTCTACCTTGTAGGTTGGACAGCATCCCTAGGCAAACACCAACCCACTTTGCTGTTTAAATTGCACAGAAAGGTTTCTTGAGGGTGAGCTAACTTGGTCTTCTTGCACCAGCAAGATGTATTAGCCAGGTCTTAATTTGTTCAGAGTGTTGCACTGATACAAATCCAACACTTCCAGATACACAGCCCTCGTGACATCTCCTTCCCCCTATAGCACTCAATGTCCAGCAATGTTCCATTGCTTTGAGGTCTCATCCTCCCAGTCTTCTCTGTGGCTTTGTATTTCCCGTGATTCACCACCATCTTCTCTGTTGCTTGCCTACCATATGTACAGTGGGAATCCTGGTATAATAAACACCACAGACGAAATGATCCAGGTGGGAATCCCTGGCAATAACGACGAAGGGAAAATGCAGGATACTCAAACTTGCACAAAGTACTGTCGCAGTTCTTTAAGGCTGAGGCTTTCAAGAAAACAGAGGCTTCCAAGGGAGGAAGAAAAAGAAAAAAAAAAAAATCCTTTAAAGACTTTAAAAAAAAAAAAAAAATCCCAGAGAAAACTTTCCAGCAAAACTTCTTTCACATCAGAAAAGAAAATTCTTTCCACTTTTACATTCCAGACACGGAGTGCTGAAGAGAAGACCTCCCAGAGAGAATAAACACATGCCAGTGCAGAAAACCATGCCAGAAAGGATTTGATTTGTATTGAGGCTTCTTCAGATTGCAGGTTTCACAGTACTCATTCAGATACACCTTCTTGCTGAGAGCTTTGTTTAATGCATGCTTCAAAAAGGAGCTTTTAGTGCACTTCTCAAAAATAAGATTCTTTTAGAACTTTGTAAAGCTTATCATTTGAGCAACATGCTACTGAAGTGTAAAAGTCAGGTTCAGTTCTCACGGATAGCCAAGACTGAGAGACACACATGCTCCACCGCAGTTCCCATGTGTTTGCTACAACTGCATATTGCACATGGGGACTGAGGCTCACCTCAAATTCATACGTGCAATGCTAGAAGATGTTTTTCACCCAGAGGTGAGCTGAGGAGAGAAGATACATTCTTCTGCTTTCATTGCACATTTTCTGTCGTTTCAATAACGTCCTGCTGGAACGAGGAGACAGAGACTACAGAGGAAGTGTGAAATGTTGCACCTGAGAAAATTTAGAGGAGAAAATTACATTGGCAGAGTCCTTTGGGAGTTGTCTATTCCTTCCTCTTGTCCCATGGCAGAATGAGCTAATTCCTGGTAAGGACTGGTCACACAGATGGAGACTCCAGAGTATCATAGACTAAACAACTCCCATAAGTCAGTCTCCTTTCTCCTACGAAGTTGTTTCCCAGATATCTAAACAAAATCTCCCTTGCTGAAATTTAAACTCAGTACATCTTTTTCTACAGGAGCCATAGAAAATAAATTATTCTTTCCTTTCCGGCAGCTGTTTCTTACATATTTGAAGACTTGTCTCATGTCTTCCCTCTTCTCCTCTCCTAGATTAGATAACCCACGAATACATTTGCCCTTTCACAGTATATTGCATTGGCTAGTGAAATCCAGGAATCTATTACATAGATTACAAAGGACTTGAATGACAGTGTAACAGGATACAATACCCAGCGTTGTGTCTAAATGAACAGCATGTGAATACTTATTTAACATCAGCATTTGCCTATGGTGCATTATGGCTTTATCTAATTAATTACTTTATGAAGTGCTTGATTATGGTAGCAGTGAATGTCTTTCCTGCCCACTCTTATCATTTGCTTAAAACTATTCTGTTCAGCTGAGATACACATGCATCTGAGAGATTGTTTAAACACTAGGTATCAAACAGTGGATTCCCATTCCAGGGTGGGGGACATTCAGAACCTGTTATCTAATGATCATAGCTACTAAATAAGGCCTCTTAATACCTCCAGCAGATCAGGCTATTCAGAAGTCAAATGAGAGGAGGAAAAAAGCAGCCTGAAGTATTTATTCATTTCCCCATTTTTAAGTTCTTTCTCATCTCTTCTCTCTTTGTGCCAAACCTTCAAGACGTAATTGGAAATGTTGGACACACTCCTTCAAAAATGTTCTCTGAACAAATCACCAAGTACCATTCTGTGAAATGAATGGATCACAAAGAGCAGCACTTCTTCAAAGGAAAGCAGGCAAGCTGATATTCCAGTATTTGGTCTTTTATTGGTTGTTCCTTGCTTCCTCAGAACATTCTTGGGCACTGAATTATTTTATTTCTTGATTGTTTCCTGAGCAAGGGTCTTTATGGAGTTCTAATTCCACTGTCAATTTTAATCGAATGTTTTCATTCATTCCTGTGTAAATTTCATTTTAAAGACGTTCGCATCTAGAAGATGGCTTGGTCTTTGCCAGATACATTCTCATGTCTGCTGTTTTGCAAACCATTATTGCATTAGGATTTTTGTTCATCAATCATACATGTGTACCAGCCTACATCTTTAAAATGTAAAGGCCGGAATTATAACAAAGAAATAAAACTTAAAAACCCCAGCCATTCTAAAAGGCCAACAAAGAAAAAATTTACATGTCCAAAGTGAGGTACACCATTCACATGTTATTTCCCAGTCTCCTTAATCATGTAGCTACAAATTGGTCATGTGTGAGCTGTATTACAAAGCATTTATCCATAAACACAGATGATGGGTTCAGCAGAGATCTGAGAAAAGTGTTTCATCCTTATGAACTGAGCCTCTGAGCTCTATTGTGGTGCACAGCAGTGCGACTGGAGCTGCTGGGATCAACATGGGTACAAATAAGCTTAGTGACTCAATTTGCTATTACTGTCCTGACAGAGTAGTGAAAAGGGCCTTATGAAGCACCCTGGATCTTTATATCAATTATGAGCTTTATATCTATGATATCTTTATATCAATACTGAGCCAGAATCAGAGAAAAGGAGCCTTCAATCTACATGCATCTGAAATTTGGGGGATTCATAGAAGCAGATTATGGTGCGTTCACTCAAACCCAGAGATAACAACTGAGAACTCCTGAAAGAGATTTGGTTGTGGGATATGAATGTTACAGAGGGACTCCAGGAAAATGACGGTTGTGTGTAAAAGGTCTGTTATAGGGCTAAACTGGCAATTGGACTGTATAATGCTTTCACCCCTAACGCGAAACTCAAGTTTAGCATTACCGTCTTTATGGGGCACTGTGTGGACATAAGATACATCTTCTCATGCCAAATCTGAAGGAAACAGCTACAATGGGAAGATGCTAAGAGAAGCTGCTGAGAGCTGAAGGTAGCTCCTGAAGCATCCAGCTATGAAAAGTCAGGACAGCGTTATCTTTCGCAGGCTGCGAATCACTCACAGAGACACCAGTTCATAACCCTGAGGCCACACTGGTGTTTGCTCCTGAAGACAGTACTCCCTGGATGATAAAGGAGTAGGATTGCTCCAGGTGTCTCTGTCCACCCCAAATGACAGAATATGGACTGGTTTATTTAAGCAGAATAAACAGTAGGATATGAACCCAAAATAGTCTGTGCAAGGGTCACCCTCCTCCTACTGCTGGTAACAAAGCACAAAAATTGCAGGGGAAAGACCTTTGGACCTCTTATATAACCCAGCTACCATGATGGGATTTCTCCTCTCCTAGCAAAGGTTAGCAGAAAAAAAGAAAAAAAAACCAACAGATCGGCACATATTTTTCTATTATTTTCCAGATTTAAATGAATGGTGAGGCTGACTATAGAAGAATAATTAAATGCTGTAGTAATTATATCGATTAATACCAGGATCATGTCTGACATTTGTAATATAAGCTGAAGGACAACACACAACATGGATATGTGTGGTTATGACATTTCTTAAAGTGCCTTCAGATATTAAAATCACTAGATAAATGTGAGTCATTACACAGTTATCTTTGTGTTTTCCCCTTTTTAGATTCTTTTTGCAGTGACTTAAGAAATATGGGAAAGAGATGATGTTTGTAAGCTTTTATGAAAAGTCCTTTCTTTCCTGGCTGCTTCAACATCTAAGCAAAGAGCATCTGAAGAGACAAACAAAAACATTCTTGTTTTTTGAGTTCACAGTAATGCACACAGCCGTGGAATATATTCCTCTGCTAATGTACAAGGTGGACACACTGTCATCTCGCAACATTCAGCCCTGGGGACCAGCTGTCTGTAACCCAAGTCCTAGTTTGGTTCAGCATAGCTGTGTGAACTTGGCTAACTTTCACTGAGAAAATTGTTGCTAAGGTGTGAGAAAGTCCATGAGCTGAAGTCATTCAAGACAAGAAAAGCAAAAACACAGCCAAAATTGTAGTGGCTGAGATGGTGATAATTAGGGGCTCAAGGATTCAAGGGGAAAAATACTGACAAGAAAAGCTGAACCTCCTAAAGGAAAAAAAAAAGAAAAAAAAAAAGGAAAAAACCATCAGATGTTGTTTGATTGACAAACAGCTTACTCCTAGGAGTGATGGAGATCTGCCTTTCCTCACCATTCTTGTCATTGCCTGGCTAGAAAAGACAGCCCCGGTGGATCAACAGGGGTGATGAGCTTGTTAATGCTTAGACTTACAGCAGGAGTATTACCCACCTCCTGCGAGTGCTAGCAAATAACCAATTATACTCTTAAACTCAGTAATATCCTGACTGCAGATACTCTTTGCTGATGGGCAAAGGCACCCATACAGAAGTGACCAAGGGAGGGATGGAGGGGAGGTTACAATCTTTGTCACGTTTTGTAGTTCCTAGAAGCTCAGTCGTGCACGGGGTTGTGCGAGCTCCTATCCAAGCACAGAACAAGCACTGGAAGATGGCTCCTTCCCACACAGCATCCAGCCAAAATACTCAGCAAGAGAGATTTTGATCCCATGGACTTCCACATTGCTAACAGAGGCTATAGTTATTGTTTCCAGTCACTTAACAACGCAGTGACATGAACTCACTCCACCAAGGAAGCAGTCCTGTTAGTAGGCTTAGGGTGAAGAGCAGGCACAGATTTCCATGGACACGTTCCTCCTATATCTCAAAAAGGCCACAAGGAACACACCCCGCTGAGGAGAACCACCCTGGGAGGGGGTGTGCCTCATACAGACACAGCACTCGTCTCGAGTACTTCTCCCGCTGCAAATAGGATTTTGCACACTTTCTTTGTCTGCCACTCAAAGGACAGCCTGGATCAGCAATGGTGAAGTGTGCCAATCCATGATGCCTTGGGAAAGTGCCTGAAGGTGGAAGAGGTTTTGGCCGGTTAGTTGTTTTCCGGCTAGAGATCAGGTTTAGGAGGTTGAATGAACCTCCTTGATTTTTAATAGAGGTCCAATTCAAAGGGCGTTAAAGTTGGCACGGGTCCTTCCAGGAATTTCAGTGTCCTTTTGAAACAGAGGATCTCAAGGAGTCCTGTGTTTTCCAACTGAAAATATTATGTCCCTAGTAGCAGTTACTCTGTAGTTGTGATAATCCAAGGATGTAAGCAAGGGAAATTTTGAAGGAAGAGCAACATACATTACTAGCACATAATAATCTCAGTAATGGTACTTTATTTTTGTATTGACCAATTATCTTTCAGACCTGAAGAAGGGCTTATACGCTTGATATCTTGTCTGTTTGTTTTGGTTTTTTTTCTCAAATTACATCAACTGATCTAATAAAATATATTACATTTGCCAACAAATCTTGCTGTGATAATATAAATGTTTCCTGTCCTTTCCTATCTATTTATATTCTATGGTCAGGATCAGGAATGAAAGAGGAGACCACACCAATGAGGCAGCTGAAAAACTGGTGATACCAAAATTTCTTATTAATTTATATTGATTTTTCAGTGTAAAAACAAAAGCAGAAGAAGTTCTGAAATGTCAAAATGTTCCAGGTTTGATACTTGGAGATTTTTCAGTATTAAAGTGGCTTTGTATATCAAGAGACCTTTCTATTTTACAAAACCATTTGTCTAAAAATAAAAACATAGTTTACTATTTGGGTGTTTTTCAAATTTTCCGCTCATCCGAGAGAGTCCCCTACACACAAAAAGTTCGACCCACCAAAATCAGTTTCTGGATTTCTGCATTTATTTATCAGAACTGCCGAAGCAATAAACAATCAATTATTCCAACAGCTCATTCTCCTCCATATGGGCAGGATAATATTCCTGTCTGAAATATTTCTTCTGTGTATGGGCCTGCCTCAAACGATCCCCTCCTGAGAACATATCATGAGATATGCACCATTTACTTATGAAAGCACTTCATTGTTCTCATACTGTCAGACAGCAGTTTTGTTACACCATACTTTTGCTCCCAGCAATTTACTTCCTTCTGGATCGATGTGCAAATTCTCTTACAGAAGCCGAGAAATGCTGGACCCTTATCAAAGTGCGACGGATGTTAATGTAATGCTCTCCAGGATAAGGGGATAAATCTGTGCCTATTTGGCCTGGTGCATAGCTGTACAGGTTTGTGAAAACACTGGACAGAAGCATCTGTTAAATAAACATCTAGATCAAAAAGAGTATTTTCTTATTTGCTTGGTAGGGTAAAGAGGAGAGACAGAGCTCCTCATGATAAATATTGCACTTAGTAATTAAATTTTCATATTTACAAGGTCCATGTAGTAAAAGTTCTAAATTAAATAATCTTCATTTGCATACTTTTCAATCCAAAGGGCATCATTAGAGGACAGTATCTCCAAGACAATAATGAGCTGTTTTCATTAACTATGCCCTAATGATTATAACAGGCTTGTACTTTGGGAGTTGTGAGATAGTTACCCAGGTGAGACAAAAGAAATAATTGTACGTCTATCTATCTCCCCTTCCATCCAAGTCACTGAGTTAGAAGGTTTCTTCCTGCCCCTGGGTTGATGTACTCAGGAACCTCTTGAAAAAGATTTAGTTGAACTTGGGTATGGTGTGGATAAAGGACCAGGAGATGAAGTCTGATCTCAGTTATAGCTCTGGAAATTTGGAATAATGCAAATGAAGTATTATAGGAAGGAACAGACTCATTTTCTGCTTCTACAATGCTGAACGTAAACAGATACTCCAATCTGCTTGATTCCTCTTATTGTTGCCAAATAAAATTGTGTTTAAAATTACCAAAGGGATTGGCATGCTTTTTTCTAACCTTGCAATTATCCATTTATTTTTTACATATAATCTTCTGATGTATCTGTTATCACAGTGTAAAAACTTTTAACTTTAAATTTGAAAACCTTGTTATTCAAATGTGACTGGTCTTACCACACTATTTGATTTATTTTCATATTTTTCTATCAAAAACTGATATGTGATATTTTTTGCTTCTGTCATGTCGATCTGATTTGTGTTTGACAAGTATATATTATCTCTCATACTGATAAACAATTACCACCGAACAGTAGAACACAGAGCTATAAAGGCCTTCAGTCAAACATATTGCTCATCTTTTGCCCTCCATAGATCAACTACATCTTTGTTATTCCACATGAGTGTTTGTCCAGCTTGTTCTTTAAAGGCTGTAACGATGACAGAGTTTCCACAGCTTCCCCAGGCAATCTATCCTAGTACCTAATTATCCTTACTGTTAAAAAGTTGGGGGTTTTTTAACGTCTAAGTTAAATTTCCCTTGACACTATTAAAAAGGCCATTACTTTTCATACTATCCACAGTGGACATGAAGGAAAGATTATTCACTTCTTTTTTTGCAACAACATTTTGTATGTTTGAAGATCACTATCATGCTCCTTATCCATCTTTTTCTTTCTTTTTTCCTTTCTTCTTTTCCTTTCTTCTTTCTTTCTTTCTTTCTTTCTTTCTCTTTTTTTTTTTTAAATCAAGCAATCTCAATAACTTCATAGTGTATTTATAAGCTACGTTCTCAGACCTTTCTTACAGGTCATGCTTCTAGGGTCTTACATCATTCTTGCTGAACTCTGGATATTCTTCAAATGGTCCATACCTTTGCCAAAGTGCTGTGCTTAAAATTGGGCACAATGTTAGAGCTGGTGTCTTAACAATCATAGTATCATACAAATAACATTGGCAGTAATTGAGGAGCTGTAAGAATAAATGTTCTGAGTTGTATCTTTCTCCATTTACAGTTCATCTGTCTTTACAGCAGTTTCACACTGTGCCAGTGTTTTGAAGCTGTAGAAAACAGGGACACTTCTTGGCCCTGGTTTATGCCAACTCAGGTTCTCCTTTACCAACCTCATTCAAGGCATCCAGATGTTCACCAGATGTTCATCCACTTACTGGCTTTGCTGGCTTAAGCAAGGAGATTTTTATTACAAATTGATAGTCATGTGCCAGAGTCAGTTATCGAGGCTCCAGACATGACAGGTAATGTAAGCCCTACTAATATAATTTCTTTCTGTCACATAGCCATAATCTAGCATCTCCCAACATTTTCCAAAATTTGGATCAATCACTGATGTAGCCATGTGCGTATGTTAAGTTTATTTAAATAATATTCATTAACCTACTATTCATGGCATCTCATCCAAGAGGGGCTATCATGTACCATGAATGATCTTGTTTTCCAGGCTCAGCTGTATGAATCATAAATTCCATCAAACCTTCTGTGTGGATATTTTCACGTACTACTTCACAGAACTATAGAGTGTTGGCTGGGGACGACCTTGGGAGCACCGCTGGTCTTACCTCTGCCTTGAAGGAGAACTCTCATCAATTGGATCTGGTCAGCCATGACTCTGTGTAGATATTATTGTCTTCAGTGGGGGTGAAGTGAGAACAAAGATTCAATAATCTGATGAAACATATGGTTAATGCCATTCCGCAAACTTCAATAAAGTTGCTCATGTACTTAAATTCAAACTCATGAATAAAAATCTAGATACTGTAACCTATAAAAAGGAGAGTTTATACTACGGTTGAGACTATACTGGGAGAATCACCTGCAGAGAAAAGAAAAAAATAAAAAACCACCCACCAAACCATTGCTTTGGGAATACTGCAAAAATTGAAATAAGTCAGTTAATGTGTTCTGCGATGAAGAGCATCGTTCCGTGTACAGGAGACTTTTTAGAGGTATTCTGGTTTATTTAAATGCTTGCACTGAGAGAAATCCCATCCCAAGGTTCCTGGATGATCAGGTTGGAGAAACATGGAGAAAAGCGCCTGCTCCAACCGTGAGGCATCAGTTCTGCTCTGAATATCACAGTTACTAGCTGCAGAGCCCAAGTCCAGTTGCCAACCTGCCAGAACCTAAACCCTCATCAACTGCCCGTGAAATGTGCTGTGACAGGCATAAATTGTTGATTATAGGAAAGACTAGCTGAGGACTGGGAAAAACACTGGCTGAGCTAGATATGAATAACGTTCATTCCTGGTGGAGGCTCCCGTTCCAGCAGGCTGGTCGTCACTACGCTCCAGTCTCCTGGGCCCTGGCTGGCCCTATACCTACTCACTGAGGACAGAGCCCGTAGTCACATCATTAATTCTGTCTCAAAAAAACCCCAAACAGTGAAGAGCTAGGTAAAAATAACAAACCCATGGCTGATTTGAAGTATATGTGCTCTCACTCGTAACATCCCGCTCTTCCTCTCCGCGTAGCCCAGTTTCAGCCAGCATCCATTCGGTGTGCCCAAACCCCAGCCTTTTCCACCTGTCTTACCACGTTTGGGCTTTTCCAGCCTCGTAGTGCTTGGTGCTTTGCGCTTCTAACCCTTCTAACCAAGGCCAAATCTCAGAGTCCGAGTGACTCCCCGGAAATCCGCTGCCCTCCCACGGTCACTACAAAGGTTCCCTGGGGCAGAGCAATACGGCCAGTGAAAGCGGGGCTTGCTTTAATCAAAACGGAGCACGGTTTTCAGGTGCCGAGGAGGAATTCCAGGATTTGTGCAGAACTGGACAATCTCAGGGGATTTTACCAGCAAAGCAGATATTACAAAAGTATCTCCGTCTGGTACTTTTTTTTCAATGAGGGAGTTTGATCCTGGTCAAACCACAGTGAGAAAAAAGCAAATGAACTGAAGCAGATAGTCCACAGATAACCGTAAGTATAGGTGTTACCATAATCCTAAACCAATAATTGCCTTCATAAGCAATAATTGCTGTCAACTGGGTAACTCAGAAATTTGTATGCCCCCTCTAAAATATAAACAGCTGGGAAGTTACTTCCCAAGTTGCAGGTAAGGAAATAATTAAAGTACCTGTCTAGCACCAAATATGTGATATTAAAAAAAAAAAAAAGTATGTATTTTTCAAATGCAAAGTCGTTTCAGAATATTGAATTTAAACATTCTATTTAGAAAAATATCAGAAGGAGAATGTGGGGAACTTATTAAAATGTTTCATCTTGCACTTCCCTTTTTCCATTAATCCTCACAATTTATACCAATAAATTCATTTGTATGGTAAATTTCAGCTTTACTGAAATATTGTTCTATTTCAGAAACAGTATTTGAAACAATCATAAATAGATATATCTGCTTTGGAAAAAAAATATTTCTGTAATTTCCATTTAAAAAATCAGTTAAAATATGAAGAAAAAAAAGCTTTTCAATAGAAAAAATATATAAGAAAAGTTCTTTAAAATTCAAAATTATGTTTAAGGGCTTTTTTAACCTCAT
>JAVJGG010000001.1:37895819-37913425 GCA_035590195.1 Aviceda cuculoides | reverse complement strand
CCCATCCCACTGGGTGGGGGGAAGTGAGTGAGCGGCTGCGTGGTGCTTAGTTGCTGGCTGGGGTTAAACCACGACAAGAGTATAATTTGGTTTTAAAGACAAAAAATATGTTAATTGTAAATATTTAAGTTTGTCAGTTAAAATTTACAGAAGTCCTTTGGGGATTTGGATGGCAAGCTGTGACTCAGCAAATAGCTGTTTTCCATCACCCACTTGCTTCTTAACTGGCTAGAAGTCTGGAGTGCCAATTACCTTTCTCATTACCTCATGAAGGGCTGGATAAAATGCTCCATCATTCACTGATCATGAGTAGTGCACGGGCTGTAAAGACACCACCTAGAACACACACTCAGTTATGAGGATAAACATGATGTGGCTCATAAGGCAAAAAAATAATAAAGTAAAATATCTGCTGCATAAACCCTAAATAAACAAATGTTGTTTCATGCACTTAATCTAGTGCCAAGATAATAACATTGTGGAATCAACTGGTAAACAGGTGTTTAGCCTTAATATTCACTTCAGCAGAATAAAGAGAGGTCTTTTATTCACCACATTTTCATTTCTTTTCAGCAGGTTTCCCATTGAGTAATAAACTATTGACTTACAGTTCAATGGCACTTTGTAAATTAGATCAAATCAAGTTTTATCTAAATGATAAAAACAGATGTAGAAGAAACATGAGGAGTAAAAGAGTGCAAAATCCTGAGAACAGGATAATACATTTCATGTCACTGTTATTATTGAGTTTGGAGAGGGGAATTTTGGTATTTTCTTAAACTTGAAAAAGCTGTCTCTGTTTTCTCTTCTTAGTTTCTGAAGGTTGTGAAGCTGGCTAAAGAAATTATAAACTGAAAGTCATATTTCCAGTCTAGTGTGGTACTACCACTGTCTCCGATCATCCACTTCTAAAATAGCCAAGCAGAGTCTTCTGCCATTAACCAGCTTTAACCAGTTCTTCAGTTTTCCATACAATAGCACTATACTATACTATACGTATACTATGTAGTATTTTAAGAGCATTGATCTTAAAGGTGATCCCAGGAATCCCTGCGCTTCTCTGCAGTATTGACTTCTGCTGGGCCGTGTCCACTGGTGGCAGTTTTGCACAAGAAGGCGTCACATTGCAGGTGAGCACCATGCATACTTTAGGTGAGTGGGAGGGAAACGCAGGCTGAAGCAGCTATTTGATTCAGACTTGGATCTTTTGACACAATTCATAAAACAACAAAACAAACAAACAAGGTTTTTTTTCTGTTCCATGGCAGAATAAGAACAAATTTGAAAGTTTGTCACAAAGCGGACCTGTCGGGTCCTTGTCAGCTTTGCTCCTCACAGCTTCCTGCTGTGTGGGAGCTGAAGTGGTTCCTCAGTGAAAAAGGGGATGTTGCTGATTCTGTCAATGCTAATTTAGGTGATATCCACACTATCTCAAAAGATAAGAATTTTTTAAAAAGACCCACTTTCAGTTTTCTACAGGTTTTTTTATTACAGCAGATAATTCCCTAATCTCTCACTGTTGCTGTAAAATAAAAGTTACTGTTTAGAAAATTCCTGTTCAAGCTGACTCTTACAAAGTAGGTAGCACCCATTTAAGATATTCTTTCAGAGACTAAATCTTCTGAGTGGCTGTCAGAGGTCAGGAGGCACATTGCTTTAGAGACTTAAGCACTAAAGAAGCACTTAATTACCAATTATACACAAAGACAGTTCCTAAATGATTTTTAAAACCATGAAAAATGAAATGCTTCATAAGGCAATTAAAAGATGCGCACCTTCAGCATCGCTTACTGCATGGCTTAGACATATTTTACCTCTTAGTGCCATCTAAGGCCATTCTCTAAGTTTCTAACAGACTTATGGAAGGAAAGCTCTAAAAGAGACTTCACCTCATCTGAACTATGGGTTGGGGTTTTTTTTAAAGTGCTGCTCTATTTCTGAAAAAAAACCCAAAACCCAAACACACTTTTTTGCTATATTTTAGCAATTAATGGAAATCCAAAATTTGCGGAATTCTGAACTGCCTTTGTCATGAACCAGGAACAAAGATAATTTTTACCATCATCTTGTATCTCTTTGAGTTTCTTAGAATTCAGACAGGTTTCAGGTGGTGGTGGAAACTGGAACTGCCTCTATCTTGCACTGAAATGGGGCTTACAGGAGCAAACAATGGAAGAAAGAGAAAGTGCGGAGATACTTTGTGTTTCTAGACACTCCATTGTTTTGGGAGGTGGGTTATAATCACCATCGTCTTGCAGTTATTACATGGTAAGCAAAAGTTGTTTACTTCATGGCTACTTGAAACAGACTCTTGGATACTGAAAAGAAATAGACAGGGAAAAGAAGATTTTTTTTATAACTTGAATGAGTTTATATCAGGTTCCTTTGTTTGCCTTCCCACAGCAAATAATCTTTCTTGAGCGTCTAGTGTGGGGTTGGGGCCAGTGTGAGATTCTAGAATAACTCTTACTAACTTATTTAAGTGGGATTGTAAAATAAATGAAAATGTAAAGCTTCTCATAATACAAACAACATCAATAGCAAGTTCTGATGGTAGCACACCAGCTTGAGGACAATCAGTTCTTTAACAGAGCTGCAGGAAAAATTGCTGCTGAGAAATGCGATGCACTCTGGGGCATGTAGGGAATCAGTCTGTTGTAAAATTCAATGTAACCTGATAATCAAAGAGAAATTACTTTTCTGCTCTGCTTTTACCTAGCTGGAAGGGATACTATGATGACAGAAGAAGACTTTTTGTATCAGTGTCTAGAAAAAAAAGGACATAGACTCAAATCTGTCTATGATTGACCGATTATTTAGATACAACAGCATTTATAAAAGGCTGAGAAGCCTCAGATTGGCCGCCCATACAGATTTCTTGCCAGAAAATGAGATTTTCACAGTGTGATCCATAAAAGGAGAAAATAGCACGACACCTACAGCAAGTCATGCTATTCAGTTTTATGCAGGATGGCAGTGCCCAACGAGGAGAGCTTCAATGAGCTAAACCCTGCCCTTGGTTCTGCCTTTCACTTTCTGTCTAAGGTAAGTCTCCATTTCTACTGCTCTTCTTAATCACCTTTCAAAACAGTAAACACGCCTTCTGGTGCTTTTCCATCATAATACACACTATGTAAGTCTCTGTCTTCATCTAGTCCTCTAAATACTACTGTACGACAGCTAATGCATTAATAATGAGAAAAAAATCTATGTAAAGCAGCATAGATGCAGTCCTGCACAGGCAAAAGTATTAGCAAGTCAATGGACTTAGTAGGTTTACAAGGATGACATGAAGCCTGGAGGGGACAGATGAAATTCTCTGGTGTTAAATGGACTTGCTTTGCTGTTTGTAGTATGGTCCAGCCTAGCAGTGGCCAAACACAACACAAGCATAAAGGACGGTCTGAGTGCTTAATATAGAGGCTCTTCTAGGAAAAAAGACATCCATTTATTCATTTCCCACTAGCCCAGTCTTGTCAAAGGAGATAACACTTGCCTTTAACGGGAGATGGAATTTGCCTGCTGGTTTGTAGGTTATTGAATTGACCTCTGATTTTCAGGGATACATTTGGAAACTTTACTTCTTAAATGGGATTTCTACTAAAAGATATAAGAAATCCCTCCAAGGGTATTTACAGTGACTGGTTATCTGGTGTTGACATTAATTGTGCTGGCATATTTTGCAGAACAGCCTCAAGTGTAACATTAGCTGAACTGTAAGACCCTTCCATATATAACAGTCTAGCTTAATATACTTCATATGTATCCCCTGCTTTGTGCCTATCGCTCAGCTGAAAGAATCTGGGCAATTTTATGCAGATGTCTCTTGGGCTGAGCCCTGTAGGTGCATTTATAATGATTAAGGATGTGCTTTTATTTGCTGCATATCTGTATACTACACATGCTTTTTTTCATAAATCTGCTCTCCAAAGAGACAAAATAGCTTTTCAGCAAATACATCTTAAAATCAAATATCCAACTTCATGTAGCAGAGCTCAAAACTTTTCACGTTACAGATTACAGTCTCCATATGGATACAGCCTTTGTTCAGCTCCTAGTCTCATTTATGTACCTTTTTTGTGGTAACTGTCTCAATTATCAACATTTAGTTAATCACTTAGGGTGGTATCAATCAAAAACACACAGGATGAATTCTGATGTAAAACGAAGCAATACTTTGTCTGCATTGTTCCATTTTTCACCAGTTTAATATCTTCTTTTTCCTGTGGTGTGGGACCGTAGGCTTTCAACTCTGACTTACCACCCAAGAGAGCTCAAGGTCCTGCCACTATAAGGAGTAATGTCAAATCTTGACACAACTAGGAGGTGAATGTGGGACCAGCATGGCTGAGTGTCACCACAATGGTATCGTATAATAGTAGATTATTTCTGCAGTGGATGGGGTGGCAGTTTGCTGAGGCAGCAGTGTACGGCGGCAGCCTGCGAGCCGTAAGTGCTGGAGCTTTTCAGTTAGCACTCACCACCAAATAGACTGCACCTTCTGCAGATTGCCTTTTTCCACGTTTTGTAAGGGCTTATTAAATTCTATTAACCTGATAACTTGACAGTTTTGTTGTTTATTGGTGATGCATTATAAATTTATTGAAATATTGGTATTGGCATGTTGAATTGCTTATTTAGGTCACGAGTTACCATAATCATGGAGTGTCTATGAAATGATGGTACCAATTATTTATTCCTGTTTGTTGATTTTAATAACATACGTCAAAGGGGAACAGGAGCCCCATTCCCTTAGAAAAATGAAACAAACACAGACTGCTGAGACTCCAGGTGTACATCAGCTTGTTCTCCAAAAAGCCCAATTAGCCCCCTTCAAATTAGCTATTGGTTCTTATACAGCAGAGATGAGTGGATCAAGAACAATGAAAAGAGTAATGAAAATACACCTTTGAATTTTCTGGTTGTTTCAATGCATTGCAACACACGTAGTGCTCTTACATTCACTGATGCTGCATTGCAGAATGATAAAAAGGAAATTACCAAGTGATTTTGTCATATATAAATCAGTAACAGATATATCCCTCATTATCAGCAATGCACATAAAAATGCAAAACCCAGATTCACATTTTACCGAAATCCCTACTATTTTGGGTTTTTTTTCTAACAACACATGTAAAAAGTAGAAACATTTCTATTTTTTATATAAATTATTTTTGCCTAAGAGTACCTTGATTTGAGGCTTTTTGATACACTGAGGTTTAGAAGTGGAATACTGCAAGAGATTTAAGCAGTTATGCAACAAATAGTAGCAGGAAAGTTACTGTAGTGACTGTAATGGAATCACATCCACTCTGGCAAAATCTCAGATTGTCTCTGTGGCTTTCATTAACAGTCCCACCACACTCACAATGTCAAACATATTGTATTTAACATCTCAATGGAACTGATTAGAATGATTAAGAGCTGTGGGACAAAAAAGAAAAAAAAAAAACAAACAAAAAACACAACTGTCCAAAACCACCTACAGAGCTTGACTACCATGTATTTATTACTCCTGTATGCAGCACAGGTGAGCTGCAGATGGAGACTTTTCTAAGCAATCCCCTCCTATTTCTGCCAATATTAAGCCTTTCAGTTCTCACGACTTCCTACACTACATTCCATTTTTCTTTATCCATCACCAGCTTAAAAGCTCTTGATAAAGTTATCAAGCAGCAGATAGTTCAAGACACAAAAGAGTCTGTCAGGAGGCAGGTATTTTGAGGAGCCAGTCTGAAATCCACAGGATTTCAAAAATTCTTTTTGTGCAGTGACAGGCAGTTTTGTTTTCACAAAGTAAACTTGGTCAAAAAAAATCATCCAGGAGAATAGGAAATCACTGGGAATACCTAAAGCTCTGGTAATTTTTTCCCATTTCAAGGTCCAAAACCCCCTGGTTGTTGTATGGGCACCCAGTGCTTGAAGGGCAGTATGAGAAACGTGGAAAATCACTATGCCCAACTGGAAGTAGAATCCAAGCCCTGTATATGCAACATTACAATCACCTTGATGGTTAAATTTGGTGTCTCTCCATCTTGCAATGGCGTGGGATAAGGAAGATAAGTGTCTCCTTCAAGCCCATACACTCTCCAAAGCGGCCTGAGGGATGCAGTCCAGATACTTACCGTGAGCGCAGCAAATCCCACCGGCGTATGCATTAGCAGTATGGCTGGCTCTCCCAAGGCTCCTAGCTCTCATGGGCTTGGCACGAGTGCCCAAACATCAAGCTACAGCCTTGGGTGCTGTTGCAGCAGCTCCAGATATTGTCACTCAGTCTTTCAGCCTGGCCTCCGATGTCCTCAGGCCTCTCAGGACTCATCATTATTCTGGCAAACACACCTGGTGTTAAAGTGTTTCCATCAAGTGGTGGTAAAGTGTTTCCATCAACTTTGCCAGTCGTGGATCAATCTCAGTGACAACGATTTGAAGGCCTTCATACGTTAGGACTCTTGAATGATTACAGAGGACTGTCATGCTTGTTCCAGAGGGAATTCACAGAGTGATGCCAGAGTTAAATATGATGAATGGAATGTTGGTAATCAACAGATTGAACATCTACCACTGTCAGCAAAAAGGGATCCTTCAGCTTAAGACGAGGACACTGTGGTTTCCCAGTTTCTTATGTTCTTTCCCCGAGCATTCACTACTGGCCCTGTGAGAAGTACACTGGTAGTGATGGTGGTGCCTGGGCTTGACACCAAATAGAGCTATTTTCCTCATTTCTTATTATCAGGGAGTAGAGAACAGGACACAACTGACACCAAACATTCTTTGTTGCAATCTGTCACTTAAAAAACATAATAGCCACAGATCACACAAGGAGCTATGAGTGTGGCAGGTCATTAATATCATCTACCATGCAGCAAATTGCTTGTCATGCTTCCTTTATACTCATTTATGACTAAAGAGGACTGTTTGAAATGAAAAACAATAAATATTTTTCACACAGCCTCATTCGTTAATAAAGATGAATTCCCTAAGTTTCTTGCAGCACTGAGGACTTGAATCAAAGAGAAGAAAATTAAAGAAATAAAAAAAGGACATATACAAATTTATGATTATGGAAACTTCATGGGCTTTGACATTTAAATAATTGACTTAAATAATGCTATGAATCTTATATATCTTATTTTGATTCAGAATAGGATGACATCATAATGGGAAATAATCATAATCAAAAAAATTGTTTTTTCCTGTGGCAGAAAGTAGCATATGTGTAATGAAGACTGATTGGGAGGCAAACATTAATATTTCTGCAACTCCAAAAACTTCAGATTATTACAAAAACATCACTGAACTGTACAACTCCACATCGCGCACGTTATTTTAGGATATTTCCCCATGCAAGTTGAGAATTCAGGAATGATATTAGGATAACTCATACATACTCATTTTTCTTCAGCAATTTTTGTTTTTCCTTGTCCAACCTCTCAACCTTTTTTTTTCGATTGTCCCAAAGAAGGTTGAACTTTATCACCTGCTTTTTCAGGAAGAATTTAATGGGTGGCAAAACTTAAGCTAGAGAGTCAAGTTTGGGTGTTCTGCTGCCAAAAATGGATAGGTAAGCAAACATTCCATGATATGCTAAATTTCTGAAATAAGGTCAGAGACCCCAGAATATACTGAAGTTGGATGAGGTTATTGTGCTTACTAAACCAAAAACAGAAGAAAAGTGTGTTCTGAGAATGTGCTGAGTAGGTGACAACTTCCATGTTGCTTTTACTGAACTGTTCTGATAGTTTCAAGCTATGTTTATGCAATATATAAAAAATGGCAAACTGAGTCAAATATCAGAATTGATGAAACCGTGACTGGAAGCTGTTGCATAGTACTGTCCTTCTGCTTATAAATAATGATGAAATTGGGTTGTTTGACTTGAAAGTGAAGGGAGCAGCAAGCCTCTGACAATATGCTGTTGTCACATGTTGATATCACCATCACTGGAGTACCAGAACATACCATGGCTTGGGTTGGGTTGGTTTCAGCTGGTTTCTCCAATAATGATGATCCCTGGGCAGAAGACTGGAATTTAGGATATTATAGCTGCTGGTTCAAACTCTCACGCTGGTCAAGACACTCAATTTCTCAAAAAAAGTGCCCTAGTTGCCAGTATCTTTTGCCTCATATAACATTGGAGATATTTTGAAGCACTTCGAGGACGAAAGGATGTGTATTAGCTAGTTCTATCCCTCTAAGATTACCAGATCATTTTGTTGCATGTAATTGCATGCAATGTTCTGGGATATAAATAAATATGTGCCATGTGGACTCCCACGAGTTCAGTACAGGAACCATTTCAGAGAAGTAATTAAGATTGCTGTCTAATTCCCAACATTGCTGAACTTTCCTTTTCCCTTGCTTCTCCTTTTCCCTTTATTTAATCCTTTCTCTTTCTGTTTTGTATAAATTCTTTTCTTCCCTTTCTGCAACAATATTATTCCCACTTTTGTTTACCTTTGATGTGAATCTCATGTAGTACCTGGGAGCACGTTGTGGTCCGTTGTAATGTCAGAACACTTTGAAGGCATCTTTAGTGGAAAGTCTTAATGCTCAGATCTAAGGAGGAATAGTTTCTTTATTCCTGTCCTTTCTGGAGCTTCCTACCCATCTCTCTAATAAGAAAAGATACCAAAAAGTAGAAGATATGTGGCGATTCATCAATACCTGCCAGCTTATTGGGTAAGGAGAATGTACCTCATTAGCAAACTCCCCAAGTTTTTAATCCTGCATTCTCCATTCTTCCAAGTTACATAAATCTAAAATGCAAGGCCCGATAAGTATCCCTATTAAGCTGAAATCCTCTTTGAGTTCAAAGGAAGTATCATGAGTGTGAAAGGTTGCAAAGCATCCCAGAATTGATGCACCAGCAACTCTGCTGATGCAAACTGATGCTGTTCCACTGATTTCACTAATGGTATTCCAGTTTAATGCTGAAAAAACCCCCAGATATAAGATACGTTACTTAGGTTATAGTCTCCAATAGATTGATTGGTTTCTGTTGATACTATTGGAATTGGTGAGGAAGAAATAAGTAATCTAACTCATAGAACTGAGATAAATGATATCTTGTAGTCCTAGCTTTACCTTACTGAACTTCCATAAATTACAATTCCCTCCTTAGATATTTTTTTAGAAATGAAGTTCAGAATGTTGGTTGAAACAAATATGTATAATATTGGTATGTGAGTTCCTAAGAGAGATGTTAATGAACAAGTATGAATGCAAGATTAAGTTACAAAATTCTGTTAAGAAAGTTTTATGATATTAAACCCTTTTTTCAGAAAAAAATCTCCCTTGACCTTACTTACAGATCTAAAAGCAAAATATTTACTTACTTCGAGAACTGTTTTAAAAAAATAGATTCTTTGACTGAGTTATCACTCTCATAGTCCTTAAGTAGCATATGAATATAACATCCCAGATCGAGCAGGGGATATTGTAGATTTTATCAGACTACCTCCAGCAGTCTCTTCCTTAATAAGTGATTCTGTGATTCCATGATTCTTAGTTTTCCACAAAACTCTTTATTATTAGAAATCTCAGGTGAGTGCTATGCTATGTTTCTTCCAAAAATGTCCACCATGTGTATGAATTTCCATGGGGTGAAATACCTCAAAACCTAAAAATTTTAATACAAAAATGCCTGTGAGGTACTCCGTACACTTTATACCAACTTCAGTAGTTTTTAATAGAAGGGCATAAAATAAACTCCACAAGTGGCATTAAGTATCACTTTTACTGGAAGTGACAGTGGATGACAAACCATGGACTACTCTTATCCACCGAGAAGTCACTTTCTGAGGCATGAACACAGTGGCAGGACAGTTCAGGATACCATTCAGCCTGACATCCACTGAGGAGGCATGATTTCACAGTCACTAATTACCTGAGATGCATCTCCATGGGTCACTGCAATTCATATAAGAAGAATATGACCCAGCCCTGGGTGACCTTGGCATGGCCACACACAATACAGGGATAATAACTTATAGGACTAATTAACTTACACTGGAGGCAATTTTTCTCAGCAGGTACAATTAGGACACGCATAGCACTAAACTGATTCAGCTGGACTTCTTCAGTCCTTAAATAAGCTCATTGAGCTCTGATAAGGCTTCGCTGATGTAGACATGCTCCCAAGGAAAAAAAGAAGTCTCTACAGCTGTATGTGTATGTAGATACCTATAGTTATACAGATATATGTATAAAATAAATGTATTTTTATTCAGACTTTTCCTTAATTGACTTTGCACTATTCTTTGGAAGAATAATCTGCTAGCATAAAATACCTCATGACTAGTAATAATTCTTTTATTTATCATCAATTGCGTTGTGGCTGGAAGTGTGTTGCTGATACACTTCTGCCAATAAGATCCTCTGGAAATGAAACCAAAATCCTGCAGAAATTATATTTAGCATCAGCTCACCTCACCGCAGTACACTGGTCTGACTTGCTTAGTAGTTATCTCTTTCTATTTGCAGTGAAGGTATGAATACCTGATTTATTGCCATAAGGACAATTAAGCGTGGTGTCCTGGAGAAGGATGGTGGGACATACTGATGAGCCTTTAGTTTGGAAACAAGGGCTGTAAGTATTGGTAAGGTCTTACTGATCCTTTTTCTTTTTTTTATTAAGAAAATTCTATGAACGTCAAGAGCAGAGCAAAAGAGATAGCTTACACTGTGCATTTCAATTTAAAGCCACAGCTTCCGAAGAGGTCACATTTCTACATTTGCTGGGGTTCTTGTAGAGCATCATGGCCTGTTACTACCAGGATATCATTTGGCACATTGACTTTTTCCATTTATCAGGGAATACCTGTGTCCAAATAATCATTCCAAGAAAATCGAATTGTAGATGATCAGATCTTGCCAAAATTTCAGTTCTCTATGTTCATCAATAGGACAAACATCTTGCCACTACCCAAAATGTACAGAACTGTACAGAGTAAAACACCAAAAAAATGTCCCTTTCAATAAAAATAAATAAAGGAATAAATAAATCTCTAAGAGAATACATTGACCATGAGCTCAAGCTAAGCCAAGATGACCTTGCTACAAAAAAAAATGTGACCCTTTCCTCCACATCTCTATAAAACAATGTTCCTCTCTAGATAGACGTTTGATACATGTTTTACACTCAGTCCTGTTTCTTCTGGGATTTATTCTTTGGATCATTATTCTTCATGCTGGATATCTATTAAAACAGCATAGTCATACAAGGAGATGTGCACCTAGCACCAAGAAGACCAAGCTCACCTTAAGTTAAAAAGTATTGAGTCAAAAGGGCTGAATTTTAAAATGGCAGCAGAAGAAAAAAACAAAACAAAACAAAACAAAAAAACCACCCCTTAATCTAGATTTTCTAAGACTACCAGTCAGGGATTTGATTTTTTTTCCCTTCCTTATTCATTTAATCTACTCTTCACTGCTCTACTCTTCCCCCAGCAGACAATTTCATACTTCAGAGTTAAACCCTTAGATCATAACACTGACAGCTGCTTTCTATCAGTGACTGTGATCCAGTAAAGAAGTCAGGTTTCTGAGCAGGGAATATTTCATAAACCCTTGTAAGAGAAAGGGATAATTGAATGATATAAGGGTGGCAGCCAAAATTCAGTTCTAGCTTTAACAAACTCCACAGTGTATTCAGGAATCTTCAGACATGAAAATTAAAGGCAATGAAAGTGAGGATACTTTTTATTTGGCAGGTGCTGATTTGGAACAAGAGATGTTGCACAGCAGGATAATAGATTTTGACTCAATGAAAAGAATAATTATAGAATAGAAGAAAACAGACTGAGGCTATCACTAACTAGAGATCTTAAAAGGACAGGTAAAATATCTGTTTGGTTTAATTTTATTTCTTCCTTTTGTTGTTTGTTCTACTACTTTATCCACCCCCGAAGTGATAATTATAGCTTAATTCACCTTCCATTTTTTGTTGCTGAAAAGCCAGATGCCTTGTCTCAGTTGATCACCTAGGCTCTGTGTAGTTTAAACCACAATAGTGGTGTCTTTAGGTTATCCTCGCCTGACAGATGGGATACCACAGAAGTTGATTGGATCTCTCTTTAGATTTACCTCTCTTTATTCCTTGACAAAACAGAGAACCTTTAGACTGGGTGTCTGATTCTTATAGGGTTAAAGTTATGTGAGATGTATCCTATTCACAAGTTATTCATGAACACTCTCTTCTTTGCAATAAAGATGACATAATCTATCCCTCAGGTGAAAAGTCTAAAAATCAGGGGTGCTAGCCTTCCCAAATTTGGATTAGTGTCACTTTTAAATATAGCTTTCACATATCAAGTGTGATTCTCATATGGAGAGCAGCCATATTACACCCTGCTCTGGAAGAAGAATCGCCCTAGAATATGGAGCTAATATTTAATAAGAGTCATCATTATAAATCACTTTACAGAGGCTGGTGAAAAGCCATTCATGAAACTGATAAACTGTATGTACATGCTTCTGAACGTTCACAGCAGACGAATTTCCTATTTAGTATTCACACAGACACCTAGAAGTAACAGCTTACCCCGCCCTCCCCCATGCGCAGCAGACACAAAACTTTCTCACATTCAAAACTGACTTTAATTGTGTGTTAGAAATGCACAACAACTGTCTCCCATATAATCTGGAGATTGGAAATCATTTAGAGAAACTGTTAGATGTACAACACTGAGAAAGTCTGGTTTTCTCTTTGGATGATTAACAGACAGAAAAGGGGAATGAAATTCTTTAAATAAATTAATGAGTTAGTTAAGATTTCTAGAATCCTAAAGAAACCTGATGAAGTTACTGTCTACTGCAAGCTCTTGTGCATTATGATGCTTGCTGCTACAATGATTTCAGGGTTTTGTGTATTTGCTCGTTTTATTTGGGGAGTTGAAGTGAATTTCAGAACTGACTGCCCTGCTCTGTGTACGTGCGTGACCACCCCTAAGAGAGTACGTCCCTGCTCCCTTTAGTAGACAGGTGGCAGATGAGTGTAGCACAAACACTTTCAAACTCCTGCTTAACCGAACCGATGTGACCAGAAGCTGTGGTATAGAAGTGAAGAAAAATGTGCATCCAGTCCCGACAGCAGTGTGGCTGTTTCAGTAGGGAACTATGTTCCTGAGTTATTCTTTGTGGATTTCTTGAGGCAGCTAGGTGTCTGCTACCTTAGGTGTCTCTTCATCAAACTCTACTGTATAATGTCAATTACTTCACACAGGTTTCCAAGTGCTATACTCTTAGTGAGTGCTAGTCTTCGAAGGTACAAACTCTGGGTCTTTGTTAAATTACGCAGGGTTTTTTTGTCTAAAGATAACATTGTAGACAATCCAGGTCAATCATCCAAAAGCGCACCAGCTCATTTTAAATTGAAGATGAGACTTTTGGAAAAGCTGTGACCACATATTTTTAAATATTTATTTTGCCACAGTGTACATGAAGAACTTCACATTGTACTGGAGGTATTGTCTACATTTTATTCCAGAAAACTCAGATCAAATACATTCTAACTGAAAGGATTCATACTGGTTTTCATAAGTATTTCCTTTCTTCTGTCACTAGTAGCTATCAGCATAAATAATGAGCTAAGAAAAGAACTAGAGAGTGAGAGGATTGTAAATAATGGGATTGCTATTATGTAAGCTATAAAAGTTTTCTAAATGAAAATAAATAAATAAATAAATAAATACTTCGTAAAACTGAGCCTGCCATGAAATGTTATATTTCCACTGCAGGTAAATCTTGCAAAGGTAAGAGATGGACAGACTCTGGAGACAGAAGCCATTCATTAGAATGTGAGGTCTCAGCAATAGCTATGCAAATTAGTCCATGTTGCTTTGCCTTTGTACTACCATCCAGAAGAAGAGAGTAAAGAAGTAAAAGAGTCTGCATAGACCAGGGCAGGTCCAGACTGCCATTGGCAGGAAAAATAGAAGAGATTTCATAGTGGAGATTGTGTCTGTCAAGTGCTTTTGATGGCCGTCAGAAATAGGGCAGGGGGCACTAAATCCTTTTGAATGAGATGGACACAAGCAATCGTTTATCCTATCCACAGGTAGCTGGGAGGGATCTTTTGGAAGGGAATATCCGTCCCCTATGACTACAGAATTTGACTGGCTTAAATTAAATGTTTCATTTTAGGAAAGCTAAAAGTAGCTGAAATTAAATCGATGTGTCTATGCGACCATCCCTAAGACAGTATAGGTTACTGTTGATAGTGATGAAATCAAATGAGGTGGAAAAGGGCATGACACTTCATTAAAAAAATGTTTCCATGATAGATTTCAGTTTACAGAAGTCCAGTTCATTACATCTATGTTAAAACTTGAGCTTTGTGATAGCAGTGCTGTGACCCCACAATGTCCATGGCATTTAAACTCTCCACTTGCATTGATCTGCCCAACAGTACCCTTCAAGCACACAAAAAAATGACTGAATCATTATCTTTCCATCAAAAGAAGTATTTCAATGACTTTCCTTCAGGCATGAACTACCCTTTGTGAAAGGAGTTGTCAAAAGGCCAAGGCCAAATGGCACAATTTGTAAATAAAGCTGTCAATCAGTCCATCGGGTCACAAGCGAATTGTTGCAAACAAATCGTTTTCTTTCTGCTCAGTTGTGGCTGCAGTTGTTATCTTAAAGGATACTGAAGACTCAGGACAGGGACATGTGCTACTGGTGAACCCAAGGAACTCAATTTTGTCCTGTCCCACTCTGCCAATTTTCTTTTCACAAATCCAAACACGGTCCCCAGCCCAACGTTCTTTCTGGCTATGAAAAGTGCTGCTGGACACCATCTGTATCTGTGACCCAGCTGTTGAGGAGAGAATAGGAAGTCTTCTCAAAAAGAAGTACCTTCAGGGACAACAGATTTTTCCCTAAGTTTTCTCTCTCTCTTTTTTCTCTTCCTCTTTACTAAATATGGAGACAGGTGGGTTGAGTCCAGAATGAAAGTTGGATATGTAAAGGCCTATAAGCAAGGAAGCCTCAGCTGTTCCTTGTCTTCCAAATAATCCGTGAGAATAAATGTCAATATAATTTTTTTTCTCTACCTACACTCAGCTATTGTAATTCTGTTTATATTTCTATTGTGATTTTATTTTAGGGCTCATCACAACAAGAATTAATGAACAAGGGGAGATGGGAATTGGAGAACATGACAAACATGTAATCAATGAAGATGAAGCAGGTATACACTGATTCATTGTGGGGTTAAAGAGCTAATTCCTTCATTCTTTCCTAGCAGGTGTCTCCACCTTTTGTTTTTTGACTGAACTGTTTAGTCAAAACCGCCCTTTTTTAATGCTTGTAGATGTTTGCTAAATGGCTTCTCCACGATCAGGACACATACTGAGCTATCAGTGAAGTGTTCAGCATCATGATGAGCATCCTGAACAGCTCATGACTTTTGATGTTGAAAATAAAACATAACACCTAGATTTCCATTTTCACAAAGTGGTGGGTGGGTCCTAGCTCCAGATTTGACCTCAATATCCCCATGATTATTATTTTTTAATGGCTGAGCACATCTGAAGGGTTTGAACTATCCTATGGGAAAGAAATGTTAGAAACAGGAATTAAGGTGCAATTTTGATGCTTTAACCTGGACTTCACTGGTTTCCCAGAATGCAAATTTCAATGCAAAGCACAGCAGAGTTTGTTCAACAGCACTGTAGTTACAGTTGCCATCTGAGCATATGTAGGTTGAAATCTCAGTCCTCTTGGTGAGGAGTAAACCTTGTACTTCTCAGATTCCAGGAATCATATATTTTGGGAGTTGGGATTTTATTTCCCCAACTACGTGTTTGGAAAGGTCAAAGGTTTACAGTAACTAAAATGAAAGATAACTTTGAAACCCTGATAACTTTTGGAAACCTGAAATTCTTGATCTCTATTCTGCTTTCTTAGTAAGAAAAACAAGATTATCAGTTGTTTTAAACCAATATTGAGTTCTTGATTCATGCTAATTTTGAAGTGATTTAACAACCTTATGTGACTCAGGAATCCAAGTCTATAAGACCAAAGATGCATCTTGTTGATTTGATAATTTTAAGGTCCATTATTGTCTGTTTCCTTACTATTGAAAGTTAACTTTGTTACCTAAGAGAAAGGTGAATAATCCATCAGAAATCCCATTTAGTTTGGTTGCACTCTAAGTGTGCAAGAAAAAGTAGAATTATCAAAAGTCACTATATATAATAAATGGAAATTATTGCTACAGGCAAATACATGTACAGCTAAGAGCACAGTACACATAATGCAGTTATAAATATAAATATGACTTTCTGCTTTATGGTTAAAAAAGCAATGTTGGTATCAATTCTGAAGCACCTTTCTTATGCTCATAAAAAATATAGCAATTCTTCAGCGGGATTTAATAAATAATAAATAGACAGCAGTCTAGTGGATGGAGGTGATGAATAACCAAAAGGAAGAGACTAAATACAATATTTGTGTATAATTAAAACACTCAGCTACTGCTGGTTGATTTGATTAATGGCACCTTCTTAATTATAAAGTGTCTTTACTTATAATTTAAGACTACGACAGAATGTCTTTTGCTCATCCAGCAGCATGAGACAGTGGAGAGATGAAGTATTTTATTATCTTTCTTGAATAACGATGAGTTCTAATATAAGGCAAGCACTGCAATGCCAAAGTGCATAGGAGGTTAAGGAATCTACAGGTTAGAATTCATAACCAGTAGATGGCACTAATTTTATTTAATTCCATTCTACCAAACTAGAGCAAACTTCCTTTCTCTCCTGCAATTATTTTATTGGGTTTTTTTAAGATAGAGAGCAACTTTTGCTGAAGGAAAATAAAGTTTTGGAGAAAATATTTAAAGATTTGATCTCACATGGTATATTAAATAGGGGAAGGAGAGAGGTTCAAAGTGTTTCAACAATTCCAAAACTAAGCTTTTAAATTACAAAACTAGACAAGGAAACAAACAAGAGGACAACATTAGAGATAAGCTAAAAAGTGGTACAGAACCTTATCTCAATTTAAATGAAATGTTTCTGGTAGACATACAGTGAAAGACCACCTTTTTTTTTTCCCAAAACTCACCCTCTAAAAATATTTTTAAGTTAATGAAAACCAGTTTCCCTCCTCACCACCCTTTCAACCAGCAGATCTACTGCAAATCAGTATCATTGTTTGAACTGCAGAAATGTCACTTCTCAGTTTAGACTGGAAGCCCTCCACATCTCCATATGAAATTGTGCAGACAGGCCCCGTCACAGGGATGGTCCCTCCCTTTGGTAGTGGTAAAGTTGCAATTATTCCATATCTCAAGTTCGGCCAGAAATGCTAGAAGAGCAGCCCTCACCACTACATCCGTAGAGGGACAATTTCAACTCTGATTTCTATTCTAGAAGCCAACAACTAGACAAGGTAATTCATAAGGTCATTGTGGTGGTTTTGGCTGGGATACACTTAATTTTCTTCATAGTAGCCAGGACGGGTCTATGTTTTAGATTTGGGCTGAGAACAGTGTTGATAATACCGGGAAGTTTTTGTTGCTGCTGAGCAGCGCTTACAGAGAGCCAAGGCCCTTTCTGCTCCTCACCCCAGCCCACCAGTGAGCAGGCTGGGGGGG
>JAVJGG010000001.1:37881797-37895679 GCA_035590195.1 Aviceda cuculoides | reverse complement strand
GTCTTCCCAAGTCACCGTTAGGTGTGATGGAGCCCGGCTGTCCTGGAGATGGCGGAACACCTGCCTGCCCATGGGAAGTGGGGAATGAATTCCTTGTTTTGTTTTGCTTGCACGTGCAGCTTTTGCTTTCCCTATTAAACTGTCTTCATCTCAGCCCACGAACTTTCTCACTTTTACTATTTTGGGGGGAGCGAGCGAGTGTCTGTTTGGTGCTTAGTTGCCAGATGGGGTTAAACCATGACAGTCATCAACAAGCATCTGCTTTCAGGTCATGCCCTGTTGGCGTCTCTAGAATTACTTGTGCAACCATTCGCAGTTTCTATAGAGCACATCCACTGGATCGGTGTGTCTTTTCTCCTTATATTCAAAAGTGTCTTAACACACAGTTAGTGCCAGTGGAACTGTGAAGGTTTTTTGCAGGGCATGTGCTACTACAAGCTAGTATGCCTAAAGGCAGAAGGAAAGGGGCATAATCTAATTTTAGGTTTCAGGGCTCCAGGCGGGTTTCTTGTTTCCTGGAAAGGGAGCAAGCTGGTAGCACGGCAGCTCTGGACATCTCCCAGGAACAAAGAGCAGAACCAGTGCAGACAACTGAGCTGCCAGTTACTCGCATTTTCTATGGCATGGTGGGATTTCTCTAAATTTAAGCATTAAATAGATCTTAGTTTATTTACTAAACTTGGGGGGGGAGAGACATAAAAAGAATGAAGCATAAGAAATCTGAAATAACATCTGCTGTCAGATGTCAATATTATCACTTGAGGCTTGGGGGGGAGAGAGAGAGAGAGAGAGAGGAAAAAAACAAATTAGTCCAATGTTAGAACAATTTTTTTGGCAAGCAAACCGTATGAATGAAATAACCTGTTCTACAGTTAAGATACTGGCTAGCCTTTAATCTCTTCTGCCTGAATAGACTCATCAGTGTTTGGTGGAGTTCTAATAGCAAATACCATTTCACAAAAGGAGACCATGAAACGAGATTCTTCTTGATATGCAGCCAAAAAGGTCTGGATTTTTATGGAGCAATCAAATTTACTCTGGCTACCTCTGGTACAAAAGTGACCTCTAATAAAACTCAGTTTATGTCCTAGCCGTACAGGTGTTTAGGAGGATGCTATCACATTACTTTTTTTCCCCACTTCTAGCAGAGTATGGATTGGATTAAGAATTGAGGAAGTCCCAAAGCCTTAACCTTGCTGTATTTGACAGCACTTTCAATGAATATATGTGCAGGATTTAGAAGAAATATGCCTGGCTGAAACCTAGATTCAAAGGCACACAAACTTCGAGGCTTGGAGATCTGAACTTTTACATCTGTCTTATACATATAATGTAGTAAAGCAGAACCCAAGATTTCTCTTTGTTCAGAGCTCATGGTCTAGAGTGGCAATGCACAGTATTTAGCAGATAAATAACGCTCAAGCGGACTATAAAAGGCCAAAGCTGGGCTGAACAATGCCGAGCCTAGGAAAGCAAAGCTTCCCCCACTTGCTGTTCCCGTCCGAACCAAACCTGGAGATGACAGTATTGTGGTCAGGCACCCCAGAGATTTATATGTGACCTGTCTAAGTATGTAAACTTCTGTTCATTTATTTATCCACAGCTATGCATGCTCCTGCTTCCCCTTCTTCTACCTGAAATCCACTGAAAGCCTGGAGCAATGGCATCTGGACTGTCACGGGTCTCAGAAAAACAGCAAGTTAAGAGCCTGTGTTTCCTAGAAATACACAAATGTCTTGAATGAAATGAAAGAGGTCATGAGTTTGTTGCTGATGCACACCATTCACCTAGTTGGCCAGTCCAGATTTTCCCAGTCTGGAGAGCACTGAGGATTCCAGTTTAGTGAAGGTGTGGTAGGCAAGACTCAGCCTCATTAGAGGCTGCACTGCTCTTTAGCAAGAGTCAGACTTGCCAATCTGGGAAGCTAATAGTTTTCCTTTAAAAAAACATTTTGTCCTAAGCCAAAAGTCAACAAGACTCAGACTGGCTTGCCATGGGTACAGGACCATTTGAAATGAATAATACTTAACGGATGTATTGGAAATCAATTGAAAATCTTTAACCTCTCAGCCAGCCTCATTACAGGAACCCAATACCCTCTCTGGTGCAAATGCCTGTCAGATGCCCAGCTAGAGCAAGATATGATGGGCACTTAGAAAGGAACAGAGCCATTAACTGCGTAGATCCCTCTTCTCCTTTATATTATTCAGTTCTACATATGTGTGATGCATCAGCAAAATGGAGATTCTTCATTCTTTACTGCGTGGGAAAATACATTTGGGGCTGAAGAGGTTTTTCTTTTTCATTTAGTAACTGTCAGCCTAGTATTTTCAATGACTGATTTGACTGATTATATTAATATTTAAGTATTTCAGTAAATTAATATTTTGTTCTCTGGTCTTTTGAGGCTTTACAAAAAACAAGAGGAAGATTAAATAAGCCACCGAAGACAGAATTAACTATTTGATCACAGAAACAGTCTAGGGTTTAAGCTGTGTGTGGAAAACACTTTCACTGTTATTCCTGCCCATCCTTTTTGTATTTCACAGAGGACTGTACATCTATTTTGGTAAAAGTGAGCAACAATTTTGGTGCCCCTCTTAAGGAACTGAGTCTGGTGCTTCTGTTTTACATAGCACGAAATAGTGCTGAGATACCCAAACTACTTCTGAAAACCTATTTCCCAGTTGATTTGCCCAACGGTACTCCATGTTACCACTACTAAATTGCCCTAAGCAAGCCAGCTTGGCTATATTGAAACAACTTTCCTAAATATCAAGCAGAAACTGTCATAACTACTCAGCCTTCATATTCCATGGCTTTTGGCAGTGCCAAAAGCCAGGCAGGGCTTTAGTGTGAGAGTATTAGAAAAGAGTTGTCATGGCAATGTTTGGGGTTATTTTTTCTTGGTGTCATGTGGACAACAATTATTGATTACAGAAGGGTTTGTAAACAAGCCCACATATTGTCACTGTGGGTGGCATATTAATTATTAAGTAAACACAAGAAAATAAATGTGTGCAAAGTATTGTTATTACAAGCAATAGGAGCCATTTATCATGGTGCCATATGAATTCAAACTGAACAGAAGTGATAATTGAATCCCTTAGTTAATACCATTCCTCTGGCAAAGGATCCCTGGGAAGCATGATTGTTAATTGATTGCCTTGTATGATTAAAAATGCAGAAATAAGTCTCAGCAATATTACACATACTTCAGTTCACGTGTCAATGAATTTACATCAGGAATAGTCTTTGGTGCAGATTAATAAAATAGGATATTGAGATTTGAATATATTTTTTTTTCATAGTAAAATGTTCTCTTTGTTCTAGACAGTACCAACACACAACACAAGATGCTGCCACAGTTGTCATCTGTCCTGATTTTTATCATGGGATTTGCAACCTGCAACATTTTTTTTAGAGCTCATTTGCAGGAATCATATTGTTATCAGACAACATCAACTTTTATTAAAAAGTGAAAATGCATTCTACTCCTCATAACTTTGGCTACCTGCCAAATGTCAGCGTGAAACATTCAGTAGCAAAGAAAAACAGGAAATTAAGTTTTAGGATTTAAGAATGGTGAAGGCAAGTCCTGATTGCTGAACACTTATGCCAATGTGCTTGTATTTTCCACTGTCATGATGCTGTAAATGAAACGGAAAAATCGTAATGGAAATAGAGTAGTAATGTCTCCCTATTTCTTCTAATGAATCAAGACTCAAAAAAAATTTATGATGTGAGTTATCTAACGTCTCACAGACAATCTGTGTCACAGACCAGAAATAAACAACTTCTTGGTCACAAGACTGCCCTCCTTTTCAGGTCAGCATTACCCAGTGCTGAGTAATGCAGACTAATAGAGTTTGTCAAAGAGGTTCGGAATCCAGCACCCAAAGAAAGGCTCAGAGCAGATCTTCTCAAACAGTATTGCCAATAGCTGAAGACAAATACAGAGATGTAAAAGCTGCTGTTCAATAATTTAATCTCAAACTGTTTTGCCATTACTGAAATAACGTTTCATGATTGCATTCAGAAGAAGTAAAAAATATGACTCAATAACTGCAAACCACATGAAAACTTTTAAAACAGAACTTGTATTTGCAGACATTAGAGTGAGATTATCTTAACAGCTCAATGGCCCTCCATCAGCCTAGATGATCATTGAAATAGAAATCTTAATGAGTCAGCTAACGTGCAATGACAAGCTGTCTCCTTGATAATGTTTAAAAAGGATCTATTTATTCTTCAGGCTCTGTGGGAGGATGGGATGTGTTCTGTGAAGAAGAAATGGATATAAATGCCCTGCATCCCAATTTTAGCTTAGTTGCCCAGTGCAATTGTAACTGCATTTGCAGAGTGCGTAACTGCAATTGATCATAGTTTATGAGCATGAAAACGGAATTTTTTCTTCAAAGGTGCAGGGATGAATATTAAAGAAAAAGTGATTCCAGAAATCTTGCAAAGCTTATCAGATCAGGAAACAGGAATAATGTCATGTGACTTTTCAGAGCAATTCCCCATAATCAGTGAAGTGAGACTTTTTCCGCTATTTTAAATATTTCTTTCTTCTTCAACCAAGGCCTGAACCACACTATTGGTGCCCTGTAGGGAACTAAATCTTCCCTGGCTCTGAGTCCCTGGTGAGAGTTTTTCACAAGGTGCTATGGTCTTTTCCTTCAGATTCCTGTCTAATTCTCTGGACATAACTGCATTTTGACCAATGTCATATTGCCTTCTTTCTCTGCTTCTGAGTAATTCTGTCTTGTAGGTCTTTCCATTCCTTGCTAACCTCAGAGGAATCCTACTTTGAAAAACAGACGAACCCCAAGCAGGCAGACAGATGTCTACTCAATAAGCACCTGTTTCCTCCACTGCTGTTCATGACTCCTTATATTGGATTACTTCCCTTTCTACCTCACATTGTCTGTTCTTTGTTCAAAATGCAAGCACTGTTTACTGCCCTGAGACTTTTCTTCTAGAAGTCAGCAGAGTTATTGGCTCCCTCATGTCTCCCCAATGTACTAGCACCTCTTGAGGATCTCTTCTTGCTTTTCCACAGAAAATGATACCCAAGCCAGCCCTCTTCTTTGGCCTTCAAGACTTTCTTCCTGCTCTAAGATCCTTCATTTATGAGTCACTCTTCCCGTGACCATTTATCCTGAATTGCTTCAACTGAAGAAACCATATGTACTAATTATTTACTTGTCCCAGTTAACTTTTTCAGTTGAAGAAAGATAAATATTTTAGGGTTGCTTCATACCGCTGAAGTGCTTAGAAATTAAAGGAATTCCACGAACAGAAAAAAAAGGTAATTCTCTAGATCACCAAAATTCTTTTTACAAAAAAAAGTTCATTGTATGTGTCTGAGAAATTTCTAACGTTGATTCTGTAAAAGTATTTGTGTGCATAAGTGTTTAAGTGGCTTACTGGACTGCAGGCATAACATAGCAGATACACTCTTGTGGAAATTAGTCCTGTAGCTCTAGTTGCCACCTTAATAATACCCATATCCATGTTTCCAGCAGAGTTCTACTTGGAAATTCTTTTTCAGCAGAGTTGTCCTTGCAGGTAAGCTGGTGAAAATAGACTAAAGTTCAGGCAAGCAGGGTAAGGTGTATATATTTGGGTGAAAGATGAGAAATTCTAGGCAATCACTTATTTTTGTCTCAGAATAAACACATTTCAGACATTTAAGCAGACTATTACTTGAGAGTTTTGAATCTGGATTTCAGATTTTGGGCAAGAGGAGAAGGAGGTGCACTGAACAAAGGGACAGGTTTGCTTGAAGCCAGTCTTACATTTCAAAAGACTTTTCTGGGAATATGGGTTGCATTTCCTACCCCAAAGACATTCCTGGAGCAAAAGAAAACCATTCTAACAATGTGCCTTTTATTTATCCCTGTACAAAATCTGGCCCAAAACCTTTGAAAACAAACTCACTGCAAGATTAATTAATTCTATTTAAGGGACCAAAAGTGGTCATCATTACACTCATTACAAAAGGTCAGCCAAGTTTTATGAACTCCTATGTCAAATCTACCCTGTAGCAAACTTAGTACCTTTTTTAAGCTGATCCAAAGAGAATGAATTACTGGCAATTTACCAAAATGAAGTGAGAACTACTCACTTCCTCCATCATTTTAATACTTGTAGTTTATTGCTGGTGTAAATAGGTTTATAACCTTCCGGTATGAAGCACAGACATCTGCTCAGCTTAGCACTAAACATCTGGTTATTCCAACAAAGCATATAATTATATTTAATGGATGAGAAGTGTTTGATGGATTACATCCAAGTATCTGAGTAAGACAGTTATGCATAAAGACTATTTGCATGGATTAGCTTGACAGGCTAACAAGACACGGTAGAACATTATTTTGTCTGATAGTTATATTGATTTCAACTGACGTATTGCGTTGAAGAGGTTGCAGACATTTATTTTGGTTACAGTCACAAACTCTTTTTATTTTCTTTAGGCAGCCACAAAATGTAGAAATATTCATTTGCTTGACCATCATGTGCAGCCTACTAACACTGCAAGATTCCTCTGTGTTGTACTTTGACAGTGGGCCATGTTTTTCAAACTTAGCATTAAATATTGAAAGAAAGAATCCCTATACTGCGTGCCCTCATAATCTATTGTCATCAGCTAGAAGATGGTTGTTAGGAAGCATTCCTTGTGCAGAAAAAATTGAACATTTTTCAGTTAATTGATGTGAGCAAGTCGCTCGCCAAAGGCAGTACAACAACAGATTGTCTTAAAATGAGAACTATTGTTCTAGAAACATTAGTAGTAGAATTCCTCCAGGATTACTTATTTTCATTAAGAATTGTGACTCAGAAGTGGGAGTGCTCTAATTAAATTGAAAAGCATCATTAATAGAGGATGATCAGAATACCAGACAGGAAGAGCTGGGTGACCTTGAAAATGCTGGCAGAAATGGGATGAAACTTAATTGTGTAAACCACAAGGTCGCATTCTTGGAGGCTACTAACAGGCTATAGGACATGAGCTCAGAAACTGGAAATGACAGAGAACAAGACAGACATTGGGTGTAGTGGACAACACTTTGAACCACATCAAAACTTTAGACACAATCCTGACTGGTAATCAGGCAAACTTCTTCTATTATGGACAGAGAAATATTAAAAGCATCATATGGGGAGTTTGTCTGGAAGATTATGTACTGTTCTGGCTACCTGCATTCAAGGAATATAAGATCAAATATAGGCGGTTACAGAGAACACGATAGGCTGACTGGAGGCATGGAGAGCTTATCACGCATGGATAGAAGAGTTTGTCCTTTTTGCTCTAACATGAGACAATCTGGGAGATTAAAGAACTGATCCCTATAAATACATCATGGGGAGAAAATAAATCTCCAAGGAGAAGGAAGAGCTAAAGGAGCTACTTAAATTAAGTGATAATTTGGGACCCATTAATACAATGACATAAACTTGCCTTGAATAAATTAAAAATGTAAATTAGAAGACATTTCCTACCCACCAGGTTAGTAAGATTGTAGAACTGGTTTCCAAGACTATCAGTGGGTAAACAGTTTTAAGACAGATGCTAATAAATTTCTTATGGGAATTATATGACATTGCTATCTATAATAACATAGGCTGGGTTCAGTGGCAGAAGATGTCTGTGCCACTCACATGTCTTGCGTTCCAGTAAAAGCAATAATGAATGGAATTGCATTACTACTGAATCACTGCAGCACTATTACTGCCAACCATTGGTTGGTTATTGACACTGCAGAGGTCAATTGAGGAATTCAGTGCAGGTATTTGAAATCTGTTGAAACATCTGTTGAAAACTACATGTCACTTTTTGATAATTTAATGGTTTATATGTTAGATATTTTTGTCCCAGAAGAAAAACACTGTGGACACTTTTCTAAAGGATGGGATTATTAATGTGATTTGCCTTGTGAGATCGATTGAATGACTGACTTATCCTATGACACTGTGCACTGAGTGTCTGGAAATAACTTCAGGAAATTGTGTCAGTCACAGCCAGGAGAGGGACAGGGACTTGCTGAGAACAATTCTTTCCCAATTCTTCCTCTGAGATATGGTAGCTACTTTCTGCCCTTTATTCAGAGCACATTCTCAGGCTACATTAGCTCATATTTTACAGATGAAGGAAGGAACAAAACAAGCTCCAAAACCAGAAACATTCAATAAATAAATCTTGCATAATGTGTTTTCTTTCAGAAATGTTATTTCATCCAGATAGACAGAAATATTAGGTGGGAATATATCTATGTTGATAGGAATTTCTTCTAAAAAAAACAACCAAAAAACCAAACAAACCAAACAAAAAATAAGTGAAACCCCTCCCAAAACCTGACTTACTTAAAATGCTGTATTAAGCTAAAAATGGGTTTGCAAAAACTTAGTTGACCCTGAACCAATATTTTCATCCCTGAGAAACTTCAACATCTGAATCTTATTTGGAGCAAAATTTAATTTTTAGATCACATGACTTACTGCCACAGTGAAATTCCAGTTCCCTCATAGCACCAATTAAAACATAAAACACAGTGTACATAAAGTTCAGATCCTCATGGAAAATCCCTGATCTGCTACAAAGACATGGAGTCCTGGCTCTCCCATTCCTACTTAGGAAAAATATTTTTTTCTCATCCAGAATTGCACTTGATAAATGAACAAATGATCACTTTACTTTTGGTGACTCACAGAGGCTATTTTCCATCATAGCTGATGGAATACAGCTAATTTTTAGTGACTGGATTTTGCAGACTGAAGTTCTGGAAGGACGTGAAGGAGGAAGTCAGTACCAAACAATATGGACAAAACATTTGAAATACTGGGTGAAGTTTTTCTTAGCTGTTAGAGTTTACAAAGGAACCCCCTGCCCTCTCTTGAAAACAACAAGCACAGGTCAGTGTTACAAAGCCATGATTTTCATAGGTCTATCCTGTTTTCTCAGGCAAACCACATTATTCAAGACCATGCAAACAACATCTGCTCGTGACTACTGGTTTTTGGCAAACAGTCTTCTGAGTAAGAAGTCTAGCTTGAAGAGCTGTGATGTGTAATAAATACTGGTATTGAACAGTTAAAAGTTTAGTGTTAGCCAAAATTTCTAGTCTAAGTACTTCTGTACATAATCAGCAGGTTCAATCGTTACTGCAAGTTGATTAGCTTGGAAGCAGACATGTTTTTACAGGCAAATCTCTGTTGATTAAAACTTTTTGGCTAATTGTCTTGGCAACTGTTTGTGCCAAAGCATGAGCCATAAACCCATGTTTCCAACAAAGGAGTCATTAACTAGTCCTTACAACCGGAGGGAAAAAATGGGCTTCAAAGAAAATGCAGAAAAAGCATAGCTCAGACATACAGTGGCATAGGAAAGCTGTTGCTAGAAGACATTTTCAACAGAGGTAACCCAGGGCAAGTCCCATGCCATACTCTGAAAATGATAAATACAATCCTGACCTTGTTTGTGTGTTCAAAAGCTTCATGAAGCGGAGGGATGCCAAGGTGAGGAGATCTTAACAGTTTGGTTTTCCTTCCTGACTCTGTCACAGCTTCCTTCTGTCACCCAGCAAATTAAATGGTTGCTTTGTCCTACCGTTCCTACCTCTGTAAAAATGGCAAATCATATTTTCCATCTCTATAGCAACCCAGGGCATAAACATCTTAAGCCTAGGGCTATCTTTCACCATCTTTTTGATAAGGCACACAGTACAAAAAGCTTTCCATGGGTTTGGTGCTTCTCAGCACTGGAATGATACAGATTATATGTTCATCGTTTCCCTGGAGTTCCATTTCTTCATTTGGTTCTGAAACAGGTGCTTTACAAAAAATTCTTCAAAAAGTGCTTTAAAATATTTTCAGTCATTTACCACAGCAAATGGATTCTAAAGAGCTGTCACTGCCAGTCTACTCTTCTTTAGAATAGGTATGCAAAGAAATAATTATTTGTGTGTTTTTTCTTTTGATCTGATGATGCCATGAAATGTATTTATAACACACTACAATTAAAAGTTTCTGTATTTGCTTGCGTTTCATGTGTTTATTAAAAAGAAAAAAAGAAAAAAAATTGCATAAAGTCAAGCTTCCAATCAAGCCTGCAGTCCTCCCAGTGCTCAGTATTTCTGCTTGGCTATGCCTCCAAAGTGATAGAACTGGCAGTGCTTGTTGTTTTCTCAACTCACATCCAAGTTTTTCATTTCTTGCCAGACACCAGCTTTATATCACCTATTCTCAGTGCTTTTTTGTTCATGGTAGTCAGCTTTGTTGTATACTGTTAAAGATATGTGGCCTACCTATACTCTGCCCATAACCATACGCACTTTTATTTGTGCACCAGCCACCCTACTAGCTAGGCAACCTTATTCTATCAGCTCTTGCATCTATGCATCTTTTAACTACCCATCTCTCATTGCACCATCTTTCTAATAACTTTGCGTGCCAAGACAGCACTGAAGGTAATGGCAACAAATCATACAAGAATGCAAGCTGAACAGACATCCTGTGCTACAGTCCTGTTGGAACTGAAAAGGGAATAATCTGTGTGGATGACATTTTTGTAGCTGTTTAGTACAATAATTACACTGAGTGAAACCTCTGTCAGAGGGAGACAATCTTTTTAGTGTCTAACACAATTCTGGTGAAGTAAAAACATTCAACTGTCAAGTGACTCTTACTGAAGTCATCATATAAGGAACTAGAACTGTCTCAGAACAGAGCCATTGGACTGAAATCAGGTAAAATTCCGAATTCTATTCTAATTGTGGTATGTCTTTTGGCCAGTGATTTCAGCCCAGGTAATTCAGCAAATGTAGTTGTATCACTGTCTTCCCAGTCACACATCTTAACTATTTTCGTACAAGTTTACTAAAAAGTCACATTTGGCCATTGCTGAAACCACACATGAATGAATGCAGGCTTAACATGTTAGATACAACAGTCTAGACCCTAACACACCTTACCAACACTCATTCACTGTTAGTACAAGGTGTATAAAGGGAAAGATAGAGCCATCATTTTCTTTGTTGGAAGTAGCACAGACAAAATCATCCACCCAAAGATCTCACTAGTGAATGAGAGAACAAACCTAACCTAATAAAAAGATTTGATGACGTGAAGATCCTTCTAGACTTCTGGTATTGGATAGAGCAGTAGAGACCAGAAGAAAATGAGCATCCCTAATGAATCAAGAGAGTAGCACATCCTCCAGGACAACAAACAAACAAACAAACAAACAACAAAACTATCAAAAGATTCTTCATCCCTAGGATGAGCACTCACCATAAGAAAAAAACATAAGAAAAGTCTTACTGATTCAGCGTCAGGGTTTCTTTAGCCAGAATCCAGCACTGAACTCAAATGAACTCCTACAGGAGAATAAGAACAAGGCAAGGATATATGATATTTGCTCCTTTATACTCCCCTCAACCTCCAATTATTTTAGCACAGGGGATTTTCTGAGTCTATGCTTTATGCCTACTTCCCCGAAGGTTATCTCTTCCAAACTCTTAATTCAGTCTTGAACTCACGCAAACTTTTTGCATCTGCAGCACTCCTTAGCAAGAGTATTGGAGGAAATGAATAGCCGTGAAGCATAAGATTAGAAAGAAGAGTAAAAAAGAACAAAATGGCATCAGTTATTATATCTGACCAAGACTTTGAAGAACTATGTCAAAATATGACCATTTCCAGAATTATTCCATCAGATACATCTCCTACACTGCAACAATGCTCCAACCCTCCAGAAGCCAACCAGTCTAATGATCAAATTCAAAAATTACAGTCACTTAGACACTTATACTAGTCCAAGACACTGTGATATGTGTTTTAGTAACAGTAAAGGGAATAATCTCAGAGAAACACAATGTGCTTTACTTGGTAAAGTGGAGGTCTTCCTGAGAGTAACTGACCCTTGCAACACCCCACCAATGACTGGGGTAGATTTGCAGTAACTTGCCTTTCTAAAATCAAAGGATGTTGTTCATCTAAACAGGACTTAATTCCAGGCATTTCAATGATCTATGTTATAGCAGAGGTCATACTGCACAATTGTCCCTTCTACAGGCCTGTGACTTTTTCAGATGCAGCCCTTGCACTTTTACTGAGAACACAGGGACTCTTTTTTTTTTAAAACAGAACAGGGTGCTGCTCAGTGGGACTGACCTGGCTTAGCAGATAGACACTAAAGATCCATTGTTATAAAGGAAGCAATAATTGACATTAGCTGGTTTTCAGCCAAATATTTCTCTGCTTCTAGATAAAATAAATGGGTGTAAGGGAAGAGTAAAGAGTATCTCTCCCTCTGTATATAGGTCTATGCCTGTGAAAGGGTTTCTTTTCAGAATGGCAAACTTATCAACATTTGTCTCCTGGAATGTGTAGTTTTGTATTCCCTTTTATAAATTCAGTAAAAGCTAGCAACAAGCTTGTCTGTGATACTGTGTGGCACATATATAAGGTCATGAAACTTTCAAGAACTTTGCAAAGAGAATCATGTAGCATGCATGGCAGAGTGTGTCCTTTCTTCACCAAGGCAGACCTAATGATCATGTCAACCACAGGACTGGTTGTTTGGGCAGCAGTGACAACAATCCTCACTTCCCTTCAGATGCAGAAGGAACTTCCAGCATACTTCGGTTAAATGAGAGAGAAACCTGAACCCTAACTCTTGAGCTGAACACCCTGAGCACATGGCAAAGGGTAACCTGTACTGGAAAGAGTATTCACACTTGCAAACTGATTCGTCACTGCCTTCCAGCAAAATCAGTGCCAAGGCACACATCAAGCAAGGACAGGTAGCCTGGGAGGAATACAGAGAAACTGTCTGAGCAGCCAGGGATCAGGTTAGGAAAGCTAAAGTCCTGATAGAATTAAATCTGGCCAGAGATGTTAAGGGCAACAAGAAAAGCTTCTATAGGTACATCAGTGATAAAAGGAAGACTGGGGAAAATGTGGGTCTCTCTGGGAGGAAACAGGAGACCTGGTTACCAGGGACATGGAGAAGGCTGAGGTAATCAACAACTTTTTTGCCTCTGTTTTTGCTGGCAAGTGCTCCAGCCACACCGCCCAAGTCACGGAAGGCAAAGGCAGGGACTGGGAGAATGAAGAACTGCCAACCATAGGAGAAGATCAGGTTCAAAACCATCTAAGGAACCTGAAGTCCGCGGCATGTGAGATGTATCCACGGGTCCTGAGGGAACTGGCAGATGAAGCAGCAAAGCCACTATCCATCATATTTGAGAAGTTGTAGCAGTGTGGGGAAGCTCCCACTGACTGGAAAAGGAGAAATATAACCCCCATTTTTAAAAAGGAAAAAAAGGAAGAGCTGGGGAACTACAGGCCAGTTAGTCTCATTTCTGTGCCCAGCAAGATCATGGAGCAGATCCTACTGGAAACTATGCTAGGGCACATGGAAAATAAGGAGGTGATTGGTGATAGCCAACATGGCTTCACTAAGGGTAAATTGTGCCTGACAAATTTGGTGGCCTTCTGTGACAGGGTTACAGCATTGGTGGATAAGAGAAGAGCAACAGATGTCAACTACCTGGACTTGTGCAAAGCATTTGACACTGTCCTGCACAACATCCTCGTCTCTAAATTGGACATGGCTTTGACAGATGGACCACTTGGTGGATAAGGAATTGGCTGGATGGTCACACTCAAAGAGTTACCGTCAAGAGCTCGATGTCCAAGCGGAGACCAGTGATGAGTGGTGTTCCTTGGGGGTCAGTATTCCAACCGGTGCTGTTTAACATCTTTGTCGGCAACATGGACAGCGGGATCGAGTGCACCCTCGGCAAGTTTGCCCACAACACCAAGCTGTGTGGTGCGGTCGACATGCTGGAGGGAAGGGATGCCATCCAGAGGG
>JAVJGG010000001.1:37845709-37881697 GCA_035590195.1 Aviceda cuculoides | reverse complement strand
TGTGAGAAACCCTGCCACCTACTACCATGCCTCCCCAGTTCAGTTTGCTTCTGTCATGAATAAAATCTTTAACTGATCGTTTGGTGTCATTTCACCTTAATGTAGCCTGAGGGAATTTTGAATTAAACACGACTCTGTAGTCTGTCCAGTCTGGGTCGTGACACAGGGCCTTGACTGCACTTTTAGGCCTGAATGCCACGACCACCCCCCGGGGCCTCCCCCCACCTACCCATGGCCCAAGACCCCACTGCAGCCCAGCCCGGGGCCCTCAGTTCCTGCCCTGGCAATGCCACAGCAGTGCCAATCTCCAGCTCCCCACAGTTCTACCCATGGGTCCCACCAAGCTGGGTCCCTGTCCCTAGGGAAGTACCTGATGCCTGGGGCTGGAGCTGCCCCACTTCTCCCCCACTGCCCTGCTCCCTGGCAGGGAGGCCATGTCCTGCCACCCCCCCAGAGCCCCTGCTGTGCTCAGATCCCAGGGAGCCACCAGTTCTCATGGCTCCCTGGCACCTGTTCCTTGTGAAGCAGCACCACGAAGTCTGCTTTTTCTTCCCCTCCCCAAATCTTTTTTATGAAATCCACGCAGAAACCTCCTACAAATAATGGCCCCCTCCCCCTTTGCCAGCTGGCAGCCCCCTCAGTGCTGACTGTTGCCTGAAGTGGGACATTTCCAACAGCCACTCCTCAGGACCTCTGGACTCCCAAGGGCTGTGTTCAGTGCTGTCCACTTCAGACCTTCCAGCAGCACTCTGACATCCTTCTGTCCCTTCACAACTGATGAAACCACCTCTGGGTCAGGTGAGCAGTGACAGGGACATGGCACCTGTCCAGAGAGCTCCCTGTCACACTCAGAAGGGACAGTCTCAAGTTTCCCCACAAAAACCCAGGAAACCCCTTCATGGGTCCTCTAAATCAGTTATAAATGTAAATGTGGAGCTCTGAACACCTCCCCATCATCCCAAAGAAGACTGAAGCCCGTGCCTCCAGGCCTTACCTCCTCCCAGGTGACAGCCACTGAAGAGCTCCTGACATGGCGGCAGGACCTAGCTCTGCCAGCCCTGCTGATGGTCGCCCTCCCTTCACCACCACCCAGCGCTGTGAGGGTGCTGTGCCAAGTCCTGAGGGAAAGGGGATGCCAGGCAGGCTGAGGGAAGTTCACCCAGCTCAGAGTTTTCTGTGAAAAAGATGTTATCACACGGTGCAGCCTGCCAGGCTGGGTCCTGCCTCAGGGCAGACACCTTGTGGCCTCCCCCATCCAGCAGCAGGAAGCTCTGCCAGCTCGGGCATACTCTTGTGTGGGGCATCTCCAGTGAATTTCGCTCTTCCTTTTTGTCAGTCAGCACAGAGAACAGTTTCACTACATTCTTCCCTTCAAAATTTAGCCACTTTTTGGCTGAAATGGCCAGAGCTGTCACCCAGGTAAATGTGAGTGGGGCTGCGCTCCACATGGGTCGTCCTTCAGGCAGAAAGGGTACATGGCTTTTGCTCTCCAAGGCCTAGGTTTGGTCTCAAATGGCAGCACAGCACATCTTCATCAAAGTCTTTCACGATGCAGAAAGGTAAGAATAGATTTATTTTACTCAGGGAACAGACCCACAGAGACAAGAGGATTTTCACAAGTGAATCCAGCTCTTCTCAGTTGTGCACTAAAACTGTATCTACAAGCTCATCCTTTCTTTTTGGTGGCAGCTATCTAACTAAATGTGTTTTCTCTAGTCTAATTCAGTACATCGTGCTCTGTGCCGAGGTTGTCAGCTCATTGTAACTGCTCCAGAGTCAGGTTTTGTTCTGTTTTAAATAACAGTGAAACAAATTCATCTGTGAGCTATGGATTAATATCCGGCACGGATTTGGGCCAATGTACTTGAATACATTCATGAAATTTCACTTCATCCTTGATGTCTTACCTTCAAGAATATTTTAAATTTACAATTCTTTCTTTTTTCTTTGTTGTGTTTCGCTTGCTTGTAAATACACATAATACATCCTGATTTTGTCTGCATATTGATTGTCTTTCTCAGGAAAATAGATAAATAATTAATTGGTGAATAGGAGATGGACTGGTGTTGGAATTATGCCAGATCTAACCTTGGGTCTTCTCTATTTCTTTATCATCTCTGAGGGAAAGAGAAATGAAACAAAGAAACAAGAACACTTAAAACGTGATAAATTCTTCCTTGTAATGGAAAGCATTCAGAAAAACTCCTTCCTTTACAAAAGCATCTTTGGTTTGTTTGATACAGTATTATTGTCAGGTGCATTGGGGTTGTTTTGAAAGGAGAATGACAAAAAAATGTTGCTTGTATGATAATGAAATGTAGCTGTCTACAACTGCCAGTCAGGATCAGGTTTGAAAATCTCAGCAGCAGAAGCACAAATTCCTGCCACCTAAACCAAAGGAGGAACTCCATTACCTAGAAATGAGTAACAGGCTATTACAGTCTCTGCAGCCAGCCATAAAAGGGAAACATTCAGTACACTGCAATTATGCCATGCATTATAACCTCTATGGTTATGTGCAGAGTAAATGTAGATTGATCATTATTAACTTCCAATTTTTCTGAAGAATCAGCCTAAGTACCTCACATAATAGAAAATAAACTCATTAGAAGACAATGATATCTGAAAATTGGAAGTCTAGGATTCTTTTTTTTTTAACCAGGTCTCTCTTCTGTTATTTCCTCTATTGTCTCATTGAGGATTCTTGGTTAGAGCTGCTTGAAAAGTGAGCAGTTAAGGAGACCTTTTTTTTAGACAGAATAGTCTGAAACAGCAGAAAAATATTTTGACTCCTAAACATAGTTGCACTGCCTCCTGGGAACTGTAGTCCAGGTGTTGCAAAACTGTATTCTTCCTTGAAGGTTGGGTTCCCTGTCATAAGTAAGTAGACCAACATGCCCTCCTCTTTCGCTTTATTTGTACAGGGAAGTGGTGTGCCGCAGCAGTCACATGGCCACAACATCCCAAGGGGGATAATACAGCCTAAAAAGAAGAGTATAAGATAATCAAAGTAAGTATATGAAAAACTTCAATAATGTTACAAAATTGTAATACCTAGGGTTATGACCACTGCTTCAACTGCAATTTTCTGCAGAAAACAAGTACCATTGACCAGAAATATTTTTAAGTAAAATAGTTCTGTCAAAAGCTCAGCTCTCCACGAAAACCAGGCTAGAACTGTACTTTTTTTGTCAAATTTGCTGTTGATAAAACACTGCTTCTGCCTGCTTCTTTCTCAGTCCCCTGTGGATCAGATTAAATGACAGGGGCTGCTCCCTCTAATTCTCATACATGAATTGCAGTACCGAGATGCATTTATGATCATGATCATGCCTTCTAGCAGAGATTGTTTCCCCAAAAGCTTGATGGAAAAGACCCACTTAGAGAGAAAGGAAACAATTTTTTCTCAGAGAAAGTCTAGGGGAGAAACCAACCTTCTCTAGATTCTGGCACAGTACATTAAGTATCATTTAGCAAGCATACAGAAAAAGGCATGCCTGACTGCTTTCCTGATATACAAATCCATGCCTAAATAGGCACTCTGAAGGGAGTGGGGTTTTGTGGGAGGCTGTTGCTTCTGGAGAATTCAGAGGAACCCAGTATATTGTATTGGCTGCCCAGGAAACTGGCATAATACTGAAAATGAAGCAATGATAATGAATCAAATCTGCTGGAAACGGCAATGTGATAAGAGAAAGAAAGGTAATCCAGTAATTAGAATGCTAGCCTGTAGTTTTACAGACTTCAGTATCCTAATATGCCACAAGCTTCCTGCATCAGTCTCTTAAACCTAGATCTTCTGAAGGATCTAACATGTGTTGATGCTGGTTTTATTAATAACAGAAACACTTTCAAACAGTTCTGGGTCCAAAATTAGAAGGTATAATAGTCTTTTTATAAGTTTAGATTAGTGTAATGCTTCTAGATTGTAAGCTCGCTGCATCACTGTTATACTAAATTTGATGGGATGAGTGAATCAAAAGTCTGTTCATGACCAGTCCTAAAAAGTTAAATAGGGTTCAGGATTTGGAATGCAGGGATTTCAGCCTATTTAATGTCATAGCAACAAGGCCTGTGATCTTGGCCAACTAAGCAAAACCCTTACTAAAAAAAAAAGCTAAAAAGAGAAAGAAAAAAGATCCAGAAGAAAGAGCAACAACAGGAACTCGGTGCTTGTTCACATTTTAGCCAAAGCTGGCAAGAGTAATGAGTCATTTAGGTCTTCCTCTACAGCCTGGTCTGCTCTGACTTTGATGCTCCAGTAGTGCACTGGTGTATTTCAGCACACAGAAGGTGACGCAGGAAGCAGCCATTAAAAAATGCCTCACTCCATTTAGCATATTTCCTTTCATGACCATCTTGATTCCTCTTCCGTCTTTTTTTTTTTAATGGCCCTTCTGAAGAGTTGAATAGCTGATCCCTCTATTATTTTAACAGTAAACAGATGTGAGGTTAATCTAACACATTCTTTTCTAGTTTTGTTTCCTTCTTCCTTACCACAAATGATTTTAGTAGTACAATTAGGCTTTTTTGTTTGGATTAATCCAGGCCCTTTTGCTGCTTTTTATAAACAAATCATTGTTACCTTGGGCAACTTAGCATATTTGCCATAAGGAATAGTAACAATCATCTTTTTCATCTATGTTCGTATAGCAGCTAACAAAATAGAGCCATGCTTCACGATGGTGTCTCTGCAGAGCTATCACAATGTAAATAATTAATAATAACAGTTGTTTAACACTTGAATGGGACTCTGTTGTTTGTAAACAAAGAACATTTATTTTCTCTGCATTGCTTATTACACAAAACATAAAATTACTCCAAAGGAAGGAAGCTGTTTTACTCATACACTTGGTGAAGTGTATGAGGAAACTCAGAACTCAGCAACACATCAAAAATGAAAGGTCAAATGGATTTTTAAATTACTTTAAATATATTACTAGCAATGTAGGCAAATAAATCTGATATTTATGTTAACAAATTCATCTGCCAAAATGCAATTATAGATCAAATAGGCCTTGTGGTAGTATTGTGCCCATGATAAGAGAAAAACAATAAACAGCTTTAAAAAGAAGGAAATTTAAAAGGGCATTTTACTACAGTATGTAAATACAACTACAATAGCAAAACTGTATCAGAAGTCAGCTGTGCTTTTTCCACACAACATGCTTTAACCAAGGAACATGAGTTGACATTGCAGAAAAATTAACTTATTTTGCTGAGTCTCATTATGTAATCTTGCTTGCATGTATTTTAGTATTAAAGCATTAACACAGCATATAACCAACAGGTTTTTATTAAAGTTGTGGTTTTGTAATTCCAGCAGATTTGAGAGTCATGATTTTTCTTTGCATAAGTCATATTGTCCCTCTTGTGGTACAGATGGCTGAGTGTTTTGGTTTATGTAACCCAAATACATCCATGTTCCTTATGAAGAAATTATGTCTACAGGCCAATTAGAGAAAAGGTCCTTGCCCTTAAACTCTTCCTGTAAGTAGACAATATTAAAACAAGTCCATTCCTACTTGAAAGTTTTGCATTTATGAATACACAACCAATCGGATATTAATGCAACAGGCAAATGCACAAACCCAAGAGATTTCTGGTAAGGAAGAATCCATAGAACACACATAGTTAAACATTTCCATTTCTGTCTTTTCTGACCATCTCAAGACTGAATCAAGAAGAAATGGAAAATACATATTACTATAATTATGTTACAATACACTAGCATGAAGGGCATCTAATCAGATCAGAACACTACAGTGCTAGATGCAATCTAATGAAAAGGGGATTCCTCTTCCAAGGAGATGACAACAGAATAAAAGAGCTTAGAGCTTAGAACTCATCTTGGGAAGTTTGCTAGAACAACGTAATTATTTGGTAATTCTTCATTTAGACAAATTCACTGAATCCAGGATTGCTCACATTCCCCTCAGAGTAGGCTTTAAGCATAAGCAGCTCAAGAAAATATCTGGGGTCCTTTTACTTCTGGACACCCTGCACAACTGGTCTATCAAATCCTCACCTACCAGAGCAGCTGCAGCCCAGCTGCAGTAACGGTAACTCCCTGTTACTTATGGCATTAATGTATATGTAGCCTTCTTCCACATGAAGGCGTAGGGCTCAGGTAAACTGTACAGAGTGAGATAAAAGCTTACACATGGGAACTCACAGTGGAGCGGATCTTGTACCTGTGGGAGGCAGGAGCTTTTGGCTGCTTGACATGGTAAGGAGTATTTTGACAGTGCTGGGAACAGTGTGTCCAGCTGAAGACTTAGAGCAGGGCCTGGGCATTTGGCAACAAGAGGTTAAAAATGGGGAATCCGGTTATCTTTTTTTCACTACAGTGGTAAGACTCCATTTCTAAATGATGCTTAGGACCTTGCACTTTCTGTCTTTCCATAGTAACATCTCAGACACGTGTCCTGTCATTGTTTCCCATGCTAGCTGTCCAGATGTAGTGCTTTCATAAACTCAGAGAGCTATGGCACACTTCGAATCTGCAGCATTTTTCACTGTCAGCCTGTATTTCTTAGGTCACGTTTGCTGCATTGGCTAGCACTTTTAGTGCTACCATTTACTGCTTCTCATTGACAAGTGCTTTCAGCAGGTGCTAAGTTTTTCTGCTGTGTAACTGACAGAAGGGAAAAAAAGTGTCCGTTTCGGCTATGCTCCTTCTGTGGCGCACATGGGGAAATGAGCTTGAGGTGACCTCATTGGTCTCAGCTAAACCTCATCCTATTGCTTTTTACTAGTTTAGCTGGACAATGCCTTGTTAGTGTCTCAGTGCTGTCCCCCTCTTGTATTTCACAGACTTCACTCTCTACACAGATCTAGTTTCAGTAGCTGTTTTATTACCATGCTTTCCTTCCTCTTATTTTTTTATACATATTGCTTTTTTCTGGGTTGCTGCCAAGACGCAACTTGTTTAAAAAAATACCAGATCCTGGCTTATGTCACCCTAATAACCTTAACTCCATGGTTTTGTCTCTAGGGTCTATAGCTCATGTCATCAAGTCACTTCGTAAAATGAAACTGGGTTTGATGGCTCATGGATTTTGCTCCAAAACCTCTGAAATTAACTGACTTGCCACTGACTGCAGTTGTCTTCAGATCCACCCTCTGAGCCATCCTGGAGTCACCAGTAAGATCTTCTAGTTCCTGTGAAAAGAAAAATGCATTAAGTCTTGTAGCAGATTTCTCAAAGCACTTCACTAGCAAGGAAAAGTATCATTATCTCCATTTTATAGGTCCTTAACACATTTTTGCATAGGCTTGACAGAATGTTTTTGAACACATTCTTGTCTTGTCACTGCTCCTTTCCTCCAAAACAGTTTTCTTAGATAAACAGGCATCTGTTAATATTTGACAGTACTTTTTTTTTCCACAATCCCCTTCCTCTTTCAGTGCACAGGATAGGTGGTGCTTAGTACATGTGTAGCTCTTCATATTTTAATTTAATCTCCATGATCCATATATGTCCCTTGCCTCCTTACTGTATGCTACTCGGACCTTCCTTTGATGTGAGTTATATTGTTTATCACAGGGTCTTTTGTATGTTGTTTATCGTTAAGGAGCCTGAGTGCTTCATGCCTGTTGATAAGTTTGCCTTTCCAACACATAGTAGGACAAAAGAGGATGCCTTCCACTTCATAGATAGGGAATATAAGGTTGAGTTTCCTATTCTGAGTGAGTGTACAGTCTAACTGCCTAAGATCTCCTATTTCAGAAGAGTCAGCTGTACAGAGTGTTAAGTATTCACTGCACTGCTCCTATTGAATTCAGTTTCTCTTATGAGTGCTCAGCATTTCTGCAAATCTGATCAGATACCAAGCTGGATACTCAGAAACAGAGATATGAACATTTAGAGGTGATGTGGGAAAATTTTCATTTAAGCAATTTGCCCAGTGTTATAGAGGTCACATTGCATTAATGATAAGACCATCTTTTTCCTTCCAGTTATCTCCTGCCTTTAATTATACATGTCCCAGCTATTGCAACAAACAGGTTAGGCAATCTGGGGGAAAAAAAATAATTATGTAGTTAAAAACTCCATCTCACAAACCATGTTCGAGAAGGCTAGTACAGTTCTTCAAGCATTTTTAATCTAGCATCTCCTAACTTTTGAGTGACTTTGTTCCCTCTGATCAGTGTTTGCGTGTGCAAGATTTCCTAGGTTTTTTTAAAAAGCAATTCAGACAAAAAAGATTTCTGTTTTGCAGGTTATATTATATCTTTGACATCAGTAAAATTCAGCATTCCCATCCTGGTAGTTGAGACACCAGAGTTAACTCATAGAAATAGCAAATTGCCCTCTGTAGATCAGAGTGTGTTGAGGCACATACTTACTGAGAGCAGAAATCTGGGAATCTAATGGCTCTGGGGAAGAGTGTGCCTACAGCTTCTTCTGTCCCACTAGCTCCTGTCTTGTTACATTAAGCTTCATCCACCAATGCTGAAAATTCAGTTGAGTTTTCCTCATTCAACCCATCACTCAGTCCCAGACTCTGTCCCCAATGTCCTCATGCAATCGCAGACTCCTCATCCACCCATGAGTTTTGCCCACCACCCCTAGCTGTATCTCTACAATCTCTCTTAGATCTGCCCTCCACACTTCCACGCTGGTTCCTGGTTGTGTTTTCTTGCTCAGCCTGCTCTCCGACAGATTCATTCTAGTTCTCATCTGATCCTGAGGGTACTTCTCAGCCTGTGTGCTCCTGAAAAGCCAAAAACGAAGTCAAAGCAAAGATGCTAACTGTTACCTGCATGTGCAGAGATCCTGGCTTTGGCTGCATCTGGCTGGAGTCTCAGGCTGGCTTTTCTGCTCAGTATTTTCCCAAAGGCACAGGGAAGCGAGAGGAAGAGAGATGCTGTCTGGAGCTCCCTATCGCTCTTCTGGATCCCAGGGAACTGTGTTGTCTGGCTGCCCTGGGGCAATATTGTGATTCCAGAGACCTAGGATGAATCCCGGGACATTTTTTTCAGCTTCAGCAAACATCTGTCTAATAAGGTTTTTTGAGAAGGCAGGCATGAGGATACCCTTGATAATGAAGATACAGACAAGAATTCACCTGGCTGTCAGAGTTGTCTCCCAATGTTGTTATAATGTTGCAAGGATTTCATCATTGTGTTATGGTACCTAGAGCCATGCAGAGGTATTGCTAAGTATCTTAAAAAATTGAGTATATTCTTAAAGAAAGATCCGGGAGAACAACCTAATCTTACTATGATGGTCCATTCTCAACACAGACCTTACCAGAGGGTTTCACAGAGGAAATTGTTCACAAATCTCACTGTTCCACAAGCAGCAGCTGAGTAACCACCTGTCACCAGGCTTATGCATATTTCAAGAGGAGAAAATGAGAAAAATAATACTTTATAGAGTTATTAATGGTTGCCAGAGCCCCGTGACAGGGCTTTGAAACAGAATTCAGGTCTCCTAACTCCTATTCTTGGTCCGCAAAACAATCTTGTGCTTATAAGACACATCTTAAATTATCTATCCATTGCTGCAGTGGAAGCAAGAGGCAAGACTCCGTATTTCTCTGACACTGAGTTCCTTCCACTCCCATTGACTTCTGCAGGAGCTCAACTCCATACTCAAGGTGAGATCCAGATGCACACCAGACTCCTTCTTGTATGGGAAACCTAGACACATAGAGCAGTTGGAAGCCGTGGTGTTCTCTAAAGAAGTGCTGGCATGGCTGCCCAGGGAAGCTGGGACGCAGGGCATGACATAAAGCAGATTGAAAGGTAAATGTAGTTGCAACTTCAGTCACGGCCATGTTGAGGTTGTGCTATGTAGACAACCTGCTTAAAAACCAGGAACATATCAGCTTCCTGCACCATCCATTTAATGGGTTGTTCACTGTTGTTTTTTTCTCACTCTTCTCTATTTATGGTTTAGTGTTGTCCACTACTGCTCTCTTCTGCCTCTCTTCCCTTGGCACTCTATCTTTTACCCTTTCTCATTTCTTCCTTTTATCTTCAATATTTTTTCTTTCTGCCTCCTTTGTTTCCCTATTGTTTCTCAGCTGTTTTTCCTCCTTCCTTTACTGACTTTTCTCCCTGACAGCTGGGGATTGAGCCAAAGCCTGCTGAAGTCAATCCATTACCTTCAAAGACTTTAGGATCAAGATCTTATTCCTGCTTGCTTCTCTGCTTCTTCTACAATCTCTTTTCCCATGCAGCAATCTCTGTGGTGTTTCCCTGCTAAAAGATGGGTTACTGCAATATGCAGGGAAGGAAGGAGGTTTAGAGAGATAAAATCCTAAGGACCTAGTAAATTCCTTACTGAATTGCTTAAACTGCTACTGTGACTGTACAACTGCAGAAAGCCAAGGGATTTGATCATAAGGTTGGGGTTTTTAATGCTAGCTTCATCACAGCACAGCTTTTTTCATATGGCTCTGAGTAGTGGTCCTTGCAAAGACAAGGTCCTTCAGGAAGAAAATCACTGTCATTAAACTTTGCCATATTGCATGTAGTAGCTAGTGACTGCATAGTCAAACACTTCATTGTGGATGCTGATCCTAAGCACAAACAGGCAGTACTTAATCACACAAACTAACTCCAGAAAGACTGAAAAATGGAGAAAAAACCATATTGACTGAATATTTACTAATATTACATAAAATCATATAAATCCACACAAAGCATCTGTTTAATATATGCCATGTATATGTGTGCATGTGTGCGTATATACACACATGTAAAAAAAGTAGATATAAAATTATCTATCTACATGTGGAGAAGGATATATTCTCACAGGATAGATGTACAAAAAATATTTTAGTAGAACACTGTCTGCAGCAAATGTATGCTGATGGTTGAATGCTAATACATTTTTGGATATAATATGGAGTCAGATGCCCAGCTACCGTGGATGGATACGGCTCCATTGAAGACTGAGGCAAGTATTGCAAACACTGTTTTACACTGAACGGTATTTTGATTGTATATTTATAGTCCTATCTTTATATTCGTTCCTTCATACGGATGAATATTTTGTGTACCCAGACCAGTGGCATAATAACTCTACTGGCAAGAGAAGCCCCATCTACTTCTCTGTTGCCAGCTGTTAGTGTGAGACTACCACTGAACAGCATAGCAGAATCGGTTTTGATATGTGAACTTGCGTATTGAGGGCAAATATTTTGCCAGCAGAAGAGACCTATATTGTTCTAAAATAACCAGCTGGGGCCCTGTTATTAGGGTATGTAGATGCCATCACAATCCAAGGGGTGTTAGCTAAACTCCACCAATGCACCTATTTCTGATTTACAGGTAGAGATGTCAGCCCCTGTTAGATCACAGGACACGTAAATCCTCGTGCAGGAAATGTGTGGTTGGGCTATGCATTGAACTCAGATTCACATCTCAGCGCTCTTCACAAGTTCATTGTTCGACACTTTCCTGATGATGCAGTAAAGGTAAAACAGCCTGCAAATATTTTACAAAGATTCTGCAAATCACTGGAAAACTGTCTTGACCGCAGTACTTTGGAAACATGCAGTAGTGCTGCAGTCAGTGCACAACAGCTAGACTCCAATGGTTGTTTTAATCTTGTTTAAACTATTCTCTCAGCAGGTAACTGAGAGACATAAATTATCTACTACCTGCCAGCAAGGTGCCCGTACTGTAGAAGGTTTTTATGTTACTCAGGAACACATTATATCCAGCTTTGGAGATTCAGTGAAAGAAACGACAATGTTCTTAACAGTAGGGCCACTTAAATGTAAAGGAGCATGCAGACCTCAGACTTAAAGAAAGCAATAAAAACTGTAATGGAAAATTTCTAGGAAGAAATATTTGGAAAATATCTGTACTCAACTTTTAACTGACTCCTGCAATACCTCCCGTATATAAAGAGCATCTGTCTACCTGTGGTCCAAAAGTACTTTTATTCTAGAATGAAGGAAACAACAATAATAAAGTACAAAGGTAAAATTCCCATGAAAGCACACAGCATGTGTGTATTTCTTCTTTGTGCTGTGCAAAGTCTGTACAAAAAGTCCACAGACCTTCCAGACCTCAGAAATGTAAAGGGATATGATGCAGAAAATGGAGGCACTGAGTTATATGGCTGCATACAGCATCCTTGCAGAGCACTGAGGTAAAAGCATTCAGACTAAACTCCATCCTGACTTACCTCCATGCCATCTCATTGACTGCAGTGAGTGAACCAGGTGAAAAGCACAGATATGTCTCAGCTGAATAACAGAGAGGAGTCCCTTGAGACTTATGATGTATTTCCACCATTAATCTGGCAAATCAACGAATGGTTATGGGACTGGTGCCACAGCGAGGGCTTTGGCTACTTAGACCATGGGACTCATATTGAGAAACCTGGTCTACTGGCGGCTGATAGGGTCCATCTGTCAGAGAAGGGAAAGAGCATCTTTGGTCATAGGCTTGCCAAGCTGGTGAAGAGGGGTTTAAACTAAAGTTGCTGGGGGAAGGGAGCCTCAATACATGCCACTCCTAGCAGTTTGATGCCAGTACCAGCAATAGATGCCCAGAGCCTGGAGAGGGATCACAGGTCAGCAGCAGAGCATCTGAAGAGCAGCACAAAGGAATTCCAGCCAGTAAGTCAGCTTCCTCAGGGGCCCAACTTAAATGCCTCTATGCAAACACATGTAGCAGGGGGAATAAACAAGAGGAGTTAGAGATGCGCACATGCCTGCAGGGCTGTGATCTTATTGGCATCACAGAGACATGGTGGGATGGCTCCTATGACAGGATTGTTGGAATGGAAGATTACAGGCTCTTTAGGAAGGACAGACAGGGGAGACAAGGAGGCAGTGTCACCCTCCATGCCTATCAACAGCTGGAGTGCATAGACCTCTGCCTGAGGATGGATGAGGAACTGCCTGAGAGCCTATGGGTCAGGATTAAAGGGAGGGCAGGGACAGGCGACATTACAGTGGGGGTCTGGCCACCCCACCAGGAAGACTGAGTGGATGAGGTCCTCTATACACTGATAAGAGCAGCCTCACATTCACAATCCCTGGTCCTCATGAGGGACTTCAATCACCCTGATATCTGTTGGAAGGACAATACAGCAGGGCACAAGCAATCCAGGAAGTTCCTGGAATGCCTTGATGATAACTTTTTTCTCCAAGTGATAGAGGAGCTAACAAGGAGAGGTGCTATGCTGGACCTTGTTCTCACCAACAAGAGGGGGCTGGTGGGGAATGTGAAGCTCAAGGGCAGCCTTGGCTGCAGTGACCATGAAATGGTGGAGTTAAAGATCCTTAGGGCAGCGAGGAGGGCGCACAGCAAGCTTGCTACCCTGGACTTCAGGAGAGCAGACTTTGGCCTCTTCAGGGATCTACTTGCAGAGTACCATGGGATAAAGCCCTGGAGGGAAGAGGGGCCCAAGAAATCTGGTTAATATTCAAGGATCACCTCCTCCAAGGTCAGGACCGATGCATCCCAACAAAGAGGAAGTCAGGCAAAAACACCAGAAGGCCTGCGTGGATGAACAAGGAGCTCTGGGACAAACTCAAACACAAAAGGGAAGCCTACAGAGGGTGGAAGCAAGGACAGGTAGCCTGGGAGGAATACAGAGAAATTGCCCAAGCAGCCAGGGATTGGGTTAGGAAAGCCAAAGCCCTGATAGAATTAAATCTGGCCAGGCATGTCAAGGGCAACAAGAAAAGCTTCTATAGGTATGTTGGTGATAAAGGAAGGCTAGGGAAAATGTGGGCCCTCTCCAGAAGGAAACGGGAGACCTGGTTACCTGGGACATGGAGAAGGCTGAGGTACTCAACGACTTTTTTGCCTCAGTCTTCGGCGGCAAATGCTCCAGCCTTACCGCCCAAGTCGCAGAAGGCAAAGGCAGGGGCTGGGAGAATGAAGAATTGCCCACTGTAGAAGATCAGTTTCAAGACTATCCAAGGTACCTGAAGATGCACAAGTCCATGGAACCTGATGAGATGCATCTGTGGGTTCTGAGGGAACTGGTGGATGAAGTGTCTAAGCCACTATCCATCACATTTGAGAAGTCGTGGCAGTCTGGGCAAGTTCCCACTGACTGGAAAAGGGGAAACATAACCCCCATTTTTAAAAAGGGGAAAAAGGAAGACCTGGGGAACTGCAGGCCAGTCAGTCTCACCTCTGTGCCCGGCAAGATCATGGAGCAGATCCTCCTGGAAACTATGCTAGGGCACATGGAAAATAAGGAAGTGATTGGTGACAGCCAACATGGGCAAATTGTGCCTGACAAATGTGGTGGCCTTCTACAACGGGGCTACAGCGTTGGTGGATAAGGGAAGAGCAACAGACGTCATCTACCTGAACTTGTGCAAAGCGTTTGGCACTGTCCTGCATGACATCCTTGTCTCTAAATTGGAGACACATGGATTTGACAGATGGACCACTCAGTGGATAAGGAATCTGCTGGATGGTTGCACTCAAAGAGTTGTGGTCAACGGCTCAATGTCTGAGTAGAGACCAGTGACAAGTGGCATTCCTCAGGGGTCGGTATTGACACTGGTGCTGTTTAACATCTTTGTCGGTGACACGGACAGTGGGATTGAGTGCACCCTCAGCAAGTCTGCCGACGACACCAAGCTGTGTGGTGCGGTCAGCACGCTGGAGGGAAGGGATGCCATCCAGAGGGACCTTGACAGGCTTAAGAGGTGGGCCTGTGTGAACCTCACAAAGTTCAACAAGGCCAAGTGCAAGGTCCTGCACACGGGTTGGGGCAATCCCAAGCACAGATAAAGTCTGTGTGATGAGTGGATTGAGAGCAGCCCTGCGGAGAAGGACTTGAGGGTATTAGTGGACGAAAAACTGAATATGAGCCAGCAATGTGTGCTCGCAGACCAGAAAGCCAATCACATTCTGGGCTGCATCAAAAGAATCATGGCCAGCAGGTTGAGGGAGGTGATTCTCCCCCTCATTCAGCCAGTGGTGAGGCCAGCAGAGACGACCTGGGGGGTTCCTGAGGCCCAGGAGCCCCGGGGAAGAGCGGTGGGACCCGTCCAGAGCCGGCGGCTCAAGAGAGAGAGACTGACGTGGCGGGGGCCTTTCCTGGGGCAACCGCGGGAGATTAAGGCAGCCCAAAGGAGCGCCAGCGAGCAGGAGCACAGTGAACAGGGTGGGCAAACAGGGCGTGGCACGTCAGAAAGGGCGTGGCAAAAGCAAATGAGCTACATGGCGGTAGGCATACAGCAAAAAAACAACAGAGAGGTTTTTCTTTTTCTTTCACATTCCTAGGTCAGTGCTGGCTTGCCCTAAGGTAAGCTTAAGCCTGTGTCTGAACAGAGATTTGCACCTACACAGTGTAGTCGTGAGATAAGTTTGGGGAGGCTGGAAGCATTCAGTGTCTACCACACTGCACAATAAATGGAGTAAGGAAAAATGTAACTAAGGATTCACAAGCAAAGCCATATGTCCTGTGAAACAGGACTTCTTACACACACTGCAGACAGAAAGTTTGACACCTCTCCTTTGCACTCTCTTGGGGGGGGGGAAATTCCTTATGGCCAGGGCCTGAATCACTTTCTCTGTGAGACCCAGATGTCTCATTTCAGAAGCCCACACAGCTGCCGATTCATTATCTGTGGGAACCAGCCTGTGGAAGCACTCTGTGTTCCACACCAGTAACTGCACAGCTCCTTTCATCCCCCCACTGTCTCCTAGTTTTGTTTAATTGAGCCAGTACCTTCCAAAATCATTAACAGCAGCACGAGAAGAACACATCTAAGATGTGGGGTCCTGAAATCAAGTGCAGAAGGAGGGAAGGAAACTGTGTGTATGTGTGTGTGCGTGGAGGGGGGAAGAGAACTCATCTTAAAGAAAATGAAAAGATTTTAAAATTCAACAACCTGTATGTAATGTGACCTGTCTGCCTGAGTTGCCCACTTCTTTCGGTGCCACAGCTTCAGTGACCAGCTGTTTTCCCATTATTGTAAGTAGAGAGAGGTCACCTCAAGGAAAGGAATTCTCTGCAGAAGCGTGAGCTGAAGTTTGCTTCCCACCAATGTGTATGGTACACCAAACATCCAGCCATGCTGCAAAGGATTTTTGCAGTGAGCAGATAAGTATGTTCACATGTGTGGAGAATAATGAATGAAGATTCATTTTCTGACTTCATCGATTTACTACCTGAATATAAATATTTTATGCTACTAGGTAGACTCCACCAGTTGGCCATAAGCTGAAAGCAGTTGCGAGCTACCTTTGTTTTCTTGGGTGCCCTTGCTATTGAATTTCTTTAAATAAGTAGAAAACCAAATTATTTCAGAGCAAACTAAAGCCTTAGCCATAACTGTATTAGAGATGGAAGGTCTGCTTTTGGTGATCCAGGGTCTCTATTCCCAACATCTAAAGAGTGTGATGGAATACATGTGGCATCATCACTAAATTAATTTAATATTCTTCCCCAAACAGTATTATCAGAACAATGAACCACTCTTAGAGGAAATGAGAATGACCAGTTTCCATCTTGAAAAGCTCAGATCACAAGGACCAGGGCACATGCAGGAAGGACAGAGAAGCCTCAGGCCCAGATTCTCTGGAAGAGTATTGTGTGCGTTGGAGATGCCTCATAAAAAATGGAGTGTGAAGCATGCAACTTGCTCAGGAGAAAATCATGGCTAGAAGAAACATGCCTGTGGAAGATACAAGTGGAGACTGAAGAGATAGGCAGGGGCTGAAGTGTAAGGATCTTTGCTATGGAGGATATAGACTATTCTAGTGTAAAGATGAGAGATGCTTTTTCAGCTCGAAATAGAACTTATCTGCACTTGACAGAGGAGTAATTTTAAGTGCTCAGTATCATTTTTGTTTTCTCCTAAGAGAACACGCACCCATAGGGAGAGACACTTGGAGGAGGGGACAAAGCAGCTAGTAAGAACAGAAGATCTAAGAATGAGAGGTGATCAGCAAAGCAATAATAAGAGTCATTATTCCTCTAGCTCCCTGGATACCTGAAGTTGGGAAATTCATAATTTGAAAACCATTTTATTCATTGTAGGCCATCATAATTTCAAAAGCTGCTAAATGTGGCAGTAAGTACACTATATTGTTGAGAGAACAGAAAATTTTGCAGTTTAGTAAAAGACTTACTAAATTCCAACATTAATTACCTAAAGGGTAAGATAGGGTTCAATAACTTATTAAGAAAATACATGTATTGGAGCTGTCCATGCAAGACAAATAGGAGAGTAGTAAGTTAAACAGAAGAGAAGTAGCATGTCTGCTACGGCTTCACATTAGTAACTCTTACAATAAATTCACACTAAAATTTTAGAAAAACTTGTACTTTAAAGTCAATTGAAATGTGACAAAACTATACCATAAAGCAAGTATCAATGTTTTCTTGTTAAAAGAGAAGAATATATTGCGTAAGGTTCCCCATGAGTCTCACAGCCTGAGTTATTGAGAACCTGGATGATGGAATGAAGAATATATGTATTACATCTGCAGTTTCATGCTGGAAGGATCTGGTAGTTCCCCTGAATTTAAACTTTGGATATAGTGTGGGGAGAACCTACTCTTGCTTTTAACCAGCAAGTTGTAACACACCTCAGAGAGACATCGCTGTGATAACTGAACTGCTTTGCTGTGTGCGTGTATGTGAGGGTATTTGTCTTCAGCTCACAAGGAAACCACACAATGAGGAGCACAGCGTCTAATATGAAGGAAGGGAGAGGAAAGATTTCAAAAGCCAAACTGTGTTATACTCAAGCTACCTCTTTGTAAGTTTGGAAAAGCTTACACAGAACAGTTTCACCTTGAGGGAGCAGAGATCACTGAGGAGCTCCGAGGACTACAGAGGTACGAGCGACATCTTCAGCAGAGAGGTATTTTCTTCCTCCTGTGCTGTTATACATTTGTATTATTTTAGATATAAAGAAGCACATCTGAGAAACCACATTTATGAAAATACAAGGCAAGAATGGCAAGGTGAGAGGAAAACAACACCACCAACCTGGCAGAACTGGGTATCCCAGAGGGGTCAAGATACACACAGGACAACCTATTTAGAAGAAAACATTGATGTGTAGTACAGAAAGCAAATACCTGGCAGCGCTGTGCTTAAGCACCATTCAGACTGGAGCAGGACACAGTCACCTGAAGGACCGTCTGTCCTGGGAGGAGAAGCACGGGCTCAACCACAGGCACAGCAAGTCCTACAACGCAAGCCCTTCCCACGCAAACACCTGCAGAGCGCAGGGTGGCAGTCTCTTTGCTGCCCTGGGAGGAGGTGAGCGCGGGCTACCTGCTGGAGGACTGGGCTGCAGCACTCACAGCTCTGCTCCTTCCTGCCGTAAAAGAGTTCGGGTCGGTGCTGAATCTGGAACTATATCAAACTTGTCAAAGTCTGATCTTAGGAGGCAGAAGCGGCTACAGTGTTTGATGAAATCAGAAAAGTCCATTTGGCTTTTCTTTCACTTTTTCCAAATCGTAGGAAGACTTAGAAAGAATGGAGGGTTGAGGCGTAGGCTGAAGGTCTGATCTGACTGGACTAGAAATCTCACAAACGCCCTTTTGAGTCAACCAACAGCCTCTAGCCGTTCTATTGCACGGCCAGGCCCAAAGAGCTCTCTCTGCTGTGTGGTTTGCTATACTAACTTCAGTCTTGGGCTGCCAAAATGTGACAGGGAATTTGAGCCATCTCATGTCCCACCAAGGGTCTGAGAAAAGTGAGTTCACTTCACCCCATATTAGATAATTTAGACAAAAGGCAAGCTGTGTTAGGAGATGTAAATTGCTAGTGGTTTTTTCATGTCCCTAATAATATTATGCTAACATGGAGATTCAGTGGTTAGGGAGGAGTTTCCCTTGTTTTGTTTTGCTTTGAAAATTAATTATTTTAACATTTCAGTTTCATTAGAGGGGAAAAAAGGATTTGCTTACTTTTTTTTTTTTTTTTTTTTTTGTGGGAGAATAAGATTTTAATTGCATTAGCAAAATGACAGAATCTTGGTTCTTGAGTAAGCAAGGACAATTATTCAAAATATTTGAATATAATAAGCAGCATACTCATGTCAAGGGGGAAATAAGCCATCAGCTTACTTTTCACTATAATCATGTAATTATTTTATCCAGACACAACATTTTGCTAAAATATATATGACTGACAGATGAAAAAAGAACTAACAATGTTCTGTGTTTCTTTTTCTTCAAAAGGAATAAAAAATTGATGTGAACCCATTGGCTAAAATGAGGTTGTCCATTTATAGAACAATTTTTATGAGATTAGAGTTTCTGTTTCCTTTTGTTAAACTTGATTAAAAAAAAAGAGCCTTCTCTAAGTCACACTTAAGTGTGATTTCTTTCAAGTTAGTGAGATTACGGGCAGCAAATTCCATTGATTCCTTCTAGTCATTAGGTTTAGGCCTGATGAGTGCAGAGGAAACTTTTACTTGCCTGCATAGCCTTTGCAGAAACTTTTGGTTCTGGTCATTCCTCTTTCTGAACACAAAAAGGCTTTTATCAGTATTTTTTAACTCAGTACCAGAATTTAGGCCCCTGAGTAAGGGCAACTGAGCCACACTACACCCTGCTGTGACAGTCGTGCAGTCCTGGCTGATGGATGTACAGGTTGGCTATCTCCCAACTGCACACCATGACACAATCTGATGTGTTTCATTCCTTGGATTCCTTGGGGAGGACATCCCAAGAGGGAACCTGTGTGGGTTTGTCCGGATGATCAGGGGATTAGGACTACCCAAGCTGCAGTGTAGACATAGCCATGATGCCCAAATAACCTCCCTCTCCCTTATATTATCTGAGTCTTAGTGCCACTGAAGCATTGCCACATGGCATCGGGCAAGAAGGTGGCGTGCATCCTTGCTATCCTGAAACACCATCTAATAACATTTGTCAGTATAAACATGACCAAAATATCCCCAACCTTGGGAGGAACTTCCTGTGGGCACACTCTTCTCCCTATGACTTCATACTTTATCATAAAGGCCACAGGATCAGGTCTGAAAACTTTATGTTGCTCAATGTGAAGTCCAAACAGTCAGCACGTGCCAGGAATGCTCTCTGCAAACAGCTCTTGAGCCTTCACATTGTGACTTTCTGAACTTTCTTCTGTATCTCCCTTCATTTTTCTCTGAAGCACAATTTACATCACAGGCAGCAGTGGGAAGCTGAGAATTCACAGATCCCACAGATTTAATGTTAGTTTGCTTGGGAAAAGGATTGCCTACAAACTAAATAAGCACTTTCAGATTAATAAATATTAATAGCAAAGCTTTGCGCTTATAGAGCAGCTTCCATCTGGAGGTCTTGCCTGGCTTCATAAATATTAACAAACCAGTTCCATCAAAATCTATCAGAATATTTCCACTGGGAGTCTATGAAAATGGGACTTGGATGTCGGGGGGGGGTTGGTGATTATTATTATTTACCCCTTCTTCCGACTCATAGCAATCTTGTCCTTCCTTGGATCTTACCAGGCATTGGAGCACATGCTCTGAACAGGCCTCCATCTGAACATCTCTCCTTGATTTGTGAGCTTAATTAGCTGTTTTGGGTTTGCGTGGTGGGGCTTTGGTAGCAGGAGAGGGGGCTGCAGGGATGGCTCCTGTGAGAAGCTGCTAGAAGCTTCCCCGGCTCCAAGTCGGACCTGCCGCTGGCCAAGGCCGAGCCCATCAGTAACGGTGGTAGCACCTCTGGGAGAACATAAATTTAAGGGGGAAACCTGCAGCAGTGGAGACAATTGGGATGTGCGAGAAACACCTGTGTATGTACGAAGGGCAGTGAAGAAGGCGGGGGAGGAGGCGCACCGGAGGAGGGGAGCGGGGGAGCAGATGCCCACCCGCAGCCCGTGGAGGAGCCCACGCCAGAGGAGGTGGATGCCCCCGAAGACGGCTGTGACTCCATGGGAAAGCCCGCGCCGGAGCAGTCTGCAACTGAAGATCTGCGGCCTGTGGAAAGGACCCATGCTGGAGAAGTTCGGGAAGGACTGTCTTCCGTGGGAGGGACCCCACACTGAGCAGAGGAAGAGTGAGGAGTGCTCTCCTTGAGGTGGAAGGAGCGGAAGGGACAAACCATAACCCCCATTCCCTGTCCCCCCGCGCCGCTCTGGGGGCAGGTAGAGCAAACCCGGAGTGGAGTTGGGCCAGGAAGGAAGGAAGGGTGGGAGGAAGGTGTTTTAAGATCTGGGTTTTACTCCTCATTATCCTTGTTTTGATTTGGTTGGTAGTAAATTAAATCGATTTTGTTTTTTCCCCCAAGTTGAATCTGTCTTTTGCTCATGACCATAAGTAGTGAGTGATCCCTCCCTGTCCTTGTCTCGACCCACGAGCCTTTTATTGTATTTTCTCGTCCTCATCCCACCAGGGCCAGGGTGGGGGGGTGGGCAGTGAGCAAGAGTGGCTTCGTGGTACTTTGTTGCCAGCTGGGCTTAAACCACGACATTATCCCTGAAGTGATTGTTTTTTCAAGAGGTGACAGCTCCCTGTGTATTTGTTTTTCCCCTGCTCTACAAGCACAAGGGAGAGCTGGTCAGAAAAGTGTTATCATCAGGAACAAGTATATCTGCCTCAGATGGAAGCAGAGGCTATTCCTGAAGGCAGGATACAAAGCCCTTCTTATTTCCTGAACCTCCCTACTTAACTATTTCCCTGCTGCCAGCGGTCCCCTGTGCTACAGAAGGGCTCCGCTCAGAAGCAGCATTAACATGAACACGAATCAGATCTTCATTAAAAGAGTGTTCAAAACGAGAAGGTAGAAGGTGATGTAACACCTTGAAAGGAATAATAACTGTCAAAATTGTAGATTTTTTTTTTCTTTTTTTTTTGCTTGACTTTGCCTGACGGCAGTGCTTCTGTGAAGAGTCAAACCCCTGCACGGCAAGTTGGCTGGATGTGTGCCTCTGGGAGAGACACGAGACCCTGGGTGGTTCCAAGGCATCACCAGAGGCAGAGCTGCTGCTTCCCATGACACAAGGTGACATTTGAGTTGTGAAGTCAGCAGGAGCCCAGAGCTGCCACCTAACTTAGAAGCCAAATTTGGTCAGTTGAATAATATTTGTTTTCCCATTAGAGTACTTTTTTGTTTGCTCATGCAGGTTATTTGCTTGTTTTACTCTCTCTTGCCTTTTTTCTTGCTTCCTCAAATATTAATTCATTGAATAATTTCTCTCAGGGTATCCACAGTGCCAAAAGAAAGACTAACATAACTGTGGAGAGGGAACTTTCTGCAGTCTGGTTTGCTGTTGATGAAGGGTTCGCTTTGTTTTCGTTTCATGGATGTAACCATTGCTCTAGACCGTGACACACTGCTGGACACTTCTCTGGTTTTGCATTTTCCAGTGGAAAGTATCTGGGTTTAAAATATATTTTAAAAGACTTTTGACTTTTTTGGTATTAATTTTAAACAATTTGTTCCTTTCATACTTGATTTACTTTATAGAAAAATAAATATTTGAGACTGGATGTTACCAGGGAGAATTGTTTTCCCTTCTCCCACTTCCCTCATCTCTAAATGAACAAACACATGGTCAAGTAAAGAGGTCATAGGATGACTTGGCAGTTATTTTGGAAAAGAGGAAAATAATGAAGAAAGGAGTATATTTGTTAAAAACGTCAAACAAATCATGACTCAATGCATCTAGACAGGAATCTAAGATTCAAACTTGATTTAAAAAACCCCAAAACAATGTTGTGGATTAGTCTGATTCATCATGCTTTTAAAACAGAAAAATTCAAAGAAATTTAATAAAAGTCTTTTTTAAAAATCAGTTCTGCACCACAAAAGCCAGAATGCTAACACTGTCTGCAAGGTATCCAAGCTTATAATGTGGATCAGAAAACAATATCCTTGGTAATAAGGAGAGAGTGGGAGGATCATTTCAGTTGCCTTGTCCTCGGTGCTTTGTGTTACGGTTTTGTCCTGAATAAATGGTTTCACAAGTGAGCTGTTGAAGTAAATTGCCTTTAAATGACATAAAAAATGAATTGTAAACAGGACCTTCGCAGTTTAAAGGAGAAACATTAGGTTTAGTTCTTCCCTCCTTGTATCTGAAAGCCCTGAATATCTTGTAGAACAACACACAATATAAATGCTGCAGCATCTTTGTTTGCTTACAGAATTTGCAGACTGTCTCAGCATAAAGTCAATCCATCCTCAGCTAATACTCCAGCTGAGCCCAGGGGCTGAAACTAGTGATAACATCCTACAGTGCCTTCCATGGCTGAGCTTTACCTTCAAAATCTAAGCATTTTACCATCAATCACCTATCAAAAGTGATTCTTCTATTTTACAAAGTGGTAGCTAAAACCACGCCACTCATGGTTACCAGAACAGTGACCTGCAGCACACAACATGTAAAGCGGGGTTAAAGGATCTGTGCTTGTTTAGTCTACCAAAAAAGGAGGCTTGCTGGCAGTAGACTCTGTCTGCTCTTATTATGATACCTGTGCTGTCTTTTTTGAACCAGGGCAAAAGCAGCACAAACGTAGTGAGACCCAGGGGCCAGTCCCTCAGGTAAGTGTCAGAGATCCAGAGTCATGGATGACACGACTCAGCCAACTTCACTTATTCCTTCCTTCTGCTGGCTGAAACTGCCAGCATTAATTCACACCAGAGAGCAGTCAGAGCAAAGAAGTCATCGCACATAGACTGGCCATCAGCTGGCAGGCACTAACAACGCTTGATTCCTATCTGACCCGACTCATTTCCTAGGTATGAAAGAGTTTGCACTTCACCGACTCTTCTGTGGGCTAGCCTGTCCTGCCTTACAGTCCTGCCCAGAAATATAAATAGCTTTAAAATAACACATCTTTTTTAACTGCTCAGGATTTGACCTCTGACAGGGATAACATGAGAGGAGAGGCAGCCTTACATGAAAGTAAACAGCCTGAACCTTCTGAGAAGGGAATTCAATGCTGAAATTTCGCTGTTAAGTTCATACCACAAAATCCAGTTTATGTACCTCTCTCTGCTCTCAGAAGAACATTCTCCTCACCCTTCCCATATGTCCTGGTGATTTTGTAGGGGTTCCTCCACAAAGGTCACCTATTTTTAGCTTTTTCCTTTTCTCTTTGTTAATTTTTCTTTTTTTTTTTTTTTTAAGAGAAAGAAAAAAACCACAAAGCAGCTGAATGGCATTCAGACTCTAGGATGGCTCCTTTAGTCCCCCGCAGGGACATTTATGCTCACATTCCCCCCTGGACTTCCTTTTCCTGCACCTCTGCAGGCTTATTTTAGCCACAACCACCACCTTCTGTCACAAAGTATGGATTTTCAGCCCTTTTGCTGAAGCAGCACCAGTATCAGCCACTGGGACTAGGGATATCCCTTCTTCCCAGTCAGGGTTACTAAGACCAGAGTGCTGCGGCCTTAATTAGTCGTGACAGAAAATGCTCCCAAGCAAGGGAAGAGCAAAAGAGAGAGTGCCAGGATCAGGCTTTGTTGGAATGCATTTTCCTTCCTCTAACACAATTCCTCAAGACCAGGGCTTGTGGGTGCGCGACGTGTGGCATCCTCTTCCTCCACTGCATTCATGCCGGGTTCACTCAGCCCCACGGACGTCAAAACTAAAATCTCCCTTCGCGAGCCTTCGTGGTGAGTTACCCACCTATCCAGTGCTTAAATCTGCATCGCGGGCTACCCGAAAGTCTCCCATGTAATACAGAGGCAAGTTTTCCTTTCTCTTTCTGGCCTTTTGGCTGTTGAAGAATATCTTAATGCTACAACACAGTGTCAGAGGGACGTACTTTTCCTAGGGCGCTTCTGATTCATGAGAGGACAGTCATTGGGACAGAAGCTAAGGGCTTAAGCAATCTCTTTTCCCCCGCTGGTGACCAGAGCTCTTGTTCTTAATGCTGCTTACAGATACTAATCTCTTGCACAAAATTGTCTTATCTTGCTGCCATAAAGAAGACTGTCTGAGATGCATCTGGGAGCACTGGAGATGAATACGTGTTTATCTGATCCTGCCTCTTTCAGGATGCCTTAGCTTAGAGATAGGGGAAGAGTGCTAGACCTTTTGTTTTCTGCTGTGAAGAAAAATCCAGGCTCTGGGAGGGGCTGAGAGACTTTAAACAAGAAATAAGGAGGCTTGAGGGAATGCAAAGAGTTCTTTTTTTTCTTGAGAATAAGAAAACAAGAACAGAAAGAAGTGGAACCAGATGAAAAGGAAAAGAGTAAACAGGTATGAAGGGTAATGGAGAGAGGTAATGAAACAAGGCCGGACCTAGGAATGGAGAAAAGGAAAAGGAGGTCGTTTTCCAGGGAGAAAGCGCAGGTCTACATTCTGCAAGCCATTATCTCTTTCTGAAGGAAAATATCTAAACAGCAAATGCAAAACAAAGACTCTCAGGATGTCTTCCAGCGGAAGGGTGTATGGGGCTGCATCAGTATCGGGCTGCTGTCCTGTGCGGGCAGGGATCTGGTTGTGCAGGAAAGCCAGCGCATCCCTAGCAAGACGGGAAGACTGCCCATCTACTTGCCCTGGCGTTTTGGCCCTGATATTGGCTGGGGTCCCAGAGCTGCACAGGGAAGAAATTGGGATGACAAAATGGTAAGGACATTTTTGGCCGTCTGTCTAGCTGGTTATCCAGGCGCTGCTGTCTCCTTCATCTTGCTCTTCCTGGAAATCAGGAGTCAAGCAGTGGCTGCTGAACTCTCCTTCATCCTGGACCCTCCTTTCCTTTCCCCATGGAGATAATTCCAGCTGCTGTTCTTAATTCTGATTTAGCTTCAGGCTGCTTGTATTTGGGCCTCACCATGATAAAATTTAAGGCTTCTAGTTCAAGTACAAAGAAATGAGAAGGGGCAAATAGTAATAATAATAGCAATGATAAGAATTTTAATAATAATAATAATTTTGAAGGTGCTATATGGTGGAGAATGAGTCAGAGATAAGAGAGCAGGAGGTGAAAAAAGGGCAGGAAAATATTCTGATGTGCTTTTAAATACCAAGGCCTAAGATAATCAGAGTTTTTCCCAGGGATTTTTGCTATCTTTCTGCTTTGGTTGTATTGTGCTTTCTTCTGAATGCAAATACAAAACCCAGAGCTCCTGCTGACATGGAGAGATTCTTCAAAATAAATGCTAATATGATCTACCTCACCTCCCAAAGACAGGCTTTCATTTTGAACACAGTTTGTGCTAGTTCCCAGTTTCACCCTCCAAGCCCCAGTACAAACTAATGCAAGCCACAGCCTGGAAAGAGAAAAGTCCACTTCTAAATTAAGGCTTTAAAATACTCTCTACAAGCACTTAAAAAGAAACATAAGATTTGTGTTATTGTCATTATTATTACCTAAAACATATCCGGGGAATCTAATCTAATATGCCACCATGCCTTGCAATGTTGAAGTCCATCAAACCAAATTAATTAACCAAGTGGAATTAATTAATTCCTTTGATACTACCCAGTTTGAGAACAGAGTGTTTAGGTTTTTTTAAACCTTCAAACTGGCAGCTGGGAGAAATTATTTCTTTTAAACAAATATGCAAATGAAAAATGTTCATGCTGAAAAGAGTATTTTTTCTGTCTTGATCTAAGATTATTTAGGCTTCCTCCTCATATTGTAATTTTTCATATTATTATCTTTTTCTCTCTGCCATTCTAGATGTTGGGGTAGCATGTAAACATTATTTCAGGCCCAAATTAAGCCAAGGCAATAAAATGTTTAGAACAGAACCTAGGTATGGAATTAGCAATGGACCAAGGAGCCCTTTTCTTCTCCGTTAACACTGGCTGGTGTAATAAGAGTTCTAACATCACATAGTGTTGTCATCGTCCAGTGACTACATAGCCCGTTAGACTGGAACAGCATTTTGGTCCTATTACTTCTTGTCTTGGCTCTGTGACCATGGAAAGCAGCAGCTTTATATGTATTTGTGTATTTGTGATCATTTCTCCACTCAGGCATCTTTTCTTTAGGCCAAAGGCCTAAACTACCTTTTTTTTTTCTCCCAACATTTTATTGCAGGTCATGTTTACTAGAGCAATGATCAGTAGTTCAGCTAAAGCCTTTGCCAATGCTCAGGTAACTTTCTATTTTTCACAGGTGATACTCCTGCTCATATGTTTGCTTTTCCCATGACATCATGAACATGGTATGACTTGTTCAACTGTTACAACTCTTCAACTGTCTGAAGAACTGCTACCTATTCCCCATCTTCTGTTTGTGCACTTGATTATTCCTTTCTCACTCTGGTGTCTCATACTTTCTGGTTTTATATTATGTTATCCCAGATTTTTCCCAACCACATCGCCAACATACCAGAATTAGTTAGAATTCTTATCTTCTTCTCCAGTGTCTTTGCAAGTCCCTCCCAGGTTACACTCTACAGTTTTAACAAACATGATTTCCATTGCATCAGGCAGGTTATTAACAAAAAAAATAAAAGTTTTGGGCTATAGGCCTGCAGAATTAAACGCAAAATTAAACGCTAGGCTGATACAAAATGCACGAAGCATCCCCTCATTTTTCCTGGGGCCTGGGAAAATACATCTTCCTATTAAAGAACATAAACAGCTTCCTAGTATTGTCCCACCAATGATGAACCCAGTCATTTCCTTCTTCCTGGATGTATAAAAATGTTTGTCCAGCCATGCCAGATTCCCCCTGTCTGTTATCGACAGATTATGGGGACATGCTACTTGGAGGGGAAACAAATCAAAACAAAAATCTAGTCCAGATATATTAATAAAACTAAGCAGAATAAAGAACTGAAGTCTAGACTATTGAAAGACACCTAATCCAGTAAAATCCTTTTTTTATTGTAATGTGCTAGTCACTGTGGTTTTATTGTGCCTAATATATTTGCTTAAATATACTTGCAAATCCTAGCTAACATTTCCAGACGATGCTCAGACCACCTACTGCAGCATCTAATGTAGATTTAGTCTATATTATTACATCAATTGCCAAAAAGCAATGAGCAATATAGACAGAGATGGTGACAGTCCCATCACAGATGAGATGCACATCACCTTGCTTGTAAAGTCTTCAGGGTTAGCATCCATACCTAAAGTAGGTAGTCTAGGCTTCCCTTCTGTCCCTAGCGGACAGAAATGGGAATTTCTCAGTTGCAATTCATCACAGTCTAAATTACATGTTTAAAAAGAATTATCTGAATCGTGGCCTGGAAACACTTATTGCTTTCCCATAGTCATAAAAGGAATCAACATGATTGGTATTTCCATCAATGTTGCACATACTCAGACTTGGAAAAAAAAGAATCTCAGCTGGAAGCTTGGAGCTGACTTATCCCAGACAATCCACAGACAGAAGCAAAAGTTGTGCCCAGGTTATCATCATGTCTTGTCCTACGTTTCTTTGCTGACCTGATAAACACAGCCCCTGGAAGTGCCACTCTTCCCTGGGACCTGGAGGCTGTATTAAGGGCTCAAGCCCCTTCCCTTTGTGCTAAATGCCAGCAGAGGGGTGAGACCCAGTTGGATAATGCAACTATTCCAACTTTCAAAACTGAGTCGCAGAGGACAAAACATTAATTACAAGTTCACATGACTAACTTTTCTCTAAGAAGCAAGCTTCTGAGTTGTTAACTTAAGTAAAGTGTTACTGGGAAAGTGAAGGCATTTATCAGGCAAGGATCTTTAAGAGTTCGTCATATGAAAACAACATAACGAATAGCTTTGAAGGTATAATACAGCATCCTTGGAAGTACAGGGGAGTGGACGTGACTTACACAGGTTTCAGCACGATCTTTAATACATCACTGTGCATAGGCAGGTGGTGAAGAAGATCGGTGAAGGCAGGGAAAAGGACCAGGGACTTAGTATGCAGAAGTCCAAAGATGTAACATTTAAGCATTGCAAGTACATAGAAACCATTGCTGGTAAACACAGGATGAGGATCTAGAAAAAGCGAGGGGCCTGTCATTTTTTATCCATGCTTTTCTTAGGCTTGATTCTGGATTGGTACAATTAATGGCAGCTCTTCGGAAAAAAACAGGATTTGGTCAGGATATGCAGGATCAGACACTTAGTTTGGAGAAGTCAAACCTTAAATGTACTAGTTGAAACAATTAAAATATCAGATAATTGCAAATGGCACTCACTAGCTGGGGAATAACAAGCTAATGAAGAGATAAATTTCCAAGATTTCAGAAAGCATGCTGCAATACATCAGAAGAAAGAAGACAAACAAGCTCTCAGTTAAGCTAAATCCCTCAGTTTCTTTTAAAGGAGCTGGTGAGGCTATGGACAAGCAACACGATGACTACATCCTACTCAATATTTTTGTTACATACATACAGAACCATTGACAGCATTCAACACAGAGCCAGGCCTCAATAACTAACAGGCAGTGATAGATGAATGGATAAAGGCAGAACAGGCTTATGGTCTGAAATGAGGAAAAGCTCCAAAAAGCTCAGGAGAAAAAACATGTTGAATTTAGGAAGGAAACTGCTAGATGATTTCACTACCACTTCAGGCACCTTAAGGGAAAGTGCAGCTCTTTAGAGTGACCCTAGCTGGTTTGTCTCTGGGAATCCACTTAAATATTGGTCCTTCCTTTCATAGATCATTTCCAAAAAAAAAAGTACGGGAAGCAGAGATCTGCTGTTTTTAAAGTTTGTCTACTTCAACAGGAAAAAACAATGAGGTGGTCTCTCATTTCCAAGGACATCCTGAAAGCAGGCAGCAAGCACTTGGCTTACTTCACCAAATGGACAACACATTAGAGACTGCAGAAGAAACATAAAAAAAAGCTTCAGCACTCCTTTTGTTTTTGGACATTTCCTTTGTGTAACTTTCTGACCGGTTATTTAACATTGCCGCATATCAAGTGGCTGCATATTCTTCTCTATTAAAGGGCACTAAACAGAGCCTTCGGCTTTTGTAAACTTTAATGGCTATTAGCATGGTGCTAAGCTACCGCAGTGCAAATGTATGACTATGGACGTGACAGATTTGCCACCAGTCAGGTGAGATATGAGTGGGCAGATTACATGTCAGTCTTCAGCCGTTATCATGGATAACACATGATACGAAATGCTGGCTGCTCTTCTGGCCTCTATGATACCACAGGAAAGAACAAGTCTTCCAGAACTGGAACTTGGTCTCACTGTGAATGTGATGTGTTGGACCTACATATGCAGAAAAGTAGGAGAAATAGTTGGGTGACTGATGTGCATATACAACTATTCTTTTGTATGCATAAAGCGTGTAATTACATTCACTTCATTTGCATGTTATATCCTAATTGACTATTGTATCAACATATCTCACAAATAAAATGATCAATTTTTGCATATTTACAGACATAATCTTACCCTCAAAGTTTTCAAAGATTTGGGTCTTGTTATTTATTTCTTTTGTCTTCAGCTCTTTCTGCACAGACAGGAATTACAGGAATTTCTAACTGTTTGGTATAGAATTATAAAGACCCAAGAGTTTTAAAACATGAAAAATATTTTATCATAGGAAAAGGAGGAACCAAAGACATTTCAAAAGGCAAATTATGATTCAAGCTTTTTGCCAAGACAGTTTTAATTGGTACACTTCAATAAGCAATGGCATAACTATATATGAAAAACAGTAACAGGTTCCTCTACATAAAGGCATAATAAAATATCTGCCCTGGCCTCGACAAAGCAAGCTTTTTCTAGTGAAGGCATCCACCAGCAGCAGTCTGGAGAAGTAATACCAAGATTCATCATTGATATTGGTTGGTTTGGAAGCCTCCTTTCTGTCAAAATGCTCTCAGTGACAGTTCATCTGCATTGGTCTCCATCTTTTCCTTCATTGTCTCCCAAGGATATATTCCCCTTCTGGTGAAATGTGTACATACAACACAGACATATTACAAAGAGTTTTCCAAGAGATGGCATTTGGTTCCAGAGTCTGCAACCCTGCCCTGGGGCACATGGCACCACTTTAATACAAGCTCCTTCCAGAAACTTCAGTAGAACTGCACATCATACAGTTCAAGCTGAGTGAATTTAGTACCAGGTGCCCTGAGCTTCGAAAACAGATGCCTCATAAAGCATCCAGACAGCAGAAAACCTGAGGACTCCTGAAGACTTCACAAAGCATAAAAGGAAGCAACTTTAATACATGGTTTGGAGGAATCTGGTGCCAAAAAAAGAGCAAATATTAAAAGCAAACATCAAAAAGAAATAACAGTTGTTTCGAATAGTTGCTACGGTGTTAGGCATTGGGGAGCTGTAAAACTTCCTCAGCCATTCTTGTTGCTATCATTTTCCCACACTTCCACTAATACCCAAGCTACTGTAGTAATTTAATTTTGCTTTATTACACTGCTTTTCCAGCCCTTCTAATGAGATAAACATTTCTGACAGTGTAAACTTGAGGTGACAACAATTTGCAAGACAGACCAGACACAGAGTATGAACTGGACAAGTTATAAACAAAAAGGAGGAAGGGGGGGGGGAAGTATATTGTGCATTCCTTGTTGTCAGACCAGCGAGGAAGGACCCCAGTTCTCACTGTTGAGAGGTATTTGAGATAGTGGGGAGTTGGCTCAGCACATGACTACCCATAAATTTGGCTCCAAGACAAAACTGGCTTTCTGATTACATTAAACAAGGGGATGGCTGCTTTTGTGGTTCACGTACTTGAACTGTGCTCAGAAGGATGACCAGTTTGAACCTCATGGGTGACCTTTGATAGGGGACATAGAAAATATCTACTTTGTGTGAGGAGGGTGGGCCATGAAAAGCTAGTTTATTTAGTGCCACTATGTCCAGAAGCAATACAGCTGAGGAAGTAGAGAGGTTTGCCAGGGCTGCTTGCCCTCCTGGAAGAGCTCCACACAGCATTGGCACACCTACCCTGCTTCCTGACACCCTGACCAACACAGGCAGACCATCTCATTCAGAGGTAGCTTGGTTTACTCTATGCACCCTTACTCTGGACAGAATACTCATTGTCCCTCGCTGCTCCTCCTTTACCTGTTTCTAAAGGAAAGGAGAATTTCTTTCCCACTCCTTTTTCTGGAGCTCTTTCCCACTTCATCTTTGTTCTGAAATATTACCTAATTTCCTGTTCTTTACTACAATACTACATACCACAATACTTCAGCTACTATTACTTTTTATCTTGTTACCTTTTATTAAATCATATGACTACCTCCTACTTCTCACTTTCATGTACCAAGCCATCCTTGACCCCTTCATTTGCCATATGTCTAGTCAGCATAACTTTTGTTGGTAACACCACATCCTTTTGAGAACATTTTGGGAAAGTAACAACAGGCAGGTTATTTTTGGTAGAGTGCATTTTGTCACACCAGGGAAGAAGAGGTTACATCACAAGGACAAATGTTTCATGATTTCCAGGGGACACCAATCTGTTTAGAAGCTGTAACTGCAGGTGTGAGAGAGCTCGTGGCATCGCACTAACATCCACAGCAGGATAGCAGAGAAAGCCTACAGTGACTGACTCTACAGTGAGAAACTTTGATGACTTGGGCTCATGCTGAGAAAAGTAGTTGTGCTGAAGTCATGGAATAAAGTAGAAAACAATATATCCTCCTTCTCAATTGTTCTCTCTGGGTAGTTTTTAAGTATTCTGAACCCCAGGTCAGAATCTCTTTTATTTCCAACTGAGCTCTATCATTTTACATCAGTGGAGAATTTGGCCCTCTCTCTGTTGCACAGGGAAGGGTTATATTAAATGTAACACCTAATATCACTCTCAGTTACATAGTGATAAATCTGAAGTTACTCTACTCTTTTGAGCTCAAAGTACCAAGTGCAAATCCAATAGGTTTATCCCACTTTTACAGTGAGATAACAGAATATAAGCTGTGCTTCAGGAGATTAAGACCAGAAGTAACATACAGTAAAAGGACTAATCTCAGAAATAAATTATTGGGATTGTACCAATACAAGAAATAAAAATCTCCATAGGCAAGGAGAGAAGAGTTAAGACACTCTGCCTGGAATTGCAATTCATTTTCTTCTCCCGGACTTGATATGCCAGCTGCTGTCTCTGATATATGTCTCCTGCCTCCCCATATGCTTCATGTATATGCTTGCATATCACTCTGCAGTCAGCCAGCAGCTTTAAAATGTCACACTGATAGCTCACTTGGTGACACTCCCCACCCTCTGTGCTCATGACTTAATTTGTAGGTCTCAAGTCTACTTATATACATGTAAAAACAGAACCAAGGAGGTGGTTTACAGTGAATTTCTTGAGCAGTGCTACAATAGTGAACTCTGGAGTGAGCTAATACAGATGGTTTCATCAGCCTGTGGCCTGTAGGGACAGAAGAGACATAACGATCATGTCATCAGATACACTGCCCTTTGCAGGCCATGGATTTTCATTGGCTCATTCACAGATTAATATCTTCAAGGCCACTCAGGCCACAAAATGATATCGAACTAATAGCTTCTGTTTGACTCATAAATCTTCCAGCAAGGTGTCTGTAAGATTTCAAGAAATAGAAACATTCATACTTTTTCTCAGTACTTTATTCCAAATCTTGATTGTTAAAAAATTGTGTCTTCTTTCTCATTTGCGTTCTTACAGAGTGAATGCACAATTGTTAACTCTCATTAAACTTTACTCCACTAGATTCAAAACCCTCTTTAGTACCTGATTTTTCCTTCCCATGGAGATACTTGCAAAAAATAATCATATTACCCCTTGATCTTCTTTCTGATAAGCTAAACAGATGTATTTCTGCAGCAAGGCCTTGGCCTTGTATGAATCATAAACCAAATATACTTAAAGATATCTATCTTCCATGCTTTCAAAATGGAAAAGAAAAAGCTCCTCCATGATGCTGCTTCTTGTTTTCCAAAATGTTGACAAGATCACAGAAGTTGGCTCAAGCCACCACAGTTTCCAGAAGAGATGGGGTCAGCCATTGGTTTTTCATTTCAGATTTTTTACAAAGATCTGCAGCCGATGAGATTTTTTTAAAAGTGAAAGGACACATTCAGTTTCAGGCAGTCAAATGGCCTTCCCAGGGAATTCAGACAGTTTATGTAAGGCAGCAAAAGTCCCTGTACAGTCAATGGAGGAAAATTAAACAACACCAAAAGGCAAGTTAGCATGCCTAAGAGAGGTACTCCTCCTTCTCTGCTTCAACAGGTAACCTCCGTTTCTCCGTGGGGTCACCAGACCCTTTCACAGAGCGGGTTTCCACATGGACCTCACATCATAGAAATGGTGGGGCGCAGGGGAAGTCCAAACATGAACCCAAATAAGTCCTGTACAGCAAATGTTGTACGTTCAAAGTGACAAATCCACTATTCCAAACAGACACCAGGTAGTGAAAAAAAGCAAAGAAGAACCTAAATCATTTAGTGGCCAGAGTGCCTAACCAGAAACCTGATGTGCTCATAGGGGGTTTTCACCCCAGGAGCATGAAATCAGTGATCTCACTTGTCCACAGTGAGCTCTAACCACAGCACTATGCCATGACCCCAGTGGAAGATAACTTCTTGGCAGAGCCGGGAGGTAAAAAATAGGCAAGAGTTATCAACGTCTATCTGTGGCAAAGACATCAGTTGAGAGTAAAGTAGACATGCATTGACTTATCATTCTGCTTGTGTACATTTTACAAGGAGAGACTAAATATACTTTTTTAGTCTGATAAATTTGTCCACTTTTTTACTTTCACAATGTAAATGACGTAAGATTTTTACGTGATTTATGTTGAAATGACTTCTAAATGGAGAAAAGCCTTTCATATCTCAACATTATAGGTGCATTTCTCTTTCTAGATAATATTTGCAGTGCTGGATGCTTTTAAATTTTTTTTTTTTTTTTTCCCCAGTGATCAAAACCCTCAACATTTCCAACCTTTTCTGTCAGTACATTGTAGGTGATCTTCTGTTCCTCTAAGGAATCCAAATAATTTTTAGCTCTCTGCCAGCAAACTGTAATTTTGCAATATCAGCTCACTAGCAGAGTATGGAGAATTGCTGGAAACATTCAGTCTTCCTCTGCTATTAGGATAAAACCATGAATAGAATTACTGAATCTCCCCACATACCTTCCAAAACTTGAAAGGCACTGACCTGACACTATCAAAAAGCTGGCTATAAGCATAAATACTTTTTCTTTTGGTGTGTGTGGAATTAATGTCTAGGTATTGCCCATGGCCATTCAATTTGTCCTTGCATTGACTACTAAGTCTATGCTGACTTTAGTGGACAATACAAAAATTTTAACTGATATGATAACGACAGAGTTAGATTACTCATTTACATGCACAGCTCATTTGTTATGAGGTACAGCTAACTGGATGTAGCTGTTAACACACTCCTGGGCTGGACTGACAGCAGGGCAGAGGTGCTGCATCACCAGTGATTTAGCAGAAGTCAGACGGGAAGATTAACAGGTCAGGGCAAGCAGCAAAAGAAGTATATGGTAACACAAGAGAAGAACAACAATGTTATTTTGTGGAGGTGTTTCTGTTTTTTTTCACGTGAATTCCACATTTTGAATACTTAAGAGGACAAAACATCATCAAAACCATTGTGAACCACAATGGCTTTATACATAGATGATATCTGGGTACTCTATTCAGTGAGATCAGATACCAGCAAGACACTACCATTTTCTTTTTCATTTTATATTTTAGCTGAGATACTCTAAGCTAGACCATTTATATGGGAATGGGGTCCAAATCTCCTAGACGTACTTAAGCTCCTCTTTCTCTCCTTTATTTCTGTACCTACATAAAGTACATAAATTTATTTAAACTGTCAGCAGGTGTATTGGGTTTTCTTGGGACGGTTTTGGTAGTGGGGAGTCTACAGAGGCAGCTTCTGTGAGAAGCTGATAGAAGCTGCCCCTGTGTCCGACAGAGCCAATGCCAGCCGGCTGCAAGATGGACCCACTGCTGGCCAAGGCCGAGCCCATCAGCGATGGTGGTAGTGCCTCTGGGAGAGCAGATCTAAGAAGGGGGGAAAAAAATGCACAACTTCAGCTGGAGAGAGGATTGAGAATATGTGAGAGAAACAGCCCTGCAGCCCCCCAGGTCAGTGCAGAAGGAGGAGGAGATGCTCCAGGTGCCAGAGCAGAGATTCCCCTGCAGC